>OX422140.1:127158954-127758954 GCA_949129095.1 Volucella bombylans | reverse complement strand
TAGCTCTTTCTTTAAATTTGTAATTCAATATAATTGTGAACTTAGTATATGTATATGTAATAAAGTTTAAAGAAATGCTCAAATACTGTTTTTTTTTTTTTTGATTTGGTTGGTTGAACCAACAGTTCTTAAGAAAGATTTATAAGATCTTTTGACGATTTAAGCAGGATTGAAATATAACATAGTTATTTTTTCTGACTTATGTTAAGTTTAATTAGCAATTTAGATCTTATAAACAATCATGTCACCATACCAACCATAGCCTGATTAAGAGCCAGAGTGAAATCCTTGACTTTTATGTCAAGCTCGTTTGTGTTACGCGGGGGACTTAAGAGTTCAGAGGAGAGTGTTTTTAACAGTATTCCTCTGTATTTTGGTTTTCAGTTAATTCCGGAGTGCTGGCACTCTAAGAGACAGTGCTGAAATATGTAAGTGTACTGCGATAATTTCTTGCTTTAAGAAGTTGCAGGTTACAACAGAACTTTCATTTTTAATGTCAACTATCTGCTTCCGGTAATATATTGCGAAAGGGTGAATCTTCGCCTGTTCATTAGTCCAGTGGTATCGCTGTACTGCATCCTGCACAACAAAACCATAATTTTAAGAAAAGTCCATTAAAACAAGTATGTCCGTTTTCCTTAAAAGAGTATTGACTTCCCAAGTATGTTTTTTTGATCTGTTATAAAAATGTGAGGAATTAAATTCTCACTTCCAATTTAATATTTTGATGGGTTGTGCAAACACATACGGAATGATGTCCCAGCCAAAATGCAATTTGTTGCTCTTAACGACGCGAATTTTGAAATCTCAATATGATTATGAACTTCCTTGAGCTTAGAATATATCTCTCTAAGATTGGCCAGAACCAGGTATTTCTGAACATGTTGTTTCTGATTTTCAACCTGAACCTGAGAAAATAAATTGTTGTTACCTTTATCGATACATAGTCACAGTGATAGGCTGATATCGTCTTCCGAGTAAAATCTTTCTACCAATTGCTTAATATCAGAATCTATGCTTTTCCGATAAGTTGATGAAACTCTTCGATTTTCTTGAAGTTGTCTTGATTTTTTAATCATGTAGTTCGTCGATCCTATAAACTCTTCTATTATTTTGTCGATACTCCATTTCGCAGAAAGTAATGTGATAACCACTCAAATGTGAGCAGCGACATCTAGCAGAAAATGTCGAAACTCGAAGGTTTCGATACTGGATTAGCAACTGGAGAGTAGAATCGAATTTTCTAGCAAATTGGAAATTGTATGGGACGCTGGATGGCGAGGATTGTTCTCGAAGTATGTCATTCGAGTATAAATACCAGCATCCCAAAGGTATGCAAATCAGTTCCAAAGTTGAATTTGAAGTGTTAAATTAGAAGAAGTGATTAAGTGGTTTAAGTAAAAGATAAGAAAAGTATATGTGGTTGAGAAATTGAATTGTACTGAGAGAAAGAATTAAATAGTGAATTGTAACTGTACTGAATAAAGGGATTTGTATTGAAAAGAATAAGTTCTATCATTTGTACCCACACGAACATTTTACATTGGTGTCAGAAGTGGGATAGGACTTATTGTGTGTAAAAAAAAAAAAAAAAAAAAGTGTTTTCTGACTATTTGAAAAAGCTAGGATGGGTCGAAAACTATTACAATTGACCCTCGTCCAACTCAAATCCGAGTTGAACAAGAGAAGCCTCAGCGCCAGTGGAGGAAAAAGTGACCTGGTGCTCCGACTTCAGGAGGCTTTGAACAACGAGGGACATGATCCTGATGCATATTCCTTTGATGTTGACGAGGATGAACAGACAAGTACCGGCAATGACATGGCTGCGATAATGCAACTCCTCTTACTAAAAATGGAAGAACAGACGAACATTCTCCAGAACAGTCTGGAACAAAAAATGGACGAACAGAAGAATAGTCTCGAACAAAAAATGGACGAACAAAAGAACAGTCTCGACCAACAAAAGAAAAATCTGGAAGAACAGAAGAACAGTCTGGAACAAAAAATGGACGAACAGAAGAGCAGCATTGAACAAAAATTCGACGACCAAAAGAATAGTCTACAACAAAAACTGGAAGAACAAAATAACGTTCTACACCAAAAGTTCGAAGAAATAGATAACAAATTTGAAAGAATAGAGAAGAATGTTGGCGAAAAATTGGAACAAATGGACAACAAAGTTGAGCAACTGGCAAAAGAGCTCGACACAGTGCGAAAACAGAAACAGCGAGAATGTTCTTTAATTGGTCCAAGGAGAAAAGATTTGAAACCTCCCTCATTCGATGGTCAGACCTCATGGTCTACTTATAAGAAGCAGTTTGAAATGGCTGCCTGTGCAAACGACTGGGACAATGAGGAAAAGTGCTTTGCCCTAACAATGGCCTTGCACGGTCCTGCAGCAGAATTGTTGCAAACAGTAGACATCGAAAAGCATAAAGATTATGTGACTTTAGTGCAGGCTATCGAGAAACGGTTTGGGGACAGCCACATGCAGGAGGTCTACAAGGTCCAATTGCAAAGCCGAACGCAGCAAAGAGGAGAAACACTGCAGCAGCTCCAAGCAGACGTGAGTAGACTTGCACATCTGTCATACCCCACCGCAGGCCAGGAAATTATCGACGAAATGGCAAAAGATGCATTTATCAGGGGAATTGCAGATTCGAAGCTACAGTCAGCAGTAAGGATGGCCGGGAAAAGAACCCTTGCTGAAGCACTTGCCTTCGCTCTGGCGATGGAAGCAGCCAATCAGGCTTCCAGGGGAACACATTTCGTCAGGGAAGTAGCATCTGTCGAATGCTCCTGCACAAGAATTAGTGCCGAGGAACGAGATACTCGACGGGATAGACGAATAATGCGCTGCTGGAATTGCAATAAAATAGGACACCTTCAAAGGCAGTGTAAAGAACCGGTGCGACGAAAAGACTGCCCTCACTGTGGTGACAAGCAAATAGAGGAAGAAACCCGCAGAAACAGCTATCAAGAAGCCGGTCAACCTTCCCGAAGTCATCAGTCGGGAAATGCTTAAGCACCAACTTCGCGGGGCAGAAGTTGGTAGCAGGAGTCGACGGCCCCAGGACCATCATCCAAGTCTCGCTGGCAAAACGACGCAGCGAAAGCCTTCTAGTAGAAGTAGTCAGTGGAAAAGAAAAATGGATGGCAACAATAGACACCGGTGCCACGGCCTCAATCATCAAGAGGAATCTTGTGCAGAAGTCTTGGCTGCATAACACCAGCAGCTGCAGCTTGCGAACAGCTACAGGAGCAACGATTAAGGTATATGGTGAAGTCCGCATAAAAATCCAACTGGCCGGAATAACATTCACTCACGCGTTTCTGGTAGCTGACATATGTGACGAGTGCATCATTGGTACAGACTTCATGAGAGAACATGGACTTGTAGTCGACTTGGGGGCACAAACCCTGAAATACGGAAACATGGAGATACCAATGATATACGGAAACGCCAATACCACAGTCTTAAATGTCGTCATCTGCAGCAATCAGAGTCTAGAGCCTTCGTCAGAAGCAATTTTGTGGGCAAAAGTGGAAGGTGGTCCTGCTAGCCACCGATTCTATTTGATGGAGCCGGAAAAGAAAAGAGACTTCATGGTGGGAAAGACCTTAGTGGAGCCAAAGAACAACATGGTCCCTGTAAGGATTCTAAATCCAAAGACATTCAGTGTAAAGGTGAAAAAGGGGGAGATAGTGGGAAAATGCGTACCTGTTGAGGCTATATCGACCACAACGGAAAAAAAGTGTGCAAAACCGGTCACAACAGTTCAGAGCATAAAAATCAAGAACAAAATTCTCAGCCTCTGTAATCTGGACGAAGATCAGCGAATCCTGGCAGAAAAACTAATCGGTGAGTACGCTGATATATTTGCTACACAAGACGGAGAATATGGACGTACGCATATTGTTCAACACCACATTGACACCGGAGACGCTCGACCAATCCGTCAACCTGCAAGGCGTCTTCCATTGGCAAAGCAAACAGAAGTTGCCGAAATGATGTCAAAGATGAAAGCTGAGGGAGTGATTGAAGAATCGCAAAGTCCGTGGGCATCTCCAGTGGTCCTCGTGAAGAAGAAAGATGGCAGCACGAGATTTTGTGTAGACTACCGCCGTCTCAATGATGTCACTAAAAAGGACAGCTACCCACTTCCGAGAATCGATGACACTTTGGATATGCTTTCTGGAGCGAAATGGTTTTCAACACTTGACTTGAAGAGCGGTTACTGGCAGGTAGAGATAAATCGTGCGGATCGTGAGAAAACTGCCTTCACTACAGGAAGCGGTCTTTGGCAGTTTGCAGTGATGCCGTTTGGACTGTGCAACGCTCCGGCCACCTTCGAGCGACTAATGGAACGAACATTGCAAGGACTCACCTGGAAAACCTGCCTAGTATATTTGGACGACGTTATCGTCATAGGTAAGACGTACGGGGAGCACCGCGAAAATCTAAAAGAAGTGTTTGAGAGGCTACGAAGTGCTCATTTAAAGCTCAACCCGGAAAAGTGCGCCTTGTTTCGTCCGGAAGTAAAATATCTGGGTCACATTATATCAGCGGAAGGAGTAAGAACGGATCCTGACAAAATCGAAGCCGTGAAAAGTTGGCCTTCTCCAAAAGATAAACACCAACTGAGAAGCTTCTTGGGACTCGCCACGTATTACAGAAGGTTCGTAAAGGATTTTGCTGGCATTGCAAAGAGCCTGCATCAACTTACAGAGAAAGGCCGACAGTTCAGGTGGTCTGGAGAATGCGAAAAAGCATTTCAAGAACTGAAGCGACAGCTGTGCAATGCCCCCATCTTGGGTTACCCGACGCCCGGAAAAATGTTCGTCGTGGACGCAGACGCTAGCAATGTTGGGGTCGGAGCTGTGATCTCCCAAGTTCATGACGGTCAAGAGAAAGTGGTCGCATATTACAGCAAAGTACTCTCCAGACCTGAACGGAAGTACTGTGTAACCCGGCGCGAGCTTCTGGCTTTAATTCTGGCTACGAAGCATTTCCATAAGTACCTCTACGGACAAAAGTTCATTCTCCGGACAGACCACGCAGCTCTGAAATGGCTACTCCAATTTAAGAACCCTGAAGGCCAAGTTGCAAGATGGATCGAGCAGTTGCAGGGTTACGACTTTGAAGTGCAACACCGCAAGGGAACACTCCACTCAAATGCTGATGCTCTCTCTCGTCGACCATGCGGAGTAAAATGCGAACACTGCAATCGTAAAGAAGCAAAAGAACAGGCAGCTATCCATATGATCAGGACTGAGCCAATAGAGGGTTGGAGTATAGACGAAATCCGTTCCTCCCAACAGGCAGACAATGACATCGAACCAATATTGGCCTGGAAAGAACACGAGGAAAGACCAAGCTGGCAGCAGATATCAGATCGGAGCCAAACTCTGAAGGCATACTGGGCACAGTGGGACTCGCTTTGTGTGCAAGATGGATTGCTGAAGAGAAAATGGGAAAGTGCAGATGGGACAACATCTCGTATGCAGCTAATTGTGCCACGGTCCAGAGTCAACCAAGTGCTCCATGAAATACATGACGGAATCTCAGGAGGCCATTTGGGAATAAACAAGACGTTGGAAAAGGTAAGGGAACGTTTCTTTGGCTAAGCGCTAAACAAGATGTCGAGAATTGGTGCAAAAAGTGCATAAGATGTGCGGCTACCAAGGGCCCAAAAGTAAAGCCACATGGACAAATGCAACAATACAATGTCGGAGCACCTTTCGAACGAATAGCCATCGACATCGCTGGGCCGTTTCCCGAAACCTTTAATGGAAACCGATATACTCTCGTAGTCATGGATTACTTCAGTAAGTGGCCGGAAGTGTTTGCCATCCCAAATCAAGAGGCTAAGACCGTAGCCGAACAGATAGTCAACAACTGGGTCCCATTGGGGTCCCAATGGAGCTGCACTCTGATCAAGGGCGAAACTTTGAATCAAAAGTCTTCCAGGAAATATGCCAATATTTGGGAATAAGAAAGACAAGGACAACGCCACTACACCCTCAATCTGATGGAATGGTCGAGCGATTCAATCGGACCTTGAATGAGCATCTATCTAAGGTTGTCAGCAACTGCCAGCGGGATTGGGATCGACACATACCCCTCTTCTTAATGGCCTACCGAAACGCGGTCCATAGCTCAACAGGGCACACACCATCCGAGGTCTTATTTGGTCAAACAATTCGGTTGCCAAGTGAAGCAAAATTCGGATCCCCACCGACGGAGCCCAAAGAGGTGAACGAGTACGTGAATGACTTACGCAGCAGGATTCGTAAATTGCATGAAGACACCAGAGAAAAGATGAAGCTAGCAAGCAGCCGCAAGAAAACTAGGTACGATATCAAGGCGAAATCTTCCGGTTTCAACGAAGGAGATCTGGTTTGGCTGTATAATCCTCAGCGTAAGAAAGGCAAATCACCAAAATTGCAACAGGACTGGGAAGGTCCATACAAGGTGATAACCCGCATTAATGACGTTGTCTACCGGATCCAGCGTGGGGATCGAGGAAAATTGAAAGTGGTCCATTTGGATAGAATGTGTCATTTCAACGGGATGCTGAATGACGAAGTTGTTCGGGACGAACAACTGTAGGGAGGGAGCAATGTGATAACCACTCAAATGTGAGCAGCGACATCTAGCAGAAAATGTCGAAACTCGAAGGTTTCGATACTGGATTAGCAACTGGAGAGTAGAATCGAATTTTCTAGCAAATTGGAAATTGTATGGGACGCTGGATGGCGAGGATTGTTCTCGAAGTATGTCATTCGAGTATAAATACCAGCATCCCAAAGGTATGCAAATCAGTTCCAAAGTTCAATTTGAAGTGTTAAATTAGAAGAAGTGATTAAGTGGTTTAAGTAAAAGATAAGAAAAGTATATGTGGTTGAGAAATTGAATTGTACTGAGAGAAAGAATTAAATAGTGAATTGTAACTGTACTGAATAAAGGGATTTGTATTGAAAAGAATAAGTTCTATCATTTGTACCCACACGAACATTTTACAGTAAGAACAACAAAACAAGCTTGGTGTCCTTGCTTGTAGTTTTTTGGAAGTTTTCTTTTATTTTGCAAGCAAATTATACTTCCCCTCTGGAATTATCTTCATCAAATTTAATTGTAACAGAGAAAACTTTCTCTGCGGTTTTCAACATAGACTTTTTCAACTTTGATTTTATTTATTTCAAGTTATTAAGTCTTCTTCTGTTGAATGCATCTTCGGCAAATGCACCCATTTGTTAATCAAATTGAATGCAACGTCTTTATCGACATACATTTCATCAAATTCAATTTGATCTTCAACATCACCCCAATGAGACGTTGTATCAGAATTTCGAATCTGGCTCTATATTTTTTGCATGCAGAGCAAATCAACGACCTTGTGTCCAATTTTGGTTGGATCGTAATCATCCACGGTCGTACTGGCTGCAAATCACGTACACTGGGTTGGTGAGGTAGTAAATCCAGAGGCTTGCAGCATTTTTTCCATACAAAAGTACTCATTTTAAATTTGGAAAAATATCTCAAAATTTAATGTTAATATCAACTTTTGTTATACCTATATAAATATTATATCATAATCCGGATAAAATCCAGAGCTCACTACAAATAGATATAAAGATAGTGACGATGATAAGAGGTGTAACCTAATAATCATTTAGTTTTTTGATTTACCTTCCTATAAAAAAATATTTTGGCGGATCCCATAGAGATCCCAACTTATAATTTTAAATGAAGATAGAGGGCGAGTCTCTATAATATATAAAAAGAAATACCATTTTTTGGGTTATTCAAAAAATAAAAAGGATATTCTGGAATATCCTTCGTCCTAAAAAAAAAAAAAAAACTTTTGATGAAAGCTAACAAGGTATATTTCACTAAATTCTGAGCAAAGCACAAGTTATGATTTTTTGAAAACAAGAAAAAACCTTGAATTTAGATTTTTTCCAATTTTTGAAGTTCCATTACAAATCGAGTTCTGCAAGACTTTTTTATTTTGATTCGTACCACTCCAATGAGTAATCCTACCAATTTTGAGCAAAATCTGAGGGGGTCGTTCAGAATGACGAGTGGAATGACCCAAAAGCGAAATGAAATAGAAAAGACATAAATTAAATATAGACAAAACAGGAGCAGAACCATCGCAAGAAGAAATGATTTCCGAAATAGAAAAAACCGTTATTGGATGCTCGGTCCTTGCTGTTATTGATGGGAAAAAGTATGGCTGTAACAGTGCAACTCCTAGTGCAGGAGGAATCGAGACAGTTACTTCAAAGGATTTTTCAAAATTACCCTGGTTAGATACTCACATCGATTAGACCTATGGCTGCTTTCGAAAATGCTGTACTGGCTGCTTTTTGCATCAGCAACCATTCCAAAATGCAAACCCAAACTGGTGACAGAACGCGGTACGTTCCGAAATTCATTGTGAATGTATATACTGCGCAAGGAAAAACAACCAGCGCATCATAAATTAGCACGATGCAAATGACAGCTGTTTGGTTGGTTTATGCAATCTGAAGTATAATGGCGAATTCCGAGAAGTAAGTTTTCTTTTAAATAAATAAAAGCATTGAATTATATTATTATAATTATTTATATGCAGAAATCAATGGACAAAAAGCGAGATTTTACACTTAATTACAACGAGGCTTCTGTTTGAAAAGGAATTCAGCTCTAGCTGAATTTTAGCTTTAAAATATAATTTGTGAATATTCAGTTATCACAAGCACCACAATTACTTAGCAAATGATTAATTATATGAATTCCAATCAATTTGTAACACATTGTTTTACGTTTAAAAAAATAAACACTGCATTGCGTAACAATCCAAAACATCATGATGCGTAACGCAACGGGTTACACATTGCATGCTTGTATGATAGATGCGAAGCGCAGTCACAATTCGCATTTAGTTTGAATTTTGGAAAGCAGCCTTTGTCTCAAAACATCGATTCATTACCATTAGCAAAAAGATCAAAAACTTGAAAACTGCCGGAGGCAACATGCATAAAACAACAGCTTCAAAAGATACGTAGAGAGCTCTGAAAAACAAACCCAACTTTTGAAGAGCACCGATGAAGCAGTAAAAGAAAGCACCAATTTGAAAAGAAGGAATGGGAAGAGAAAAAAAAATATTCCCAGTAAAAAGTTGCGAATTAAGGCAGTTATTAAAGTTGGAAATTAAGAGGGTTGTCTTAAAACAGAGACTAGCACATATTAAGTTTAGTATAACAACGAACTTGTGATTTTTTTCATTTATTTTAGTTTAAATATTCATACATTATGAAAGCTAATTTTATTTTATTTTACATGTAATATGCTAAGAAGGCAATACATATGTACTCGTATTTTATTTGAGTTTTATATTGATTTTCATTTTAAATTTACTTTATTTTTCATACTAATCCGCTATGAATGCAATTTTATGCGCTATTCGCGATTTCCGCTTAATTTTAAGGCAACGCCTTACTTTTAAAACTCCACTGCATCTCTCCATCTCCATCGCAGCTCCAAGCACGTGTATGTTGTTCATTAAATTGTGATTCGTCCGTGCCGTCAATAGCTGCACGGTGTGGAGTCATCAACCAATCTTCTAGCAGATATCCACGCTATCCACTGCCACCTAAAACAATATTTAATTTTTTAGTTTGCAATTTTCATGCTTTTGAATATTTACCCGACATAATATTTGACATGGTCAATCATCCGTATTCTTTTAAAGAATTTATGCAATGTTAGCTTTCGTGGATTTATTTACAACTGGTTTGGTTCTATTTAAACAAGCGGATCCGAAATGTAAAAGTAGGAAATGTCTTCAGCGAATCAAAACCAGTCAATATATGCGATAGACAAGTATCAGTAGTGGTTCCCATTCTCTTTCTAATACGAGTATATGTATATTAATTCCTTACTTATTTGTGTAACCACGCTTTGGTAAAGCCAAAGCTTTTGCCGATGATTTGGCAATTACTTATAATGCTATAAATTCTTTAAATGTAGCCGAAATGGTTTGCCGAACATACGATTATTGTTAGCAATAACACAAAGCTAATGTTCTTCAATCTCGAACCAAAAATATTCCCAGACATTAATTTTGTGTTCCATGCTCCTTATTGCTTGAGGTACACCTATATATCCGTTTTGCACTTCGTGGTCTACCTTGGGCCGATCCATATTTATTACCCCCCTATGAAAATAGGCTAAAACTAATTAGCATCATACCCTAAAAAAACGTTGTGAAGTCGCTGATGTACTTTTTATCCACCAGTTACTGACTGAAAATATCGACTGCTCGAGAATAACGCAAAATATTGCATTCACTCCCCATCCCCGTAATCTAAGATCTGTCCCACTCTTCCTGATCCGAACTCACCGCACCAACTACGGTCACTTTGAACCCAAAGCTAGAATGTTGCGGATAACGAACAATTACGCCGAAGTCTTTGGCCTAAATAGCAGCAAACAAGAATGCTCAATATGCCACTCCCTTAACATCTCCGCCGTTCACCATTTCTCCTTGCCCCATTAGGTTAAGTATATCTTTGTTAGTTTTTAAGTCTAGCTTTAATTTTTGCTTGTTAATAAGCTTAATAAAGTTGTCCGGGGTAGACCCGGGCCAATAATAATAATAATATATAATAATAAATGATTGATTTTTAACTCTAGACCCCTCTTTAATTTAAATGTCATGTGCAGTGCCAACTGCTTCAAAATTGAGGTAGTTGAACATAATAACTATATAGGTGTCACAATAGATCAGCATTTTAAGTGTAACAAACATTTCAAATCTAAAAATGTATTTGCTTTTAACCATACGATGCTTTTAAATTATCTTAAAAAATTATTTTTATACAACTTTAAAAACTGTTTATTATAGAATATTTCATTCTAAAGTATTTAGAATAATGTATTTACTGTTTGGGATGGCCCATACCTTAATAAACTACAGCAACTGTTTAAAAGTGTGTTAAGAAAAACTGTGTAATGCTGCTCGCTATGTTATGTTTAAAAAAATACTTGTTTTACTTTAAGGTTCTACAGACATTTTTTTTATTAGAGGCGGTTATTTGCAAGAACCTATCCAGGATACTTATAAGCTTGTGTCATTCTATTATTATTATTATTCTACAGGTAATACTAAAGTATGATAACTCAAAAATTAATTTTTATACTATTTAAATAGATGCTAAATTATATAAATGTTTTAAAATCGAAGTATTCAATCAATAAATTGGGTAAGTATACCATGGAATAACTTCTTGTCTTTTGAAACAAACAAACTTGAATAACATATTTTAGCAAAAATTCAATTATTAATTTTATCTACAGTGCGATCAAAGACTCTCGGTTATGTTAATCAGCTTTATATCTTTATTTCCAGCACTTAGCACCGAAATTAATAGCATTTTGCCAAGAGAAGGGGCTGTTTTAGTTACACCGATCCATAATTACGAATTCATAATCTAAAACAATCTGACTTTATAGACTTAATAGAAAACTCAGATTCAAATTCTCTTCAAATGAGGCGTTGTTGTTCATCTCAATTCATATAAATTTGATATCAATTTTCATTTGGATTCCTTGTATACTACTCGTATTACACAGCTAGTCGACCAACTAAACCGAAAATCGCACTGGTTGTTGGTAATCATAGCAATGCCAAAAAATTGCTTTAACCACGGATATGCCCATACAGTACTTAAGAGACAATGTTAAATTCTTATAGTATTTATAATTTTTTTGCCATTAACATGGCTGAAAAACTTCAATGGCTTATTTTTCCCTATTGTTTTTATAAATCCTTCGCACAGCGAAAACCTAAATTGCCAGCTGAACTGTCCTCAGTATTTTGCGATCGGGCTGCACAACGATACCTATAACAATAGGATTCATGGCAAAGATATGAGCCGCCTTTCTTAACCCTGTTGGGATTCGAACTTTTATCAGTTACATCCCATAAATCTGCTGTCCACTCCCAAACATTTCCAACAATATTGTACATATTAAAATTGTTTTGGCGAAATTTGTCTACCGGACAAGTCGTTTTATATCCATCTTCTCCAGTATTGTTATTTGGAAATTCGCCTTGCCAAATGTTTACCCTAAGGAAAAGAAAATTAATATGTGCGAAAGCTTTTCTGATTTTAATCCCTACCAATGCATGTCCTTTGGCATGAGCTTATTACCCCAAGGAAATAGTTTTTGCTTCTTACCTCCTCTACAGGCAACTTCCCATTCCGATTCAGTTGGAAGACGTTTACCTGCCCACTTGCAATAAGAATTCGCATCATTCCATGATACATGAATAACTGGATGATCCCAGAGTTCTGTAATGACAAAAGATAATCAAACTTCGAAACATTGGCTACCTAGATACCTTCTAAATTGCTATCGGGACCATTGGGATGTTTCCAATCAACCCCTTTAACTTTGTACCACCACGGTGCATTAACCACTCTATAGTCTTCGTATTCAGTTTTCAAGCTATTTGAAAGTAATAATTCAAAAATGAAACTATCACCGAATTTCTCAGCCTCTGTCACATAGTTAGTCGTCTGAATGAATTCCTTAAAATTTCGATTAGAAACTTCATATTTGTCCACGTAAAAATTATTAATAGAAACATCACGTGCAGGAGATTCTCTGTCTGCCTTGAAATGTGGTTTGTCTGTACCAATTTGATATATGCCTCCCGGAACTAGAGACATATCACGAAGTACATATTCTTTTGGTGATTTTGCTTTATCTTTATGGCACTGTTCTTCGCCAGTTTCAAGCTCAGGAGCTTCATTGTTTGACAAAACAGCGACATTTTCCCGGCTAAGTTTATTGCAACCACAATCCAGGTACGAAATTCCAATAATGTTAAATAAAAGTAATAATTGTATAAACATATTTAAAAATGCTAATCAATAGTAGAGACAAACTGAATTTTTTAAGATTGTCTACCGAATCATTCACTTTTTTTTGTTTTGTTTTCTTGGCTTACAAATTATAAAAACTGATTTCTAGTGATGATATTCCAGTAACTTGTAACTTTATTTATTGAGACTTTTTCCTTTTTTTTACATATAATGATAAGTTAAAATTAGAATATTAAGGTGCCGACTTAGAATTGGTCTGGCAATAACAATAATTTCAATTATTAAGACATTTTTGTGTAATAACAGATTAAGATTTAACTACTTAAATGAAATAAGTTCATACGAAAAGTGTTTGCTCAATCAAAAAAAAAACACTGACATTAAGTGTGGTGAATTTGGAAAATGAGAGAGGGAATTTAAAATAGTGAGGCCACTTATTTGTGACGTACTAGTTGCCAATTCCAACCCTTTACAGCTGGGGAACATATTGTTTTATAAATACTACAGTTATGCATATTAAGATATTAACTATACTTCTAGTTTATAATGGTAACGTTGTAACAAAACAATGTTTAGTACTATGCAGTATTAAAAAATGTAATAATAAGTTTAAGGCAGGATTATCACATCGTTTTGTAGATTCGTGGATGTACTAATATGTATAAAGCTAATAGATATAGTGTATATTGTGTATAATCCTAATGGAATTATTCATATGAGATTATTTGTACATCAGGTTGATTAAAATAAAAATAAAAATACTTTAGTTCATATCGTAAAACCTTAATGTAACAAAAGTGTTCATTGGTTTCATAGTGTAAAAATATCTTAATACAAGGAGTTATTTACATAATTCAGTCTGGTGCTTAGGTCTATAGTAACAAATTTACGGATATTTACATTTGGGATGAGTCTTAAAGTCTCGGTGGGGACAAGGCATTATCCTCTATAATTAGAGGGATTCGCTCTTCTATAGAAAACTGGCAGGAGTAAGTTGTCGGGTGCTAAAGTCAACTGCGGAGCCGAATCCTCGTTTATGAAGCTCACTGGTGAAATGTAATATCTTTCAGTAATGTTGAAGTCGCAATTTTCTAGAAAGATGTTCCTTAGAATTGGATTCTCCTAGCTGTTAAGAGTTTCAAGCGCTTCTTGGACAGTAAAATTAAATATTTGAACAGAGGTGAAATTTGCGCAGTTGTGTAGATTGTCTCGTTTCTAAACCATTTTCCGGACGTTCTTCTGTGCTTGGAAACACACTTTCTGAGCACGCTTCTTTCGAATCTTTGCATTTCTTCTGCGACATTTGGGGAGATATGAAACCAGGCTGTGAAACCATAAGAGAGTACAGGGCGGACTAGTGTGTTGTATATAAGGGTTTTTGTTTTGGTATTCACTGCTTTTGAGTTCAAAAGCGACTTCAGTCTTGCGGCGGCGGTTTTAGCCAGTTTAAGTGCGTTCCTGGCTTGTGGATTCATTTTTAATCGTTCGTGAATTGTTATTCAATTGTCAACCTGTGCGGACGTGTTTTTCTTTTTCTCCCGTATACCAAGTTCAGTTATTATTTTCCACTTTTTTTTTCAAAGTCCCGTAAACTGCTGACTCAGTATATCTACCGTTGTTCGTCGACCTAGTTTTGTCTGCCGATTCCTCAAACTCAACTGTGCCAGTTTTGACCCCAAAACAAAACAAAACAAAAAAAAAAAATCCAAACAAAAATTAACCTCAATAAACTAATAGTGGAAAAGTGCTGTGCTAGTGTTTTGTGCTCAATGGTTGACCCCAATCCGAATGGGTAGCATGCAATGGTCTCTGTGGAAAATCATTCCATGCCATATGCATCGGACTAACCCGGAGATCCATAACCTACCTCAAGGAGTATTGCAGTCTTTTAAATTTTTACTACGACGAGTGCAAAGAGATCACCTTGGCTCACGTTATGTTCGCAATTAAATGCAACAACGAGTCTATCAATGCGATGCTAACCGAGAATGGTCATATTAGCAGAACTATTTTGGACAGAATAGAAAAGATTGAAGACTCAATAAACTGCATTGATAGTAATGTGGATGCTTACAAGTCCACAGGAAGAATGATCGAAAAGCAACTAGCAGCGATCCAAAACCTATCGAAAAACAAATCTAACCACGACAACGAGAGTGAAGTGATCAAATATCACTTCGACGGAATGAAAGCTTTCCTCAAAACAAATTTTGCCAACCTCCTTAAGTCCAACGAACTCACACACATAAACGACTCTATCAACCTTCTCCGTACTGATCTCGACTTGCTTTTTCAATCCTCCTCCAAAACAACACATCACATCCCGCATCCATCAGATTCTACGCTCCATGACCTGACCCTAAAAATGATTGATGTCAGCGAGGAACTCATAGCAACTCGGTTGACCGTTGCCGAAATCGGTAAAGAAGTGAGATTGGCTTCCCACAAAATCGATGGAATACCCCATCAAATTCAGTTCCGGGCTAGTTCCCCGTACAATGTCTCAATTCATAATGAATTAGTAGACACGGAGTCTCATTTGCCATCATTTTCAAATACTCCTCCCGCCACACTAACAACGGAAACCGAAACCGTCTTGCCTTTACCAACTAAAATCCCGCCCGTCACCGCTCCACGCAAACTGCTCAATCAATTTGGAACTTCATGGACCCCCTCCGAATGGAAAAACAGACTCGAAAAGCTGAAACAGGGAAACCATACGGCATTCTTCGTTGACCGATTTTAGCAAAGCCTTCGATAAAATCTCTCATCGGTTAATTATCTTTAAATTGTCTTCCCTCGGCTTTGAACCCATATTGTTAAAATGGATATCCTCTTACCTCGAAAACCGTTTTTACAGTGTTCGTTTTAGGTCAGCCCAGTCCGCTCCAGTTTCGGCCACCTCTGGAGTTCCACAAGGCAGCCATCTCGGTCCCCTTCTTTTTATATTAACCATAAATGATCTCGATATGATCATCAAACACTCGTCTGTCTCCCTTTACGCCGACGATACCAAATTTTTCAAAACCATTTCCTCTCCCCATGACTCTTTCCTCCTTCAACAATATCTTGATAGTTTCTCGATCTGGTGCCTCAAAAATTCTTTGGAACTTAACATCGCCAAATGCCAATCCATCACCTTCTCACATAAGCGGAACCAATCTCCTCCCCGACTCTATCTTCTCCATATCCAACCTATCTCCTCCGTACAGTCTCTTCGCGACCTCGGCATTTTGTGTGACAGCGAGCTCAACTTCCGTTTACATATGGATGAGATAATCCTCAAAGCCAACTCTGCACTAGGTTTTGTAAAACGGTGGTCCAAAGAATTCACCAACCCATACGTGACTAGGTCCCTCTATATTACCTTTGTTCGCCCCCTCCTAGAGTACGCCAGTCAAGTATGGTCCCCATATTATCGTGTTCATATCTCGAGAATTGAAAGCATTCAGCGTCGTTTTCTTCGATTTGCTCTTCGAGGTATGCCCTGGGACGATTCTTTTAATCTGCCCCCCTATCAAAATCGTCTCAACCTTATCAACTTAAACACCCTCGAAGATCGCAGAGATGCAGCAGACTTTCTCTTCATTCATCGACTCCTTTCAGGTCACGTTGAATGCGCGTCCCTTCACAACTCCATTTTCCTCAACACTAACCCTCGTAACCTACGTACCCCTCGACTCTTCTATCTACCAACCCACCACACCTCCTATGGCGCGAACGAACCAATCTCCCGTATGCTACGTCAAATCAACTCAAACCCTACCGTCTTCGACTTTCAGTGCACCACTTCCTACCTCAAATCTGTTCTCCTTCACCACTCCAACCAACCTTATTTTTAAGTTGTAGTTTAAGTTTATTTTTTAAGTTATAGCTTGTATTAAGCCGAATAAATGGGGGCATTCGCCCCACCAAAATATAATATTAATATTAAGGATGACACCTAGATATTTTATATTTGTTTTCACAGGAATATTTCTCCCTTCAATGGATAGCGTAAGTTCTCTCTAACGGCTAGATGATGCCCTCTTGATGAGGCATTTCGGAAACAAATTAGCTCGCACTTATTGTGATTTAGGCTTATTCCCCAGTCCTTGTAGAACTTGAGGATGTTGTTTAAGTGAGACTGGATTCCCTGAAGCGCTACATGGAGCCTTTCGTGAGAGTCAATTACTATGGTATCATCTGCATAAAAAATGGAGTTGCTGGAATTATGTTGAGACGGGAAATCGCTAAGGAAAATATTGAAGAGGAGAGGACCAAGGATAGAGCCTTGAGGGACTCCCGCGTTTACAGGTACTGCCTCTGAAAATTGGTTGTTCAGTTTTATTCTTAAGATTCGGTCGGTTAAAAAGCTGGAAATGATTTTGCTGAAGTGGGTGGGAAAGCCTAAAGAAATGATATTAAAGAGTAGGGCATCGTGCCAAACTGTATCGAAGGCTTGGCGCAGATCAAGTGAGCATGCGAGGGTACATTTTTGCTGTCTTAAGTTATTGAGGATGATGTTTTCCAAGTGCAGTAGAGCATGTTCTGTTGAGTGACTGTTTTTGAAACCAAATTGATTATTGGGGATGAAGTTACGATCTTCTAAAAGTGGTCTGATTTTATTGTAAAGGACTTTTTCTAAGATCTTTCCTAGGTTAGATAACAATGAAATAGGTCTGAAATTGTCTATATTACTTGTATTGCTTTTTTTTTTAATAGGAATGAGGGCGGCACTTTTCCAGGCAAGGGGGAAATAAGAATTGTTAATGCAATTGTTTATTATCACTGTAAGAGGAGAGGAAATTGTTTTGATACATTTTTTAATTACGAAGATGGAGATTTCGTCTGGACCTGAGGATTTTTTGTTGTTTACATTACTTATAATGAGGGATATTGAGCTTTCGGAGGTGAATTGCTCACCATTGGGGCGGCTAGCCAAATTTTCGGCCGAGAAATTCGATGTCCTTTGTTCCACATTCCAGGCAAGAAAAGCACTTACCAGAGTGCGTACTCCGACGGTGTTAAGTTCGTTCGCAGTAGGAGTGACACGTTCATAGATCTCAGTATAGTAGTTTTGGAAGGCTAACAGTTTGGCTTCCATGTCGTGAAGGACGCTATTACCTACTGTTAGCGGGGCTTGTTCGGAGAATCGGTTTATTTTTTTCCTGCCAGTGAGCTTTATCGATTACTTTAAATACTGCTGGCGACGGTTTAAGATTCACAAGTTTTTCCCTAAGACGTTCATTTAGATCATTACGAACCGCGTCTTTGATGATTTTCGAGAGACAGGCTATTTGTGAGGAGAGGCACTTATACTCATCATTTATTCTGTTACATGAGCGATGAAAAATTCTTTTCAATTGTCTTTTCCAGATTTTTCTAGTTTTGAATAGGTTTAATGTGTCAGAGGAGATGTTTAAGTAGTATTTTTTAAAAATTACAGGCTTAGAGTGGGATTGAATACAACTTTGAAGTGAGGTTGAAAGTAGGTCAACGTGAGTATCTATTTCACTGTTGGAGAGGTTGCGATTGAGAGGAATAGGATTATTTGAGATTAACTGTAAGAGTTCAAAGTTGGTACAAAATGGTACAAACGACATTTCCATTTTGATGGAAAGTAATAGGATAAAGTGGTCGGAAATAGCATCTAGGGTTACGCAGGAGAAGTTTTGGTCTAAATTTGGAGGGTATAAAGTGTTGTTGGAAATTAGGAAGAAATCAAGATGGGATACTGCAGCTGGCCACGTCGGACCCTCTGGCGCAACTATGTTTAGATTGGATTGGAACCAATTAAATAGCAACTGCCGTTGTGGTTACTAGTCGTATCTCCCCAGTATTGATGTCTAGCGTTGAAGTCGCCTCCCAGTATAAAGTGCTCGTTCGTTCCCGCTAAATTAATTAGATCATTCAATGCTGGCGTTAGTTCAGAGCCGGCATTACAAGGTATGTAGATTAAGGCTAATGTGCATTTTGAATTTCTAGAGTGGTCTATTGTGATAGAGATTAAGGTGGCCGAAATGACATGGTTAACAAAGCGGATCTCAGAAAATTTTACATTGTTTTTAATTAAAATGCCTGTGCCTCTACCTGAAGGGTTTGAGATAAACTGATAGCCGTAGAAATATCGTTTGTGATTTTTGGTTAAGAATGTTTCCTGGAGGAAAAGGGCTACTGGAGAAAAATCAGTAAGCAGTTGGCTTACCTCGATCATTTTGTCTAAAGCAACAAGCCAATTGACGTTTGAAGACAGTATATTTATCATGGCGAAAGAGACGCAATGAAGCCTAGGTAGGCACCAGATTTATCAGGATCACTTAGTTTTGAATATGTCGGCCAGAATTCACGGACTTTTTTGATCAAAGAGGAGATAGATAGACCGAATAATTTCTCGGATTCTTTTAAGAAGTTGGAGAAGAAGTTAGCTCCAAAATTGTCATTTGAGGGCTGGTAATGGTGCGAGGTCCCACGGGTCACATCAGCGTAGGTGACTGAGCTTAAGTAGCTAGTTGGGGGGATGCTTTGGTTGGGAAGCCTGTTATTGGAAATTGGGTGATTGATTTTCTCTCTGCGTTGTAGGAATTCAAAACGCTTAGGGCAGCCTTTAAAGTTTGCCGGGTGTCCAGCTTGTTTGCAGTTTACACATGCGACTTCTTCGGATTTTTCTTTTAGGATGCACTTGCCTTCGTCATGCGCATTATTGCACTTCACACACCTTGCCCTAAAGCGCAGTAGGAACTAGTGTCCGAAGCGTTGGCACCTGAAACATTGTACAGGGCCATTTCTTTTAAAGAAATCCCACCAGATTTTATGCTGCAGGACAAATTTGATACTTTTAAGTCGGGCAAGATTTTCCATGTCCTGGACCGAGCACGAGAAAAAACCTAGGTCAATACCTACTTCTTTCGACCATTTTGTACCGAAGGGCTTTACCTCGACCGTCAACGAGGGATCTAGTCTCTCCAGTTCTTCCCTAACCTCCTGACAAGAAAAGCCATCAGATAGTCCCTTTAGTAAGACGGATGGTCTTCTTAGTTGCTTAGGCATGAACGAATAAGCTTCAATTGCACAGTCTTTGAAATGTTTCATGAAGGTGGCGTGAAGCCCTAAATCCCTAACCGAGACTTTGAATCTTCCAAAACCTTTACTTTGGAACTTAATGTCTTTGGTTGAATTGTTGTGATATGTTTTTACATAGTCCAATAATGATTTTGATTTTATACCCTTAACAAAAATTGGTGGACACCATATCTCATTGGGCTTGTCTTCGTAGAGTGGAGAAACATTAGCACTATGTGTCCCACGCCGACTTGTTGTTGGTAGCTGCTCAGTTGAAGGGTCAGCTAAAGTCTCGTCTAATATCGCAAAACGGTTTTGCGACTCTTTTACCTGTTGCGTAATTTTTTTTTGGGTTTGGGGTATTATCCAATCCTGATGCTCGTTTTCTTCTTTCCACTACTCGCTTAAACGATTTTTGGTCGTTCACTAATAAATTATTGAGAGTACTCAAATTGTTGTTAACATGAAAAGATGGCATCACTGTATCGATTGTTTCACTGTGGTGAATTCCATCCATTGCTGCATGTGCATCAATGGTGTTAGGAATGGTGCTTTTGTCATCATTCGCCCAGATGCTTACAGATTTGTTTATAGCTTGAATATCTTCGCTATTTAGTAATTTAGATGGTAGCACGAGTTGATTTTTTATTTGCTTACAATTTAGCGTGCTTGCAATTTGTGCACTAAAGGAATTTGAGTTTGAATTTCGCACTGATTGTTTATAGGTTTGGTCAGGAGGTTTCGGAGGGAGCCCTCTTATTTTACCGGGTATCATTGCTTGGTATACTTATCAGCAAACACTTTATTAATTTAATGAAACACTTGTATCACTTTACAGTTTTGTATAACTTACAACACTAATGTATTTTTAGTTGTATACCAACAGATTCAGAACTGTATACTTTTTAGGGGGTTGTAATTGATTTACTGTAATTGATCACCAGTAAAAAGTTGACATTTGACACTCAGTAAAGTGCTTTCAGCGCCCATAGGTGGCATTTTTTTTAGATTTGTGTTTTGACATGGCGGGAGCAAATTAAATACATTTGTTTAAGAATTTATTCTTGTCCGATAAGTATAAAGTTAAAATGTCGAGCAAAAATACGTGGGTTTTCGAAATAAGTGCTTGTGAAATGTTTACATTGGTTAGTTTAAATGGAATCGTGTTTTTAAAAATGTAAACAATGCACTTGTGAAACACGAAGGAATTGTTATGTTATTTTTCCACCACACTACCATGGCCGTTGGTGTAGTGGTACTAGCAATATTTCTCACAATGCTGCTGAGGAGGTTAGAACCGTCGACTGAAGGAGTGCGAAGAGCTCAAATTTCTGTGGGTGTTACATCTCCCTGTAAAAAAAAAATTAGGTTGAATAAAAAAATAAAAAAACTTATCCAAATACTTACCAAAACAACTTCCTACCAAAACAAAACAATTCAATTTGTTTAACAACTGTCAAACCCAGAACCAAGTTGGTGGGATTACGAATTCGAACTTCGAATGAAGATCGACTTTCGAAGAAAATAAAGAGGTGGTGCCAAGCCAGCAAGGCTTAGAACCCAAAAATTTTAGGCAGTGGGTAAGGCAGGGAGCAATAGCTGAAAACTTCCAGTAAGCTATTCGGAAGAGAACCCTGACTTTTTTTTACGGATTAAGCCTGTGTTAGTGGGAGTTAATGATACAATAAATAACAGAATATGAAGACATTGGGATAGGGAGAGCTGGAAGCATCACGCGATCGGATAAAGTACAGTGATTGGAAAAGAAAACAAATTAAGTGAGTGGTGAAGTGGTATGCTGTGTCATAATAATTCTCGAAAAAAATTCGACTCCTTTGTTTACTCCCAGTGATCGTGGCCAACAAGATTTCAAAGAAAATCATTCGTCGTTTCGATTATTTTAGTGTCATGTGAGTTTTTTTTTTTGTTTTTGCACTTCGATTTTGCGACAGAGTTTTTGATTGTGAATTTGTCGAACTCGCATACGAAATCTGATCGGGAGTAGATTTTTGGATGCATCGTCGATTACAATTGGCAATATAAGATAACAACATCGTCAGCATCGTGATTAGGTGTGGTAGCAGCAATCAGTTGGACAGCTGCGGAGTTTGTATTGGGGAATAACGTTGGCCTGACCTATTGTAAGTTTTTTTTTCAAAAAAACAAAAAAGGATAAAGATTAATGCACTCATCGTCCAACTACAGACTTATATTGGTTTTTCCTTTTTACGTGGCACTGCGTACCACACACCACTCGCATTAAACACCATCATAAGGAAAGCAAAGAAGATTGGGGGAACACTTCCAGAAGAAAGGGAAAAGGGTGAGTGGTAACCATAAGTGATTTATGATATAGATAAGCATTAAAAGCATAAATTTAAATTTAGAATTGTAGTTGCGGTACGCTATATAAAAATAGCGAAGAATCTAGCGACCTTCCCACAAACGGGGAGAAGTGAGAACGGGGCGATCACGGCAAAAAAAAAAAATAAGATACCGTGATCGCCACCTTTTTTTTCCTTGTTTCTCCTTATTTCGCAGTCCAGCAGGCCAACAACTTATAAAAAAAAAGTAAAACAATATATTTATTTTTTTTATAGTAAATATTAATGTTAGTTTTAGTGTTAGTGTAACTGTTATAATTTATTAGTTAAGATTTATATTGTATTTATTATATTGCATACTTTGTGCTAGTAGACAGCTACACATATGTACATATATATTTTTGTTGTCGTAAAAGTTAGCCATAAAAAAAAAATATTGTATACCCTTCGAATCTGAGCTCAAATTTGAGGCAGGTCTGTACCAGAGAAAGTAGATTAGTTTTCTTTGTAGAAAAAAAAAAATATATATATATAGGAAAAAAAAGGCGCTTTTTTTTATTATATTAATTAGTAAATACACCCTTACAAATGTACCCATAATCGGGAGTTGAATACTGTAGAGCCGAAAGGTATACTGTAATAAAAGAGCAGAAAAAAAAATTTTGTTTTTGTCGAAAAATAATAGCGTGCAAACAGGCGCTATCATGTGCAGCTAGAAGAAAATTTTTCAGAGAGTGTCATAGGTAGAAGATTTCGGCTGGAGATGATGTGAGACGATATCCGCTCATTGGGGAAATCCTGAAGTCGGCACCGGATTTCCAGGTTGGGAGGGAAATGGCCAGCGCTGATCAACACCGCAGCGCCCCTCAGCATCGTAAGTTCCATCCGTTTTAAAGGTTTGTATTTTGAATTGGCATGATTTATGTTTTTCCTTGTTGTAGTAGGTCCTGTCAAGGAGTGAGGACAAGAACCAACCCCATCCGGCGAGTCTAGCCATGCCTCGCAAGCATGCCACGCTCCTCACTCCTTTCCGTTCCTTTTCATTTCCTTTCCCAGTCCGGTCCACATCCTAGTTTCCTGTCATCTTCTCATCTCCAACGCCCTCTATAATTCCATATTTATATTCAAACCATTTTCTTCCTATCTTCCACCCTCTATCTACCAAAAACCCCTATTATAACAAAAATGGCGCCCATCGTATTGTTCTTGTCAAATGTCCGTCCTAGTCGTCCATCCGTAGATGTTCCTGTTGCCATCATCAAGGGACCCGTAAGTCTTCAAGTGGCAGTCAGTTGACATACCAACTTGAATTGCGACTGGTGACATTGATGATGATCACAAGAACAACTCACTCAAACTTGTAGTCCTACGTTT
Organism: Volucella bombylans; assembly: GCA_949129095.1. Lineage (NCBI taxonomy): Eukaryota > Metazoa > Arthropoda > Insecta > Diptera > Syrphidae > Volucella > Volucella bombylans. Next base: position 127,735,330 of record OX422140.1, on the reverse strand, counting down.
CATTTTGTACTCTTTTCTTTTAAATGTGCATTTCACTTTCCTATCATAGTTTCAATTTTCCTTTCAATTTGTATTGTCTCAATGTCGTTATTGCATGCACCTGTAGCACTGTTCCGTCCTTATATCTTAGCTTCCCCACGTACATACTGTTCAAATTGTTTCAAGTCTTCCAGCAGAGTACTCCAGGCTGGTCTGAAATTGCGGGAACAATGAAGACAGTATATCTGTATATGTCTCGTATAGTGTCCAGTCCAAATTTTTGCTTACTCGTTTACCTTGCTGAGGGATAACATCACGTCCGTCCGCAGTCTAAATTTCCGGAACATCGTCATCAGCCTGAAACATCATCGTAACCGCCGAGGAAAGTTTCCTAAGACACTCCCATGTTAGAAACAAGAAAATTTGAAGATACAACTCTATTCGATTATATATTCCATTTAATTTTATTTATTCATTCGTTATAATAAATAAATCATTCATTAATTGTGTTTTTTTTTGTGTTCTATTTATTTGTTTATTTATTTATTTATCTAATTATTTATTTATTCATTAATCTATTTATTTATTTATTTATTTATTTATAGAATGTGATATATATATGAGTACCTAGATTTGTTTGTTTACATAGTACCCTTTTTGGCTTTGAAATAGATACTTAATTGAATGTTGCACATGCTTAACTTTTTTTTTTGATTTCTTTACGGTTACATAATTTACTTCCTAAATGTTTTTGTTTTTTTTGCAACAGCCTTAACTCTTCCCCCATTACAATTTGTTCATCCTCTAAAGCCGACGTTGTCGCAATAAAAATATCACTGCCTCTCAAGTCCCTTTACGTTATATGTTGCTACATCCTACCAGATCAACCTATCGAATCTTACCAATTTGTTATTGATGCGATCGATCATTTAATTGACCTGTTAGACCCTATTGATGATATCCTTATTTTCGGCGACTTAATCTTCCTCAGCTACAGTGGACTCCATCAGATGATCAATCGTTTTTCATCGCTTCAAATGTCAACTCAGCTAAGGAATGCCTCTTCTTAGATCGCTTAACAGTGAATATCTCAGCAGATCCCTCTTTAACTTTCACAACCTAAGTTTAAATGATGCCTTATCTATTTTTTATAAAGAAATATTTAATTCTTTTTCCCTTTATGTTCCGTTTTCCCGCCTTAAAACATCATCTACTAGTCCTCCCTGGTATAATCGCAAGCTTCGTTCCTTACGAAATCAGAGAAATAAGTTATGGGCTGTTTTCCTGCGTACCAGATCCTTTACCGACTATTCCAACTATCTTGGTGCTTATCTTCATTTCACCGAACATTATGATTCCCTTTACCAGCGCTACCTTAACAATGCGCAAGTCATCCTTATAAACCACCCTAAGTCCTTTTTCCAATTTGTTAACTACAAAAGAAAGTCCGATGGTTACCCTCCTTCCCTCTCTTTCAACAACAGATCATCAACCGACCCACTTACCATTGCCAACCTATTTGCCACCTTTTTTAAACAATCCTTCACCAACGACTCCTTTGTACCAGATCCATCCTATTTTAGTTACCTACCTAACTTCTCCAATGGTCCACTTCTCTCTCATATTTTGGACCCGTCTTATATCGAATATAAATTACACCAACTCAATGACGAATTCACACCCGGCGCAGATGGCCTCCCTGCCATATTTCTTAAAAAAGTTCTTCCTCTCTTTCCCTTACCCTTTCTAATCTCTTCCGTCTATCCCTTTCACAAGGAGAATTTCCTCAGGCATGGAAATCCTCCTTCATAACCCCGATCCACAGGAAAGGATCAAAAAATTAAATAACCAACTATCGTCCCATCGCTAAACTCTCCCATATACCCAAACTCTTCGAAAGTATTTTGTATGAAGCTCTAAGCTTCCAATGCAAATCACTTATTTCCCCTAGACAACATGGCTTCCTAAAGGGTAGGTCAACCACCACAAATCTCGTTGAATTCGTATCCTTTGCCCTCTCTGCCCTAGAGAATGGCAATGAAGTCGATGTAGTTGCAACCGATCTTAGCAAAGCCTTCGATAAAATCTCTCATCGGTTAATCATCTTTAAATTGTCTGCCCTCGGCTTTGAACCCATACTGTTAAAATGGATATCCTCTTACCTCGAAAACCGTTTTTACAGTGTTCGTTTTAGGTCAGCCCACTCCACTGCATTTTTGGCCACCTCTGGAGTTCCACAAGGCAGCCATCTCGGTCCCCTTCTCTTTATATTAACCATAAATGATCTCGATATGATCATCAAACACTCGTATGTTTCCCTTTACGCCGACGATACCAAATTTTTCAAAACCATTTCCTCTCCCCATGACTCTTTCCTCCTTCAACAAGATCTTGATAGTTTTTCGATCTGGTGCCTCAAAAATTCTTTGGAACTTAACATCGCCAAATGCCAATCCATCACCTTCTCACGTAAGCGGAACCAATCTCCTCCCCGATTCTATCTTCTCCATAACCAACCTATCTCCTCCGTACAATCTCTTCGCGACCTCGGCATTTTGTGTGATAGCGGGCTCAACTTCCGCTTACATATGAATGAGGTAATCCTCAAAGCCAACTCTGCACTTGGCTTTGTAAAACGGTGGTCCAAAGAATTCACCAACCCATACGTGACCAGGTCCCTCTATATTACCTTTGTTCGCCCCCTCCTAGAATACCCCAGTCAAGTATGGTCCCCATATCATCGTGTTCATATCTCGAGAATTGAAAGCATTCAGCGCCGTTTTCTTCGATTTTCTCTTCGAGGCATGCCCTGGGACTATCCTTTTAATCTGCCCCCTTATCAAAACCATCTCAACCTTATCAACTTAAACACCCTTGAAGATCGCAGAGATGCAGCAGACTTTCTCTTCATTCATCGACTCCTTTCAGGTCACGTTGAATGCGCGTCCCTTCACAACTCCATTTTCCTCAACACTAACCCTCGTAATCTACGTACCCCTCGACTCTTCTATCTACTAACCCACCACACCTCCTATGGCGTGAACGAACCAATCTCCCGTATGCTACGTAAAATCAACTCAAAGCCTACCGTCTTTGACTTCCACCGCACCACTTCCTACCTCAAATCCGTTCTCCTTCACCATTCCAACCAACCTTAGTTTTAAGTTTTAGTTTAAGTTTAATTTGTAAGTTATAGCTTGTATTAAGCCGAATAAATGGGGGCGTTCGCCCCTACCAAAATTAACAAATTCCAGCAGTCACAACAAATTATCCTCCGTCAGTAAGCTCGTTCTCACAGCACCCACCCCCTTCTATACCTCTCAGCCATAGTGGTTCGAGCGATTCCATAGACCCACCATCTTGTAATAGACTTAGTCAGCAAAGAGCCGTAGGGATAGAAACCCTCAGTCAAAGCACTAGGTCCGATGCCACGCTGTTAGAAGAGCAGCAACGTGTTAACAATACACAAAATGACGACACAAACAAAAATAGGCTACCTTCAGACATCAAAAAAGAGTAAATGCTTACTCTTCATACAACGAGTCCCTAAAAGAAGAAATCGCAAGCTCGATGAAAGAAGAAATGAGAAGAAGCTTCCTCGAGTTTACTAAAAGTATAAACGAGCTTATCCAACCACTGTTATGGCAAACAAAAGTTGATGCAATCCAGAATCCTAAACAAGGTCCTCAGCAATTAGAGAAACAATACCCTGCACCCAAACAAGCATCAGCATCAAATCATTCGGAAAAATATCGTTCACAAATAAATTTAAATTCCCACTTGGATCCAACCTCGGAAGCATTTCAAACAAGAAAAACTCACTTCCCAAGTTCCAGTGACCAAGGGATGAACCAGCAGGGACAACGCCATGACAATAACACTAGTTTCCTAAATGTTAAAGCGTCACAAAAGTTTTATGTAATATACCTGTCATCGAGCGAATAAACCTTTTTTTGATTTCGAATTTTAAAATATTAAATGAATTTCTAACTTGGGTTTTTTGGAGCTGGTAACGTTGTGAGTGAAATCCGAATTCGAGATGTCAGTTTCTTGTGCATATCTTTTTTTGCGCAATTTTGTTTTCGATGCCCACGCTAACACGTTGACTGCTGCAAAATTTCCAAGGTTCTGACCAATGTAAGAAAGAATATTTTTTTTTCCTTTTGTTTTGTATGTTTTATAACGTTTTACTTTAATAGGCAATAAAAGCAACAATCAATCTTTTGAAATCTGAAATTTTTATGTTAGCCGCGGGTCAACATCATTTTATTTCATTGAAGGGTGTCTGTGTTGTTGCTGCATTTTAGAAGAAAAATGCCGGTAGACGCCGAACATAACTGTGCTCTGCCGATCTGCAGTCTGGCCGATGACGACGATATGGTTTCCTGTGATTCCTGCAGGCGCTGGTGGCACTACGCATGTGTTGATTTTAATCCTTCCTTGTTTGACACTGTTACTCCTTGGTTTTGTCACTCGAAAGAGTGCAAACGTGTTGGTCAAGGAGATCAAATAACGGAAGTCGAGGAGCGACATATAGCAACCGCCAAAGATAGCGACGCTGACGTATTGTCTTCGGTGGATGTTCTTATCGAGGCGGCAAAGGTGGCTCAATCGGTTGTGGAGAAGAGAAACAATGAAATCGGCTCACTACGGATTGAAATGGATAAGCTGAAATCACAGTTGACAGCAGTATCTTCAGTTCCGGTAAAGAAAGTGACACGTGAGGTTGAGTCTGCTGACTCAAAGGATCTTTCCAGCGCTAGGCTGGAAGCGATTCGCCAAATTGATCGCACACACCGTCAATTGTTGGCAGGTTCTCATCATGCTACGTCTTCAATTCCCCTACCTGCTAAGCGTGATAACAAGGAAAGATTCCAAGACGATTTGTGTCATCAACCCGACATGGCAAACTTATTGACGATACTAAATCGTAACCAGGTACAGGAGCTGCCGTCATTCTCTGGACGCGACAAGCGAGGGTGGCCATATTTCGAGGCTGTGTTCAGATCAACCACAGCAGAGGGGAGGTATAATGGAAAGGAGAATGTTGCTCGTCCTAGAAAGGCACTAAAAGGTGAAGCTTGTAACTTCGTAAGCGATCGTCTGAGATATTCGACAGATGCAGATGGAATTATGGATTCTTTGCGAGCAATCTATGGTAGGCCCGATATTTTGGTGCACAGTCTCACATCAGATCTGCTTAAGCTGCCTGCGTTGGGTTCAAGTAGCGACGTAAAGCTTCGTCAGTGGGCTGTGACATTGAACGGATTCGTGGCGGATATTAAATCAATGGATTTGGAGAAAGAGCTCGACAACAGCTATGTTTTGACGGATCTTGCAAGTAAATTATCACCAAGTTTGTACCACGATTGGCAGAAGCGTAAATCCTCGAAACCTTTTGGAAACTTAGGGGATTTTGCACTATTTCTCACCGACAAGTTGTTGGAAATGCCTCCAGAGATGTCTAAACCGTCGAAATCTTCTGTCTGTGAGAGAGTTACTACCGTCCCAGGGTCCTCTCGAAGAGTGCTGACACATCAACCCTCTTGTTCAAGTGGCATTTGTATAAAGTGCGGAGATTCTCATAAGTTAAGCAATTGCAGAGAATTTAAGATTTTGACTGCGAAGCAAAGATTCGCCTATGCCAAAGACAAGACCATCTGCTTTCGATGCCTTGACCCGGCACCTCTTCAATGGAGAGGATGTTCGCAAGAGAAGGCATGCGGTGTTGGAGGTTGTTCGAAACGTCATCACCCTTTACTTCATCCATCAGTTCCCAAACAAACTTTAAGTTCATCTGCTCGTCCGTACGTCCCACAAACGCAGTTTCAGTCGTCGCATGTTGGAGCTAAGTTACCAGTTCTGTTTAAGATTGTTCCCATCCGCTTATATGGGAATAACGATAAGTTTGTGGACACTTTCGCCTTCTTGGATGACGGTTCTTCGATTACGAAGAAGACTTATTCCGCAACGCAACTATTGACGCACTGCACGGACATAAAAGTGGACTGCTGTCAAGACTAAAAACCTTGTACAGACAGTTCACTGACAGACATAACCCGGAGATCATGACACTGAAGTCGTCGATTAAAACCTCCAAACGTTAATAAAGAAAAATTACAGAACATCTGTAAGTTTGTATTGGAACAATAAAATTCGGGCTGTAAACACCAACAACCCGAATATGTTACGCAAATAAATAAAATATTTCGGAGAAATAATCAGAACGACATTCCATGTCTTAAAATAGACCGAACGACGAACAACGAACAAATACTGGCAGCAGCGGGCATAGATCCAAATGAGGCTGTTGATGATGACAACTTCTTTGTGATCGAGCATCCGCAGGAGCAGGTAGAGGCTATAGGAGCGACTTTCCAGGAAGTGTACAAGGCGAATGTTATCATTGGCCCGAACCACGATCTGGAGAATCGAGTCCTTGTGCACAATTTCTGCCTTCGAAATGAAATTGTGAATTGGCGATTCGAGAGCTCGGGTTTCACCCAGTTCAGTGACGAGAATATGGCAAATAATGTCATCACCAACGATAGGGTACTACCCCCGTTCATTTCGAAGGAAGAGTTCCAAACGATCTTCGAATCACTTAGAAGTAAGAAATCAGTGGGAACCGATGAAATACCGAACATTGTGCTTCGACATCTCCCTCTAGAAGCGGTGAACATTTATACTACCCTGTTTAATAATGCAATGAATAATGCATGCACATTAACCAGCGCATTGGAAAACTGCGGTGGTACATCCCATCCCCAAAAGGGATAAAGACACTTCCAATCCGGCGAATCTCCGCTCGATTAGTCTTCTTCCTAACATCAGTAAGGTTTTCGAAAGGGTGATCAATAGAGTCCTGACTAAGTGCGTTGAGGACAAACATATAGTTCTGGATAATCAGTTCGGTTTCAAGGCGGGGCATGATATCACTCATGCTGCGTCGAAACTGGTTTCTGATATCCAATGGAACAAAGGTAAGAAACAGTGCACTGGTGCCTGCCTGATTGACTTGGAGGAGGCCTTCGATACCGTATGGTTAGAGGGACTCTTTTTCAAGCTGGACAGGTTGGGAATTAGTAAACCACTGCTGTATATTCTTTTTGATATGCTCTCCAGTAGACAGTTCATCGTGAAGAATGGCGATGTGACTTCTGCTGGAACATTTGACATTAAAAACGGTCTGCAACAAGGTGCGGTAAATTCGCCGATCCTATTCAACATTTACACGAGTGATCTCATAGGTTCACTTCACCATGCCATAGCGTACGCAGACGACATAATCGCGTACAGATCGGGTCCAAAAATTGAGGTCATTAATACACTTTTGCAGCGTGACTTCGACAAAATTAAGCGATATTGCGCTGACTGGAAGTTGAAAATCAATTTTCAGAAGTCGGAAACCATTCTGTTTAGGACGCCTTTGTCTGGGGCCTCTAGGGATACCAGAAAGAATTGGCGAAAGTTTTCTATCCTCGGACAACACGGACAGCCACTCGCTTGTCGAAATGTAGTCAGATACCTTGGGATCTGGCTAGATCAATATCTGTATTTTAACAAACATATAGATGTTGTTCTGGCCAGAGCCAGAGGTGCTTTTGCCCTTACAAAGAGACTGTTCTATAACAGTCAACTCGATGAGAGGGTGAAGGTAATCTGCTACATGGCCCTTATCAGGCCCATGCTTGTATTTGGATGTCCCGTGTGGTTCAACGTGAGAGCAAGTTTATTGGAAAAGATTCGGGTGTTTGAGAGGGCTTGTCTTAGGATTGGTCTTCGCCTATACAGAACACCAGAGTCTCAGTACATAAAATTCTATTATAATGAAGTCTTATACAATAGGGCGAACCTAATAAGAGTGGACAATTTCGTCATTAAGTTGACTCGAAGACACGTTGCAAGAGCAATGACCTCATCGAACAACCTGATCTCCGGGGCTTACTACCCCAATTATATATATCACGAGAGAGTTCGCTTTGACGGCTTTATTCCTCCAGAAGCGTTCCTCTATCTAGATAGCAAAGGTCTGATCCAGGACAGATTGGCGGTGCCGCTAATCTTCCACGTTGTTCGAACAGCTGCGGACAGGCGACTCAACTACGACAGAGACGTCGGACATGGTAGTGCGGAGCGTCTCCGGTTCAGTAGGGCGGTAGCGAGTCGCGACATGAGGGATGTTGCTCAGCAGCACCAAAACTTTTGGTGGCTTGTTGAAGGGGAGGATGCTTCGTCGTCAAACTCCTTCAGTGATATGTAGCTTCATGTGAAGCAAAGTGAGCCAGCCTAATTTTTTTTTCTTTTTTAGCCATGGCCGGCCTACATAGTTTTAAGTAGGATTAAGTTAGTTTTAAGAAAAAAAAAATATATATATATATATATATATATACGAGTATATGCATGTATTTATATATTATGTATATACATATTATGTATATATATATTTATGTATGTCTGTGTTTGTGTTAGATGTAAGTAGGTTAAGTAGATTAAGATTTATTTTTAGGTAGTTTGTAGGCTTTAGTTTTAAGTTTTATACAAAATTTAAAAAATGTCCATATACTAAGTTTTTGATTAAAATTTATTTTCTTAGTTTTAGTATTAATTAATGTTAAAATAGAAATAAAAGTAGACTGTAAGATTCGTCGAAAGACATAGTTTAAGTGTTAGGTTTAACTTAGAGTGCCCGCATGGGGCCATTAAGTTAGAATAAGATTATTTGTAAGTAATTTAAGCTAATTTTTAAGCGATTTTTGTTTAGCATATAAGAGTAACTTAAGTTCAAAAATAAAAATGCATAAAAACTGAAAACTGAACTGATAGATTTATTTATTTATTTATTTACATATTTATTTAATTTTTTTATATATTTACATATATTTATTTATTCATATATTTACTTATTTATACATTTGTTTGTTTACACCTTTATTTATTTAAATGTTAATTTATTTAATTATTTATCTATATTACTATTGACTTAAACTTAGAAATTTATTTATTGTGATATTTTTTTATGTATTAAATACAATATAAATATTTGCACGTATGTATATAACAAATTTCCTTCTGCATCCACTTACGTTGCTATCAACCAAGAACTCGCACAGCTGTTTTGGGAAAGTTCATTACCCTAACGCACATAGGCACAAATGAACATACATATGTACATATGTTGATCAATAATTTTCATGCCCATAGCGTGGGGTTCTTCACCACGTCCAATTGTTCCAATCCAGGTAGCTGTCCTCTGTCCGTTCCGTCGTAAGGACTCTGTAAAGCCCAGAGTTTTGTTACATCTCCCTGTAAAAGAAAAATTAGGTTGAATAAAAAAATAAAAAAACTTATCCAAATACTTACCAAAACATCTTCCTACCAAAACAAAACAATTCAATTTGTTTGACAACTGTCAAACCAAGATCCAAGATGGTGGGATTACGAATTCGAACTTCGAAGGAAGATCGATTTTCGAAGAAAATAAAGAGGTGATGCCAAGTCAGCAAGCCTTAGAACCCAAAAATTTTAGGCAGTGGGTAAGGCAGGGAGCAATAGCTTAAAACTTCCAGTAAGCTATTCGGAAGAGAACCCTGACTTTTTGTTACGGATTAAGCCTGTGTTAGTGGGAGCGAGTGGCTAAATAATGATACAATAAATAACAGAAAACATTGGGATAGGGAGAGCTGGAAGCATCACGCGATCGGATAAAGTACAGTGATTGGAAAAGAAAACAAATTAAGTGAGTGGTATGCTGTGTCATAATAATTCTCGAAAAAAATTCGACTCCTTTGTTTATTCCCAGTGAGCGTGGCCAACAAGATTTCAAGGAAAATCATTCGTCGTTTCGATTATTTTAGTGTGGCCGTGGTGTAGTGGTAGTAGCAAACGCTTCTCACTCGGATTCGAATCCTGCCCATGGCAAAATCAGTTTTTCATTGTATAATTGGAACACAGACAAAAAAATTCTGCGTGTGAAGGCATAACACTGACACGTAGATTTGGCTGTTATAAGAGTTTCAAGCAATGAAAAAAATACTGGGAATTATATCTCGAATCACTCTGAGTGAAGAAAAACTCTCCGTCCTATTCGGACTCCCACCCCTGGAGGGCAAACATAGAAACCAAACACACCTGAGTTTCAAACCACTACAAAAAAAACAATTTTCCTTTCTCCTCCTTCTATCTTTCCGCCCGCGCCATGGCAACAGTAAAAGGGTATCAACCCCTTAGGCGCGCGTAAATTATAAAAAAAAAAAAAAAAAGTGTCGTGAGTTTTTTTTTTTGTTTTTGCACCTCGATTTTGCGACAGAGTTTTTGATGTGAATCTGTGTGTCGTCGTCGAGGCGGAGTGGGACAATTGTGAATTTATCGAACTTGCATACGAAATCTGATCGGGAGTAGATTTTTGGATGCATCTTCGATTGCAATTGGCAAGATAAGATAACAACATCGTCAGCATCGTGATTAGGTGTACTAGCAGCAATCAGTTGGACAGCTGCCGAGTTTGTATTGGGGAATAACGTTGGCCTGACATATTGTAAGTTTTTTTTTTTTTTTTTTTTAAAAAAGGATAAAGATTAATGCACTCATCATCCAACTACAGACTTATATTGGTTTTTCTTTTTTACGTGGCACTGCGTACCACACACCACTCGCATTAAACACCATCATAAGGAAAGCAAAGAAGATTGGGGGAACACTTCCAGAAGAAAGGGAAAAGGGTGAGTGGTAACCATAAGTGATTTATGATATAGATAAGCATTAAAAGCATAAATTTAAATTTAGAATTGTAGTTGCGGTACGCTACATAAAAATAGCGAAGAGTCTAGCGACCTTCCCACATAACGGGGAGAAGTGAGAACGGGGCGATCACGCCAAAAAAAAAAAAAAAAATAAATAAGATACCGTGATCGCGACCTTTTTTTTCCTTGTTTCTCCTTATTTCGCAATCCAGCAGGCCAACAACTTATAAAAACAAAAAAAGTAAAATAATATATTAATTTTTTTTATATCAAATGTTAATGTTAGTTTTAGTGTTAGTGTAACTGTTATAATTTATTAGTTAAGATTTATATTGTATTTATTGTATTGCATACTTAGTGCTAGTAGACAGCTACACATATGTACATATTGTAAAATGTTTGTGTGTGAGTACAAATGATAGAACTTATTCTTTTCAATACAAATCGCTTTATTCAGTACAGTTACAATTCACTATTTAATTGTTTCTCTCAATACAATCCAATTTCTCAACCGCTTATACTTTTCTTATCTTTTACTTAAACCACTTAATTACTTCTCCTAATTAACACTTCAAATTTCACTTTAGAACTGACTTGCATACCTTTGAGATGCTGGTATTTATACTCGAATGACATACTTCGAGAACAATCCTCGCCATCCAGCGTCCCATACAATTTCCAATTTGCTAGAAAATTCGATTCCACTCTCTAGTCGAGACTTTGTTATTCCAGTATCGAAATCTTCTGGTCTTCGAGTATCGACATTTTCTGCTAGATGTCGCTGCTCACATTTAAGTGGTTATCACATTGCTCCCTCCCTACAGTTGTTCGTCCCGAACAACTTCGTCATTCAGCATCCCGTTGAAATGACACATTCTATCCAAATGGACCACTTTCAATTTTCCTCGATCCCCACGCTGGATCCGGTAGACAACGTCATTAATGCGGGTTATCACCTTGTATGGACCTTCCCAGTCCTGTTGCAATTTTGGTAATTTGCCTTTCTTACGCTGAGGATTATACAGCCAAACCAGATCTCCTTCGTTGAAACCGGAAGATTTCGCCTTAATATCGTACCTAGTTTTCATGCGGCTGCTTGCTAGCTTCATCTTTTCTCTGGTGTCTTCATGCAATTTACGAATCCTGCTGCGTAAGTCATTCACGTACTCGTTCACCTCTTTGGGCTCCGTAGGTGGGGATCCGAATTTTGCTTCACTTGGCAACCGAATTGTTTGACCAAATAAGATCTCGGATGGTGTGTGCCCTGTTGAGCTATGGACCGCGTTTCGGTAGGCCATTAAGAAGAGGGGTATGTGTCGATCCCAATCCCGCTGGCAGTTGCTGACAACCTTAGATAGATGCTCATTCAAGGTCCGATTGAATCGCTCGACCATTCCATCAGATTGAGGGTGTAGTGGCGTTGTCCTTGTCTTTATTATTCCCAAATATTGGCATATTTCCTGGAATACTTTTGATTCAAAGTTTCGCCCTTGATCAGAGTGCAGCTCCATTGGGACCCCAAATCTGCTCACCCAGTTGTTGACTATCTGTTCGGCTACGGTCTTAGCCTCTTGATTTGGGATGGCAAACACTTCCGGCCACTTACTGAAGTAATCCATGACTACGAGAGTATATCGGTTTCCATTAAAGGTTTCGGGAAACGGCCCAGCGATGTCGATGGCTATTCGTTCGAAAGGTGCTCCGACATTGTATTGTTGCATTTGTCCACGTGGCTTTACTTTTGGACCCTTGATAGCTGCACATCTTATGCACTTTTTGCACCAATTCTCGACATCTTGTTTAGCGCTTAGCCAATAGAAACGTTCCCTTACCTTTTCCAACGTCTTGTTTATTCCCAAATGGCCTCCTGAGATTCCGTCATGTATTTCATGGAGTACTTGGTTGACTCTGGACCGTGGCACAATTAGCTGCATACGAGATGTTGTCCCATCTGCACTTTCCCATTTTCTCTTCAGCAATTCATCTTGCACAAAAAGCGAGTCCCACTGTGCCCAGTATGCCTTCAGAGTTTGGCTCCGATCTGATATCTGCTGCCAGCTTGGTCTTTCCTCGTGTTCTTTCCAGGCCAATATTGGTTCGATGTCATTGTCTGCCTGTTGGGAGGAACGGATTTCGTCTATACTCCAACAGTCTATTGGCTCAGTCCTGATCGTTTGCATAGTTGCCTGTTCTTTAGCTTCTTTACCACCGACTACTTCTGCTGGGAGGCTTTCATTGCATTGTTTTACCTGTGAGACTGGGATAATTACCCTGGAGTCGACTCCTGCTACAAACTTCTGCCCCGCGAAGTAAGCATTTCCTAACTGATGGCTTCTGGAAATTTGACCGGTTTCTTGGTAGCCGTTTCTGCTGGTTTTTCTTTCTATTTGCCTGTAACCCCAGTGCATGCAGCCTTCTCGTCGTACCGGTTCTTTACAATGCCCTTGCAGATGTCCTACTTTATTGCAGTTCCAGCAGCGCATCCTTCGTCTCTCCCGCCAGATATTTCGTTGCATGGTAGTTGGTCTTGAGCAGGAGCATTCACCAGTTCCCGGCCATCCTTACTGCTGATTGTAGCTTCAAATCTGCAATTCCCCTGATGAATGCGTCCTTTGCCATTTCGTCGATTATTTCTTGGCCTGCGGTGGGATATGACAAATGTGCCGGTCTACTCACGTCTGCTTGGACCTGTTGCAGTGTTTCTCCTCGTTGCTGCCTACGGCCTTGCAATTGAACCTTGTAAACTTCCCGCATGTGGCTATCCCCAAACCGTTTCTCGATAGCCTGCACTAAAACCATATAGTCTCTATTCTTTTCGATATCGATTGTTTGTAACAATTCTGCCGCAGGACCACGTAAGGCCATCGCTAGGGCAAAGCACTTTTCCTCATTGTCCCAGTCGTTTGCACCAGCTGCCATTTCAAACTGCTTCTTATAAGTAGACCATGAGGTCTGGCCATCGAATGAGGGAGGCTTCAACTCTTTTCTCCTTGGACCGCTTAAAGAACATTCTCGCAGTTTCTGTTTTCGCACTGTGTCGAGCTCTTTTGCCAGTTGCTGAACTTTGCCGTCCATTTGTTCGAATTTTTCGCCCACATTCTTCTCTATTCTTTCAAATTTGTTATCGATTTCTTCGAACTTTTGGTGTAGAACGTTATTTTGTTCTTCCAGTATTTGTTCTAGACTATTCTTTTGTTCGTCGATTTTTTGTTCAATGCTGCTCTTCTGCTCGTCTAGATTTTTCTTTTGTTTATCCAGCTTTTGTTCGAGGCTATTCTTTTGTTCTTCCAGATTTTTCTTTTGTTCATCCAGCTTTTGTTCGAGGCTACTCTTTTGTTCTTCCAGATTTTTCTTTTGTTCGTCCATTTTTTGTTCGAGGCTATTCTTTTGTTCTTCCAGATTTTTCTTTTGTTCGCCCATTTTTTTGTTTTGTTCGTCCATTTTTAATAAGAGGAGTTGCATCATTGCAGTCATGTCATTACCGGTACTTGTCTGTTCATCCTCGTCAACATCAAAGCAATATGCATCAGGATCATGTCCCTCGTTGTTCAAAGCCTCCTGAAGTCGGAGCACCAGGTCACTTTTTCCTCCACTGGCGCTGAGGCTTCTCTTGTTCAACTCGGATTTGAGTTGGACGAGGGTCAACTGTAATAGTTTTCGACCCATTCTAGCTTTTTCAAATAGTCAGAAAACACTTTTTTTTTTTTTTTTACACACAATAAGTCCTATTCCACTTCTAACACCAATGTAAAATGTTTGTGTGGGTAGAAACATTAGAACTTATTCTTTTCAATACAAATCGCTTTATTCAGTACAGTTACTATTCACTATTTAATTGTTTCTCTCAATACAATCCAATTTCTCAACCGCTTGTACTTTTCTTATCTTTTACTTAAACCACTTAATCACTTCTCCTAATTAACACTTCAAATTACACTTTAGAACTGACTTGCATACCTTTGGGATGCTGGTATTTATACTCGAATGACATACTTCGAGAACAATCCTCGCCATCCAGCGTCCCATACAATTTCCAATTTGCTAGAAAATTCGATTCCACTCTCCAGTCGAGACTTTGTTATTCCAGTATCGAAATCTTCTGGTCTTCGAGTAGCGACATTTTCTGCTAGATGTCGCTGCTCACATTTAAGTGGTTATCACAATATATTTTTTTTTTTGTCGTAAAAGTTAGCCATAAAAAAAAAAATTTATACCCTTCGAATCTGAGCTCAAATTTGAGGCAGGTCTGTACCAGAGAAAATAGATTAGTTTTCTTTGTAGAAAAAAATATATATATATATAGGAAAAAAAAGGGGCTTTAATTAGTAAATACACCCTTACAAATGTACCCATAATCGGGCTTTGAATACTGTAGAGCCGAAAGGTATACTGTAATAAAAGAGCAGAAAAATTTTTTTTTGTTTTTGTCGAAAAATAATAGCGTGCAAACAGGCGTTATCATGTGCAGCTAGAAGAAAATTTTTCAGGGATTTCGGCTGAAGGTCCTTGCAGTGAATGTTAATTCACTGATTGGGTTCGAACGAAGAGCCACACTGTTTAAGTTGCTTAAAGACCAAGCCCCTGATGTGCTCTTAGTTAGCGAAACTAAGCTTACCAAAAGACACAAAATGAGGCACAAAAGGTATAAAATTGTACGGAGAAACCGACCCAACTCCACTAAGGGAGGAGGCGTTCCGATCTTTGTAAGAAAAGGTATACGTTTCAAAAAGTATACAGCCGTGTAGTACATAGGTTCCAGGTGCTGGAAGCATGCATCGTGTATATCCCTCTTCGTAGTGGAAAGCGGTTGTACATGGTGTCTGTCTATGCACCTAAGGCTAATCAATCTACCTTATTTATCTCAGAGCTCGAGACACTTTTTCGATTTCTAAGACTGGAATTGGAGGAAAACTACTTTATTATCGGCGGAGATTTCAACGCCAAACTCAGAGATTGGGGAAATAATACACCAAATACTAGAGGGAACCTACTATTCAATTGGTGGGGTTAGCACAGTATAATGTATCGACTCGGGCTTAAAGCGACGGATAGTCCGTCGTTTCCCAGACGCGGGTCCTATCTGGATCTCCTATTGTTCGACACACGAATACAACTGACGCTCACAAACCAACAAACCATAAACTGTCTTCGCACTTTTGTGTATGCCAGTGACCATTGCGGTTTCAGAGTTTGTTCAAAGGCATGCCTACAACTATATTAGGGTGCGTTGGACACACTTCTCCAGAACACTAACTAGAGCACTCTCTTCGAATTCGCTCTACCCACCGTCCAATAGAAATTTGTCAAACGAGGAGATTGACAGTTATCTAAAACTAATGGAAGAGACAATTAAACGAACAGTGGACAAAACGATACCTCGGTATCAATACACTGACAACGAAGACTTATTCCGCAACGCAACCATTGACGCACTGCACCGACATAAAAGTAGACTACTGTCAAGGCTAAAAACCTTGTACAGACAGTTTACTGACAGACATAACCCTGAGATTATGACGATAAAGTCGTCGATCAAAAACCTCCAAGTATTAATAAAAGAAAATTACCTTCGAAATGAAATTGTGAATTGGCGATTCGAGAGCTCGGGTTTCACCCAGTTCAGTGACGAGAATATGGCAAATAATGTCATCAGCAATGAAATGGTACTACCACCGTTCATTTCGAAGGCAAAGCTCCAAATGATCTTCGAATCGCTTAGAAGTAAGAAATCAGTGGGAACCGATGAAATACCGAACATTGTGCTTCGACATCTCCCACTAGAAGCGGTGGACATTTATACCACCCTGTTTAATAATGCAATGAATAATGCACATTATCCAGCGCATTGGAAAACTGCGGTGGTACATCCCATCCCCAAAAGGGATAAAGACACTTCCAATCCGGCGAATCTCCGCTCGATCAGTCTTCTTCCAAACATCAGTAAGATTTTCGAGAAAGTGTTCAATAGAGTCCTGACTAAGTGGGTTGAGGACAAAAATATAGTTCTGGATAATCAATTCGGTTTCAAGGCGGGGCATGATATCATTCATGCTGTGTCTAAACTGGTTTCTGATATCCAATGGAACAAAGTCAAGAACCAGTGCACTGGTGCCTGCCTGATTGACTTGGAGAAAGCCATCGATACCGTATGGTTAGAAGGACTCTTTTTCAAGCTGGACAGGTTGGGCATTAGTAAACCACTGCTGTATATTCTTTTTGATATGCTCTCCAGTAGACAGTTCATCGTGAAGAATGGCGATGTGACTTCTGCTGGAACATTTAAGATTAAAAACGGTCTGCAACAAGGTGCGGTAAATTCGCCGATCCTATTCAACATTTGCACAAGTGATCTGATAGGTTCACTTTACCATGACATAGCGTACGCAGACGACTTAATCGCGTACAGAACAACGTGACTTCGATAAAATTAAACGATATTGCGATGACTGGAAGTTGAAAATCAATTTTCAGAAGTCGGAAACCATTTTGTTTAGGACGCCTTTGTCTGGGGCCTCTAGAAAGAAAGAAAGAATTGGCTAGATCAATATCTGTATTTTAACAAACATATAGATGTTGCTCTGGCCAGAGCCAAAGGTGCTTTGCCCTTACAAAGAGACTGTGTTATAACAGCCAACTCGATGCGAGGGTAAAGGTTATCTGCTACATGGCCCTTATCAGGCCTATGCTTGTGTTTGGATGTCCCGTGTGGTTCAACGTAAGAGCAAGTTTATTGGAAAAGATTCGGGTGTTTGAGAGGTTTGTCTTAGGACTTGTCTTCGCTTATACAGAACACCAGAGTCTGAGTACATAAAATTCTATCCTAATGAGGTCTTGTACAATAGGGCGAACCTAATAAGAGTGGACAATTTCGTCATTAAGTTGACTCGAAGGCACATTGCAAGAGCAATGACCTCATCGAACAACCTGATCTCCGGGGCTTACTACGCTAATTATATGTATCATGAGAGAGTTCGCTTTGACGGCTTTGTTCCTCCAGAAGCGTTCCTCTACCTAGATATGAAAGGTCTGATCCAGGACAGATTGGCGGTGACGCTAATCTTCCACGTTGCTCGAACAGCTGCGGACAGGCGACTCAACTACGACAGAGACGTCGCACATGGCAGTGCGGAGCGTCTTCGGTTCAGTAGGGCGGTAGGGAGTCGCGACATAAGGGATGTTGCTCAGCAGCACCAACATTCTGGTGGCTAGATGAAGGAGGGGAGGTTTCGTCGTCGAATTCCTCCAGTACTATATAGCTCCATAGGAAGCAAAGTCGGTCTTCTGCATATTTGATTAGCCGTGGCCGGCTTACATAGTGTTAGGTAGAATTAGGGTAGTTTTAAGAAAAAATAAATAAATCACAAAAAAAGGAAAAAAATTATATTAGAACAGAACGCTCTAACGCTCTAAAATGCTGAATAGAATTAGATAGTTTAAGTAGGATTAAGTAGTTAAGATTTAGTTTTAGGTAGTTTATAGGTTTAGTTTTAAGTTTTATATTATAACAAAAAGTCCATATACTAAGTTTTTCTACCTAAAGTTTATTTTCTTAGTTTTAGTTTTAATAAATGTAAAAACAAAATCAAAATAGTCTGTAAGAAACGTCGAAAGACATAGATTAAATATTATGTTTAACTTAGAGTGCCCGCATGGGGCCAGTAAGATAGAATAAGATTATTTGTAAGTTAATTAAGCTAATTTTTAAGCATTTTTTTGTCTAGCTTGTAAGTGTAAATGAATTCCAAAACTAAAAATGCATATAAAATGAAATGAGCAATCGCTTCTCACTCGGAGGGTCCAGGTTCGAGTCCTGCCTGTATAACACTGACACGTAGGTTTGGCTGTTGTAGTGTTTCAAACACAAAAAAAAATACTGTGAATTATACCTCGAATCACTCTGAGTGAAGAAAAAACTCTCCGTCCTATTCGGACTTCCTATAAACTTCCAATAAGTTTTCAGAAGAGAACCCCGATTGCCTACAATGAATAAGCCTGTGTTAGTGGAAACGGGTAACTAAATGATGGTACAGAAAGCAACAGAAAATGCAGACTTTGGAATAGGGAGAGCTAAACGCATCACGCCATAATACCAAGTGCAGTGATTGCAACAAGTCAAGTTGCAATAATGCTCAAAACAAAACAATATATATAAATTTAAATTTTTCTTGAGTAAGCGAGTCAAAGTACGAAAAAAAAGGAATAAATACATAAATACATATTAGAAAGTTAAAAAAAAAAAATTCATAGACAAGGTGAAATAAATCAAAGGAAAAAAAATTTTAAGATGAAAGAGGCTGAATACAAAAAAAAGGAGAATATTTGAAGGACATTTCGATGAGAAAGGGTAAGTGCTAGCAGTAAGAGTGTTACAGCGTAAAAAAACAAATAAAATTGATTGGGTTTTAGTTGCGTTACGCTACATAATACGTTACGCAAGGAGTCGGACGACATCCTCATCACCACCAAAGGAAGTGAGAGCGGGGCGATCAAGGCAGAAAAAAAATACTGTGAGCGCCAATTGTTTTTTCTCCCCTTTTTTTTCTCCTTAATATTCCTTACTGGAGGTGTTCTAAAGGATAACCGGCAAAATTCGCCAAATTAAATTGATGGATTATTATTTTTTTTTTTGATTTAATTTAAAATAAAAAATTCCATTTATCAATTAAGTAGGCAATTACCAAGCCATATCTGTTTAGTGTCTTGTGTCATAATTTATTTATAGTGTTATAATTTATTCATAGTGTTATATTTTATTTAATAAAGGGTCCGCAATCTAACGTTTTTTTTTTTTCAACTTGTGCTTATTTCGTGAATGGTAACACTTAGCTCATGTCTGATTTGACAGATAATTAGTTTTATCCTTCCGCTGAACGAATATGGTTGTGTATATGCTTGAACAATGCTGGCAAATATTGCGACATTACTTTGAAAATCATGGTAATGTTGCAGAATGTGTGCGAAAATTGCGTACGGATTTTGGAAGAAGAGAAGCACCGTCAGCTCCGTATGTTCGTTATCTTGTGAAAAAAGTGAAAGAAACTGGCATCCTCATCGATAAACCAAAGCGTGAAAAGCCAAAAACAGTGCGTACACCCGAGAATATTGCTGCTGTGGCAGAAAGTGTGCGTGAAGCGCCATAAACATCAATTCACCGTCGTTCTCAACAACTGAACATTTCGAAGACATCATTGAGACGAATTTTGCATAAAGACCTTGGTATGACGCCATACAAAGTAGAATTGGTTCAGGAGTTGAAGCCAACTGACCATACAATGCGTTTTCGCTTCGCTAAGTGGGCCTGCGATCGACTTAGAGAAGATGCCGATTTTGCCAAAAAAAATCATCTTTTCAGATGAAGTTCATTTTGATCTTGGCGGGTATGTAAACAAGCAAAATTGTCGCATTTGGGGCACAGAAAACCCGCACGCATACATTTAAAAGCCGATACACCCAAAACGAGTCACTGTTTGGTGCGTATTTTGGTCCAGAGGCATAATTGGGCCATTTTTCTTCGAAAATGAGCAAGGAGTGGCCGTTACAGTCAATGGCGATCGTTATCGGGCCATGTTGAACGAATTTTTGTTCACAAAAATTGAAGAGGAGGATATTGGCAACATTTGGTTTCAACAGAACTGCGCTACGTGCCACACAGCCGAAGCTACACTCGATGTTTTGCGCCCTGTTTTTGAAGATCGCATTATCAGCCGCAGAGCTGATGTCGTTTGGCCACCTCGGAGCTGCGATTTGACACCGTTGGACTATTATTTGTGAGGTGCCGTAAAAGATAAGTGTTACGCCGACAAGCCAGAGACAATTGACGCTTTAAAGGACAATATTCGTGAAGCCATTGGTGAAATACAGCTGCACACAATCGATAATGTGCTTAAAAATTGGACCGGTCGTGTAGACTACTGCATGGCCAGTCGAGGCAGCCATTTGAATGAAATTATTTTCCGTTATTAACCGGACGGATAAAACGAATTATCTGTCAAATCAGACATGAGCTAATTGTTACCATTCACGAAATAAGCACTAGTTGAAAGAAAAAACGTTAGATGGCGGACCCTATATCTACTGTTAATGGTGTTAGTTTTTCTACATGTACCTATTTATCGGTTGATTCATAAAAAAAAACAAAAAGAAAGCTAATATCGATCTATACTTCTAGTTATATAAGGCAGCAAAATAGTTGCGATACCCCTAATTTGAGCACAGATTAGGTAAGTCAATAGAAGTACATATCCATTCATCCATCTCAGGAGAAGGGATATTAGTTTTTTTTGTATGTAAAAAAAAGGAAAAAAAAAACAACAATTTATAATAATATATATACATATTTATACATACTCGTACGTATCTTTTCTCGACATTTCAACTAAACACGTAATTGAAAAAAAAAATTTCTTTAACAAAATTATTAAACTTATTCCGTACCGAATTTTCACTTCTCATACGAATTTGTTCCCGCCAACGATATGTCAGAAATTGGTATAGGGGCTTAAGTACAAAAAATATCCGCCAAAATTTTCTTTCCGAGTCTCAATAGAGGCACCCTCAATTTTGAAATATAAATACGAGTAAAGTTGTGTTTTATTGGTAAGTGGCTACGCAGCTCAGCAACGAACCCCAATAAAACGCTTTACTCACTCAAGCACTCACTTTCAATCTATATTTCAAAGTTGGTACCTGTGCCAACTGGTACCAGTCTAAAAAATCACTTGTTGACATTTGAATATGCTTACGGGTATGTCGAAATCAGGAATCTCAAAATTGCGAGGAATCTCAAAGTTGCTGCCAACTTTTTCTCTGGTGTAATTACGGATCTCATAAAGGTGTTTTGACATGAAAAATGTGTCCCATTTTTTTCTTTCCTTCTACTGTTCAGTAATCGTACTCTGTGTACGTATTTGGTGTTGTTGTTGGGTTTGTGTGCTTCACAACGAATCAACTGTGCAAAGGAATGGGATATTGGAGAACAGTCTGTACATGGACACATAAATCGTCGTCGCTCTGTTTCTCGACGTTTTGTGTGTGTTACAAATATACGTTTCATCCTTTGTGCATATCTGTTTTCTTTTTTTATTCGTATAGTGCTTAGCATTTGAGTTTAGATTTTTTTTTCATACAGGTAATACCATAAGTATAGATGTACATAATTTTTGAATTTGTGTTTGTTTTACCCCGGGTTAAAACTTTAAACCATCTCTTTCTTTGCACAATCACCCTATATTCCATTTATTTTCACTCGTAAAACAGTTAAGGTTTTTTCGTCGTATGCCTATAAGACATATCCATGTACCTGCATGTATCTGCATGTCGTGTAGATACTTTCAGCAGTTTACCGCTTTTTTTTCTTCTGCAGATCGTCTTTATTAGCAAAATGAGCTACTGAAAAGCTTCCTCATTTATCCTTAAATAACTGAATAAAGATTTCTCGTCATCAATTTGCAGCTCTCTGTAATAAAGCAAAATGAACCATGTTCATACCTCACTTTTCTCCACGACTTCACCCAAATCCTGTTTTTTCTTTTCTTTTTGCAACTCGAATGCATCTTTACACAAATTATATAAAATATTTACAAAGTCAACGAACACATCCTTAAATAAACAAAGTCAGACAACCTTCATGAAATAAATTTTTGTACAACCCCTGTCAGCGCTCCCTGGATTTCAGAATTCCTAAGTTCTATGTTCACTTTTATACTCACTTATTTACTAACGTAATCATCGCCACTTTTCGTTTTTGTTGTTGTTTGCCAAGGGATATTTTACTGAGCTGCGTAGCCACTTCCCAATAAAACACGGTTTATAATGAAGTTGTAAAGATTGTACATATACATATGGAATCTTCCGATTTCTCTTAAAACTCTCGATGCGGAATAAGCAGACTTTCGTTTTGTATACTGCAGTCCAACGGTTAGGACGGTTTTGGATTTTATAACTGCCTATTTATTGGTTTTAATAAGTATCATTATCCAGTTACAATGTTTTGAAGGATTTTCGAGGATGATGACAAATTGACAAGAATATACTATCCAAAGCACCTGGACTAGGTTAACATCTGTCTACTTCCACATAATGCTTTGGAAATTAACCAGATATTTTATAACTTATAATCCAAGGCAAGAGGAATAGGTCTTAGGATACATCGTGTTAAACCTAAACCCATAGCCTTTCGAAATTATGTACACAATTAAATAAACTGGAGCTAAAGAAAGTTATAGATTTTCTTTATCTAGAAAGTATAATCTCAATTCATGGCGGTATCGAATTTAAGAGCCATTTCCAACCTATTTTTTTTTCTAATGTGATGTATTTGGATATATGTATGTATTCCTTACAGCCCGTCTCCACGAGACATAATTTCAGTTATGACTTCATTCATGACATAAATATGTCCAATGTAGACTGCGATTTCGTGGACTTGACTTATATTTGGACAAGCAAACTTATCTTTATCTCTTACCTACTTTGTAGACATGAACTCTGACTGAAATTTTGTGTATTATGTGAGTTGTTTTCTGTTGAATGTGGTGGCAAACATTTTTTTTCTCAGAATTATCGAGTAAAAAGGAGAAACTAATTTGCCTGTTGTCGCATAAATATCTGCTGGCAAAATAATATGTTTCGACATTAGACATATGTCAGATTAGATGTCAAATGTTTTGTCTGACATAGTTCTGTCTCATTAGGCATCTTTTGTTTTTGCAATAGCAAATATTTGAAACTTGGGACGCTTTTAGCGCTATGATTCATTTTCTTTTTAAGGCAGCTTTAAATTAAATCATTAAGAAATAAATGTGAATGCACAGCAGGCTGTTTCTTACGAGTATCATATACACTTTTAAAGTTACTTCCTTATATGGCGGATTCGGAACAAAAAGTGAAAGTGAGCGTTAACACATCCTGTACATGAAGAATTTGCACAGACAGTTGACAGTTTTAACGTGAATATTCCAAAACGTTATGTTAATATTTACTTAAATTTACTTGTTTTAAATTAAGTATTTAAACCTTTATTACAAATAAGTGGGAACTCAATTTCATGCCATTACGTTACGATTGCCATTCAAACAAATGTCAGTTAAGTTTGCCTAGCTCTCTGCTCAGCACATTTCCATAAAGTTGGCGTTCGCATGCAGGCGGATAAGAAATTTTCGTCTCAAAACATTCATAACTGGTGGTTTTGATTTTCTTAATTAAAGTTGTTTAATCAATTGCATTATAATAAATTCTACTTACGATGCCAACGTCCGAAAATTCCGATAGCACTGCTGGTCGAGGTAAGTTTGATCCCAAACTGGTAATCTAGTTCATTTTGTCTTGGGCCCGCCACGGATTTCTGCACAAAAAAAGGATTGTTCGCAATTGTTTTTGCTATAGACACATATGATGAAAAACGGGAATTTTTAAATTTACCGTTTTCACCTAAACCTTGCGGGACGGCTTTTATTTAAGACTTCGGGAGGCCTGTGAAAAGCAAACCTTCATTTGAGATTGCAAATTCGGCAAGGATTTCAGATATTTAGCCAATTCCTTAATAAGCACATGGTTTTAACAGTTAACAATTAGACAAGCAAGATAGAAACATGCGTTTGTGCAATCTGTTTTTAAAAATCTTCAGCGAAAGCAAATTGCTAAAAGCTATCAAAGTTGAGATCTGACCATTCTACTTTATCGTACACACATTTTCCACGCAACTCTTTTAAGAGAATACATAGTGTAAACTAAATGGATAGTCGTTAAATTGTGATACCAGGTCATCCTCGTAAAGTGTCTCAGATTATTTGGCTTAAGATCTGGAATCCTGATGTTTGAAAATTTATTGCCTTCTCATAATAACTCTTCACCAATTTCCAATTTCAAACAGTTACTCGTTCTCTTCGCAAGCGGTTAACATCAATCGACAGTGATGCGTCTAGCAGACCTGGAACTCCTGCTATAAATCTACAGACAATTTCGGAAACAGGTAAGTTACGTGAATTCAGTAACAAATTTTACTATGATATTTATTTTCTCGTCCAGTTACCCCATCAAAACGTGTAACACGTAAAACATCTCTTAGTACTCCGTTAGCTACACCATCAAAATCTAAAATGAATCTTGACGTTATTGATAGTCCAGCACGCCGTTCAACACGCCGCCGCAGCTTATCTTTAGTACAAGATGAGCCTTCCGCTCAGACAAAATCTAAATCTCCAACAGTGGATACTGTAAAAGAGGAAGAAATTACAAACAAATCTCCTAATCTGGAAAGTCGTCGGGTTACGCGTTCTGCTTCAAAATCTCCTCTGGAGATAAAGAATTCAAATTCAGAGTTAAACCTATCTAAATCCAGGCGTAGCACGTTATCGAAAATTTCATCAAATCAAGACCGCGACCCAGATGAAGTGATAAGTTTAAATGACTCCATTGATGATATCTCCGAAGCATCACCAAATTCACAAAAAAAAAAGCAAACGAAAGTTATGATGAAAAAAGAAAAAGATATCGATGATATGGCGTTTGATAAAGCTTCACCAGCTAAACAATCAGACACAAGCATTCAAATAAATAAAAGCATAAGTTCTCCACAGGGCTCAGTTCTTTCACCCTCCAAATCACAAAATGAGTCATTTAAAAAGAAACGCCTTAGCATTGAGATAAAGAGAAGTCCAGTCAATAATGCGTGCAGAGAAAATTCAGAAATAACAGAGCAAGATAATCCGGTGGGATATAAAACACGCCCGGAAAAGTTGAAAAACGTGGCCTTCAATAAAACAGCCGATGAAAACACAATCAAGAGTGTGTTTCCAAAGACACCTGGCCTAACAAAAAGCAAAAGCTACACACTAGAGTTTAATTTATCCAGAGATCTTGAAAAAGAAACCTCGGAAAAGATATCAGGCAATGAGAAGAGTTTCAGTGGTGATATCGATGGAAAATCCGACAAAGAAGATCTGAATGAAGACGCTGATGTAGTCGATGCGAAAACTCCATATAAACTGAAACTAAAAGCCGTCGAGAGTAGTACTCCTATTCAAAGTGCATCTCCAAGAAAAAACAAGTCTTTAGAGTCGGAAGATCTTAAGGATAAATCAACTAAACAAACCGGTGAGGTAGATCTAGTTGCTAGTTTTCCGATTTCATGGTCACAATCTGTGTCGGGAAAAGTTTCTGAAACAACAAAGATTGATAATATTGAATCGTCCGAAGCAAAGAAGAAACGGTTGGAGGAAGAAGAGGTAAGTTTGAAATCAGGTTGAAAAAATATTATTTGAATATAACGCTGTTTCAAACATTACAAAGATTATTACATTCTCCAATAATTATCAAAGCATTTATATAATGTAACCTAAATGGCGTTTCAATTAGTTTTTAAAAGTAAAAGTTTTAGACTTTTGAACTTCTTATGTATGGTAGTCAAACCTTAGTGACGATATTGATTGTTCTAAACCTAAAATCCGTCCAAGAAATAATCAAAGATTTTATATCACAAAGAACAATAGATATCCATAATGCATAGCAGATAATATTATTGTAGCAAATGGAAAATATATTTTCTACCCGAGTGGATGCTTTTAATGCAAAGGTTAAGGGTGTTCGTTATTTGTACATGCGCAAATCAAACCTATATAAATCTAAATTAAAAACAGAAACTTATATGTCGAAAATATCGACATTCCCGAAATACTCTCAGTTATTTGTGATTGAAGCCAGTTGAATTGCTTGACTTAAACAATATGTTTATAACTTGTTTTTATTGATGCAAAATTTAAAATTTAAAGGATAGGTTTCTCTCATTTCTTAACCCTCTTTTAAGAACAATGTACAGAGTAACGAAAGTTTGCATTAATAAGAGTGCTTAAAGATCTTGACATACACATATCTTTTTTTAACTCTTTTCGGGAAATGGAAAACATCATTTGTCCATTTTATTAGTATAATAATTAATACTTTACAAAATCTTAAAAATATAAGTATAAGTATAAATATAGTTTATAATATTATTTTAACATAGTCAATCTTTGTTCTGTGATTATTTTTACAGTAATTAAACTATTTATTTTAACATAATTAATACCATTTATTTTGAATACTATAAAAAAATCGTTTTTTATATTGCTTGGCAATTAATTATACAAAGTATTCCCTTATACAAGAGTGTGTTTTTTAGCGGTTGTGGTAATCTGATGATGAACTCTGAAATCATTGCAGCTAGAAATCAATTTGTACGGCTATGATTTACCTATCTATCTTATTGCACTTGTTAGATAGATTCATTTTATTCAAAATAGTCTAACCCCGCCTCAATACACCCATGTGCACAGTCTAAAAGCATATCGAATGAGAGTGTTAGATCTTCGGTCGGGATATACTACTCGACGTCGGTACGAGCCTTTTGGATTGCTTCCACAACCAGAAAACGCTTTCCTTTCATCGACAAATGCATTTTTTCGAAAAGGTAAAAGTCGCACGGTGTCAAATCAGGCGAATACGGGAAGTGGTTGACAGTTAAAATGCAATTTTTAGGAAAAAAAATCGGTCAATAATTTCAATTGATTATGTTGCGCATTATCGTGTAACAAACGCCAACTTCCTTCTGCGCGAAATTCTGGTCGAATACGATGCACCAAACGCTTCAAAACACCAGGATGAAATTGTGCATTAATTGTTTGGACGCAAATCAACATTGTCTTCACCTTTGAAACGACATTTTTTTGGCTTTAACTCGTCTGGCGCCTTGCATTCGGCACCTTGGCGCTTGATTTCTGGATTATATTGAAAACACGAAGTTTCATCACCAGTCACAATGATGTAAAGGAAGTTTTTTTTTATGTCCATCGAATGTTAAATTCAGAGAGCAATTTCTATTCTAGACGGCCTCACAAGAAATACCTAATTTTAAAATGTTCTGTTTGCTTTGGAACGGACCTTGTATTATATATACTTAAGTAGTTTAATTGCTGCCAAGCAGAGCTGTAAAAGAATACAATCATTTTGGCATTTAATTCAATTGAATTCGCGTGGATTAGTTTTGATTCAATGACTTCAATAATAAATCTAAAATGACTAAGATAAATAAATCACTCACTCAAAATGAATGCAATCATTTTGATTGCTCTGCAATCTTTGAAGTGACTTTGAATTCAGTAGCATTCACTTGAAGTTATTGCTGAAGCTGTTTTTGGTGTTATTCACCAGAAGAATTAGATTTTAATTCAGGCTCATGTAATATACATATATGTATACATTAAATACATGATTGATTTAACTCAATAAAATTGTTCAATACCAATACAAAAATTAAAAAAGGAAGTAAATGATATTATTAAAATTACAAATGTCTTTATTCGATCTCGTGTAAATGCAATAATTAATTTTAAGTAAAAATTTAAAAGCCAATATTTTCTTTACCTTTCCTATGAGAGAAAGGTGTCAACTTATTATCATTGGGGATAATCCCATGCTTTCTGCAATCTTCCGCACCAATTTCGTTGGGTCTCATGTCCGAGGTTAAATTTTGAAGGTTCTTAAGAATTTTTTTTTGCGGAAAATGAAATATAATCTTATGATAATTATATGTTATTATTTAGCTATTGAATAATACAAAAAAAAAATTTGTTAAATAAAAAAAATAATATTTTAACGTTATTTTGGTGAGGTAAAGTAGATCTCTTCAAAAAAAAAGTAGGCGGCTGTTGGTCCCCCATGATTGCTCCTTTTGCAATCATCTGAAATCAAAATTCCAAAAAGATTATTATTCAGTAGGGTTGTCATTCCCTCCCGTAGAAGGTTTAAAAGATTTGAGTGAAAAATAACAAAATGGCAGCTTTGTAAAAAAAAAAAAAAAAAAATCGCCTTCAACTAACGTTTCCGGCTTCACACGTGGTTCATTTTCGGGGCTGAAATCTCCCGAACGGAACTTTCCAATCCAACATCGTATAGTGCGTTCGTTTACCGCTACATCCTCAAATGCGTCAGTAATGTTTTTCATAGCGAATGATGCATTATGTCCCATTTTAAATTCGTAAAGGAAGAGAGTTCGAATTGAACTGCCGACAGAATGGTAAATAATTTCTAGAAAAAAATAACGAACCCTAAAATTCTAACACGTCAAGCACACGTATCATTTTACTTTATAAAAAAAGCAATTTTAACGTTCTGGCACAGGTGTTCACTCGAGAACTTCTTATTTCCGACTGAATGAAAATCGGACATTTCAAGTTTATTCACATTTTTTTTTTCATATTCTCCCAAAAAAAATTATCTTTTTACTTATTTTCTTTGAAGTATACTCAATGCGACTATAAAAATTGAAATTGTAGTCTATTACAATTCCTAGATACTTTATTTCATTAATATTCTCAATTATTTCATTTATTATTATTGTATATATTTTTTCAGAATAACTGTTTATAATCATGCATTTGGTTTTGCCAACATTTGAACTCAATATATTCATTTGAATCCATTTGACTTGACCAACTGATTTAAATCATAATTAATTTTCAAAATACATTAATTTAGGTCATTACACGAAACATATAAAATGGCATCATATGAAAAAAGCTGCAAGCGATAATATTTAACGATATTTTGCAATTCATTAGCTTGTATAATAAATAATAAAGCTCTTAATACAGATCCTTGGGGTACACCAACACTTATTGCATCTCATATTTCATCTTCTATCTTTGTCCCTTGCATTCGTCCACTTAAGAATGACTCCAACTATCTTAACTCTATGTCTTTAATTCCATACCCTATTGATAAGAATTCCCCTGTTGATCGTTTCTAAAGCTCGTCGCAAATACATGGTGGGCCATAAAATTTTGCACATTTGAAACATGAATAGAAATAAATCTACAATAATGTTATTTTGTTGATCATTTATTTAACGTGATAAACGTTTATTGAAATTTATTTTTTTTAAATGACATCGTCGAGATGTGCCCCGTCTCGTCGTTAGCACTCCTACAATCGACTACGCAAACTTTGGAAAACTCGCTGACCCATGCTGCGAGGTATCGCGGCTATCTCCTCCTGGATGTTTTCTTTTAATTGGGATATGGACGTCGGTTTATTAAGGTACACTCGACTTTTCAAGTATCCCCACAAGAAAAAATAGCAAGGTGTAAGGTCCAGTCTTCTCGGAGGCCATGGGATATCACCTCTGCGGGAAATCAATTTCTTAGGAAACGTTTCTTTCCAATAAAGTCACATTAGCTTTGATTAAATTAACACTTGGACACTCACTTACACGGCGTATTCTATTCCGTATTCAATTCCAAATAGGCGTCGTACAGTAAGGTTAAAATCGTTCTTTTTGTAACATTGTTTTATACAAAACGCACGCTGTTGTCCCGTGAAGCATTCCGTCGTGACTAAAATTGCATCAAGCGACGCACAAGTCCCCGCCACCCGCAGGCTCCTCCCTATATCGGTTTTTAAGAAATCAAGTATTGCTATTTGCAAAAATTTACAGCCCACACTGTAGATAAAAACAGAATTTTTTTTCTTCGATTGAACTTCATTCTTCCAATCCGCAATAATTAAATTAAGTAGCGATTCACATTTATGTATGTCTGCCTCTGAATGCTGATTGGTACTCTGTAAACAACTGAATTCCCACATTAAGAGCATAAGTAATTTGTGGACCACAAACCGAATGAAGTCTGGCAGACATCAAAAATAATTAAGTTATCTTATGATACAACACCAAAACGTATGTTTTCCCTTTTGCAACTTAAACTTGCGATTCCCTGCCAATTAGAAGACTGCCAGTTTTGGGGTATATATTTTAATACTGAAAACTTAAACACTATTAATTTTTGGATTCCGATTATGTACAATATTTAATTTCTATCACCTCTTGTAGGCCTTTAAGAAAAAATCACAAAATTCTAGTACAAATAGTTCTCATAAGCAAATCAACGAATCCGAGGATGATAATGATTTGCTCGAAGAAGATGAAGAGTACGAAGACGGAGAAGAAGAAGAAAATGAACGCAGTCAGGAAAAAACCATTTTTGTCGATGATGAAGCAATGGAGGTCGCAGAAGGAGAAGAATCCATGGATTCAGAAGAAAGAGTGTATTTGGAAGAAAACGAAGTCCCTGTTTACGGCGAGTCTATTGGTAGTGAAGATACAGAAGACGACGATGACTTCGACGAGGAAGCTGATGAGGATGATGAAGGGTTTATTGTTTCTGATACAGAAGAGATCAGACAGTCATACAATGAATCATCGGAATTGGATGAACAAATAGAAAATAAGCCTAAAGAGAAAAAGTACAAACGTCTTATCAAAATTTCCGAATCATCCAATGAAGGCGAGGAAACTAAAAAAGATAAAATCTATTCAAGTTTAAAACAGAAAGAAAGAAAAGAAAGTTTAACCTCGTCGAATCGTCATACTTCACAAAAAAAAACAGCAGGCAAGTTGAATACTTCGAATACAAATCCAATAGAAAATATCTCACAAGAAAAAGAAAATAACATAGATGAACAAAAATGCATAGAAGGTCAGAATTTATTAACGCAGGTTGACAGCGATCTTTCGGATGTAGAAACGCATGCGATAAAAGAACCAGCCGAAAAATCGCGAAAATCTTTAAGCAATAGTCAAAAACCAACGGAAGTTACATCTAAAGACAAAATGCAAAATGAGGAGAATTCTACCAAACCTGCTAAAGAAAATAAAAGAAAATCTTTGAAGAAAGCTGAGGAAAATGAAATAGAAACATATACAATTAAAAACCATGTAGAACCATATAAAATACCGCTAAAAAAGGGGAATAGCGAAACAAAAGATTCTGAATCAGAAAACAAAGTTCAGTCGAAGAAAAAGTCTCTTGATAATAGCAAACTAAACAAGACTGTTCAAGAAGATATTTCAGATGCAAGAGAAACAGAAAATAAAAAGGACTTCGTAGAAATATCAACTGGTAATTCGAGGAAATCTACAAACAAAAATAATCCCAATGTAACCAAGTGTGAGAGGGAGAATCCAGAATCCAGTTCTTTAAGTGAGACAGCGGGAAATTATCAGAGAGTTGAGAATGAACAATCTGATTTACTCGTAGACAATGAAATAGGTGGAGATAACTACTCTAATTCATCCACGGAAGGCGTAAGTGCTTCACAGAGAAAAGGAAATAAGTCTTTAAACAATAGTCAAAAAGTAGAAACTACTCGTAGAATCAAAGAAAAATCCTTGGATCCAAATTCTGAGCTGGAAGAAACATTGTCTGCTAGCGAAGGAAAGTCACTAAACTTATCGAAACAAAGCAGGAAGTCTAAAGATAGAAGTATTCAGTCCTCACAAAAAAATGATTTGGCGGGCACTAGTACTTCTGAAAATGAAGAAAAAGAATTCGAACAGAAAGAATCCGATTTGAATTATTCCCAACGGTCGTCAATGGGTCAAAAAATTTCCCTTAGAGTCGATTCCAGCTCTAAAGACTCATCTTCTGAAGAAGAAGAAT
Source organism: Volucella bombylans (assembly GCA_949129095.1). Taxonomy (NCBI): domain Eukaryota; kingdom Metazoa; phylum Arthropoda; class Insecta; order Diptera; family Syrphidae; genus Volucella; species Volucella bombylans. Next base: position 127,703,139 of record OX422140.1, on the reverse strand, counting down.
TTGCACAAAATATTGTCGCTGAAGAAGTAAATGATGCAAGTGAAGAAGAAGAAGCCAAATTTTCGGACGACGAAGAAGAAAGGCAAGAAAAAAGCACCATTAAAGATTTTCTCGGCGACGAAGATGCTGAAAATAATGATGAATCTACTAATTTACATTTAAATTCATCACGTCGGAGCTCTTCAAATAGTAGCAAACTTGCTGAAACATTTCAAATGGAATCGAAAAATAATCAGAGCGAGAAACTGCGTCGAAGCATTCTGATGAAGTCTTTTAATCAAAGTCAATTATACGAATCCACTGTCGCAAACAACAACATATACGAATCGGAAAAAGAGGATTCGAATAATTCAAATAATTTTTCGGACAAAGAACAAGAGGTTATTCCGAAAAAGAAAAAATCGAACCGTGCACTTAGTGTTTCACTCAATAACATTGAACTCAAAAAAAAGAAAACCAAAGGCGACAAAAAATCTATATGCAATTCCTTCACAATTGGAGTTACTGTCCGAAACACTCCAACAAACGAAGTTCACACATCGGGCTCTGGTGATTCTGAAAATGAAAATGTGCTTAGTGAGCAGGAAGATCTAGAAAGAATCGTAAATGTTAATCGCATCGGTCCATTTAAACCAAGAAAGTCGCTCCTTATTTCAGCAGAAGAAACTTACTTAAAGCAGGAGAAGGACACAAGGAAGAAGATTAAACGAACAAGCCTTGGTATAAAGGAGCAATCTGCTTCCCAATCGTTTTTAGAAACCATATCTGCAGAGAAAAAAAAAGTTAAACAAAAGAAAAAGTCAAATAGTTTCTGTGGAGTTATTGCTCCACCTGAAGCCCCTCAAACTGTAACTGAACCCCATCAAGAAGTAGAAAAATCAGACAAAAAGCATAAGCCGGCAATTAAGTCAGCAGCTGCAATTGACGTTCAACGCATAATAAACCGCTGTGATGAAATTCTTGAAGCAGCAAACCGTGCTAAGCGTGAAGCAAAAATAAATGCCAAGAAAGTAAGAAGTTATATAAGCGCTTCATAACTGTTCTACTAATTTAATTCCTATTTCTATTTCGTATTATGATTTAGAGTAAAATAAAGAAACCAAAATGGATGGATAAAACCGAAAATACTGAGAATAAGGAAGTAGGGGTGAAAATTCCACTTGTCAGTAAAAAAGAGCTCAAACGAAAAGGTAAATAAAACTTTTAATTTCTCAAAGTGCTCTCTCTTATAAGTTTGGATGGTAATTTGTAAATTCGTTATAGAAAAAATGAAGAGGGAGCTAGCAAAAGCTATTAAACATTCAAACGCTTTACTTAAGACTATCGATCCTAAATTGGTTAAGAAACAAAAAACTCCCAAGGTAAGTAAAAACAAAAGATAAAAATAATTTTGTTTCATCAAGAGCTGTAGGATTTGATTTTTGAATAAAGTTAACAATTCTTGAGATATCACTGAAACCTTTATTGCTTTATAAATTAAACATATGGGGATTAATTATGGAACAAGTTATCTTCCAAATGACAACAACGCCTTACGTTCTCGGATTAGCTCCTGGAAAACATGTATGCAAACATGTATACATATTGACCTGAGGAGTCATAGGGCGAACTTTTTCGAAAATGAGGACGGAAATGCTATTATGGCCAATATAGCGCGCTACCGGGACATGATAAATAATTTTTTCTGGCTGAAGCTCGAGGATATGAATGCGGATGATCACCGGATGATGTTACTTAATTTCGCGCTTCAGAGACACCCATTGTCCGCCAAGTTCGTGCGACTTAAGACTGTTAAACTTCTTTCTTTGGGGCTATTTTAAAAGCAAGGTATAGCTTAACATCGCAAACAATTCCAACTCTAAAAGCGAACATTGAAGCCACCATCGCTGAGATAGAGCCCCATTTATGTGAAAGGATGAGGAGTCGAGGCGGTCATTTGGAAGATTTTGTGTCGCATAAATAATCCCTCTGTATCTACTTTATAAAGCAATAAAGTTTTCAGAGATATCTCAACAATTGTTCGATTTATTCAAAAAACAAATCGTACACCTCTTGTCGAAATGACCTATTAAAGTCAGGAGATAAGAAATTCTGCTGACTTCTCTGTTCTTACAATAGGTGTGTTTTTTTGGCATTGGTATCAGCGCTTAATTTTTAGCGCCCAAAAAAAAAACGACTATCGGCATTAATTATGGACATTCGGACAATTCGACGGCACTAGCATTTTATTTATTCAAGAGTTACAAGTCTTTTGGATTTCCCATACAAGTTATCGCTATCATGGAAAAACATTTCTTGAAGCATTGTTTCTATCCGGTTAACTTCGATAAATATCTTGCATTAAGTTCTAATAGATTAAGTTGTTAGTGTAATTTACATGTAGATTGGAAATAAGCACTGATACCGATGCCAAACAAAAGACCTAATATAAAATGCTTGGTATTGAATGGATGACGGGAAGAATAGTCACAGCGACTCCAAGAAACAATCTCATTTCATCAGCTTGTATTCGGCGACATCAAAAATCGTATAATCATGAGAATAAATTTAACTAATATGAATTTAATCCTTAGCACAGTATAACCAGAATTTCCCGTAAATGACGCAGCGTTAGCAATTCAAGATAACTCTGCACTTCAAGATATATTGGATTCCTCCATCTTTTTAAAATGTGATGTAAATTCTAAATTTTCGAGTGCAGGTTTAAACACTGGATGCAGGGGTTGACAGGTTCAAAAATACTCGTTATACAAAAAGCTCGTTCGATCGCGGCGTGTGTTACTTCGTCAGCCATATTTCGTTTGCGTAAATGAGGCCAACCGAAATAAATTTTTTTTCTCATATTTAAATTTAGTTGTAATGAAAATTATTTTATATTTACAGATTGTTGAGACAGTATCAGCCGACGATGAAGAAAACTTATCGAATGAGGTCCAATTGGCCACCTCAACAAAACGCCTTCCAACGGCTTTCCTCGAGGCACTAGAAGAAGATATCCCACCAAAAAAGAAAAAGGCAAAAAGTAAGTCAGACGTTTAATTTATTCAACCATCTGATATCTTATATTTCTTTTCATCAGAACCCAAAATTGAAGAAGAAATAACACCCCCGTCAAACAAAGAAAATTCCAAGCGAAGTTCCAATAAAAACAAATTCATCATTAGTAATGTGACCAATGTAGAGCATAAAAAGAAGCCGAAAAGAGAAGTTTTAGAGACTGCAACTGGAACTTTCGTAGTAGAACCATCAACTCCAAAACATCTTACCAACCAAAGTGGTTTCCGTGAAAGTCCGAAGACACCAGCCGGATTTAAAGTAGAAAATGCACATTCTGCTGGTCAGAATGGAAAGAAGATTAAAAAACTTTTCACTCCCTCTGGAGAGTTTATCGAACAAGACTTATCCTTTTTCAATACTAAAGATAATCGTAAGAAACAAAACTCACGTAAGCGTAAACGTCAAATTGAGGAACCTCAGTATTGTCTGCCAAAAACGCAGTGGACATCTTCGGGCATCTTTATTGAGGAAGATAGCTCTCCATTGGCGAATTCAACAGCAACACAATTTTTAGTTTCTTCTCTAAACAGTGGTAAAAAAGGGAAAAAGTCAAAGATAGTGTCATCAACGACTCTTAGTTCAGCTTTCAGTTTTAAGCAGAATGCACTTTTCAATAATAAAGTTAAACGAGAAACATCCACAGAGCTACTTCATAAGAAACAACGTAAACTAGCGAATGTCCAATTCTAGTTGTGGAAAATTATACTGTTACTATTTTGTATGTTACTCTTCAAATAATTTAGATTAAATTCCTTCTTCAATAAAATTGAGTTTTGTTTTTATTTTTATATTTGTTGTGTTATTCCTTCCCTCAAAATATTATACTAGTATATATGATACATATAAGTCCGTGATACCGCAACAGTTCTTAGTGACCAATAGTAAAAAGGCTGATTTTCACCCATATGAAGGTCTTGTTTGATACATGAATGAAACGACCTTCAGTTGCCATTCTTCACTAGTATTTTGTTGGCTGAAGGTGATTTTTCATCATTTATTGTTTTAATAAACTATACAAAAAAATTCAGCTTCAGTACTATTAATTTTTTTTACGTTTTCCAACCCACCTCCACCAGAATATTTGCATTCATGCAAATATGAAACGTTTCATTCATATACCTTACAAGACTTTACATATGGGTGAAAATCAGCTTTGGTTAAATGACTACCCTCAAAATATCGTGGCCTTAAGGACTTGCTGTTCCAGGATAGTCGAGAGAGGGCTTGAAAGGTAAAAATGATTATGGCTGGTCCTATATGAATGAATATTTTAATATATAGGCTGTGCCGGGCAATTTTTCGAAGACTTTAAGGGGAGGTTCCTTGACATATTTCGAAATAGGGTATCGTTGAACTCGCAATTATAAGTACTCTATTTCTTTCAAAGTAAATGTGTCAAAAGTAATTGAAGACTGAAAGTGTTTTTTTTTTTAACAAAATGTTGATTTGTTATCATTTTTTTCGGAAAAATATCTTATTAGCGCCCACTTTTTGCAATTTTGAAACGTTCACCTAGTATTTACAAATAAACAGAAGTCTGATGGTTTCATATCAAGTCAGTAATCTTCAAGATACCGCCCAATTTATTGAAATAGATAAAACATTAAATTAAAAATTGTAAATCATTATATAAAAAAAATACAAATATTGATTGCAAATTTTTATTTTTATTCTTTTCATCAAATCTTGTATCATATGAAATGTTCAAGGTGCAAACCATTGCTTTTATGCACGTCAGAGCTCGTCTTTGAAAGGCTTTAACAGTACATTCTTTCCCATTCTTCCCGGACGCATCTGCACCGTCATTCAAAATATTGTTATTTCTGATCATCCGCCCCTATGAATAAAACTCCATTGACTTCCAGTCCAGAGACCTTGGGGGACACAGAATGGATCCACCCCGCCCTCTCCACTAATTCTCATACATGCTATCTAATCAATCTCTAACTGAATTGCCACAGTGAGGGGGCGCCATGCTCCTGGTACACAATAGCTGTTCTTTCTTGCAGTTGTATATCACCTAATACACATAGATCTGGCAATTTGAATTCAAGGTAGAGATACGAATTAAGCCTTGCAGGAAGCCGATATGGTCCGATCAGCTTGGTACCCAATATTACTGCCAACACATTGAATCTTGCTGAAAAGCTCTGTTTCATGGAATGTGAGTTGCTTTCTGCCCAGGTACGTAAATTGTCTTACGCAAAATCTTTCCAAACGCTTCTCTGAGTCCCCAGGAGCTACACCTGTAGACATATGATGTAATAGATGCATACATTCTGAAAATAGAATTCTCCAGCTGTAAGTCTCATTTAGATTAAAATGTCTGCTTAGTACCTAGGAATTGGATGGATTGAGTCGTAAAGTAAAACGTCTTCGTAACTGCAAAAGCCTTATGCAAAACCAGGATGTGAATCTCAGCGATTTCCGCGTTATTGCTGTCTCGCTCAACATGGAAAATATTCTAATAAATGTCTTGCAATTTGGGGTAGTCTTATCAGGGTATCAGATATTCTAATCTCGCTCGTTGACCGTTACCGTTGCAGAAACGGTGGATACTAGGTACACGTTTCAAATTTGCAAAAAATGGGGGTTAATTACATATTTTTCTAAAAAAGGGGGAGTTCAACGATACCTCATTTGTTACCATACACACATTCATTTGAAAGATGTTATTTTCATTAGGAGTCAAAATAGGACCGCGTAAGGCTTTGCTTAAAACATTTGTACCTCGGAATGATTGTTTTACAAACAATTGTTTTCTTCAATATGGAGCTGCAAAACTTTTATTACTATATTCTGAAATCAGCGCATGTAATTTTCTATAAGTTGTTAAGTAAATTGAAGTCAATATTTTGTGTCAAACCTGTGCACCTACATATGTATGTATGCATGTATGATACTTGTGAACCTTGTTTTTTCGGTAATTATTTACCTTCTTTCATTTCAAAATTATTTGTTTTGACAGCGGATTTATGATAAAAATCACAGAAATAAGAAAAGAACTAATATATTCAATGGTTTTGTGGCTTTGAAAGCTAAAAAAAAATATATATTTTTTTATGAATAGTCCTTAATAAATTTTTTTACGTCAAGATATCAACTTCTTAATTTTTTTCTTTTGTGACGTGCAGGAGAAACAAAAAAGTAAAAAAAACGCAGATTCATCCATTTTTTGATTTCATGCAATGATACATATTACCGAAGATATGGAAATTAAATACATCGACCAGCCTTCGGTGGTTTGATTTATAAGTGTATTGTAGGTAGAGGCCCCTGTCTGACAGTTGTTGACATACCCATAGCGGAGCGACTGAAGGGCCCGGCCCATAGAATCCATTGCGTCCGTTACAATACCGGATAGGTTGACGTTGACGTATTTGAAGGAAATAACAGTCCCATAGAATCCATGGCATACGTTGGCAGAATAACTAACGAAACGAAACAAAATAATTGAAATGTCAATTAGTCTCAATATTTTCTTTTCAAGCTATGACAATTTCTCTTCGTTCTCTCAATGTATCCAGCAATGAAAGTGCTTACTCCCAATTTGTGAATGCGTGAACCTCAATATGTGAAAGTATGGTCCTCAATGTGTGAATGTGTGAACTGCCAACGGATTGAAAAGTAGAAAGTAAATCTACTTTCCGTTCCGTCATATTCTTTGTTTATGAGCCTGCTTCCATTACAAAGTGTATATTCTATCCAGCTGTCAGTCGACGCAACGGACGCAACGGATTCTATGGGCCTTGGCCTTAAGCCCTACGGAAAGGCAGTTAAATCCCTTCTGCTCACGAAGCGGTTCACCCAATGAAAATCGAAAAAAGTGCTTTTTTAAGCATTTAAAGTTATGGAATTATTAGAAATCTTGAATTTAGATAATTCTGCCATTTTTTATTATAAACCCGTTGAAAAGGAACATATTAAAAAAGTTAAGATTCATCCATTTTTCGATTTTTATGGCCAAAAAACCAGACGATGGCCAAAGTAAATAATTAATTTTTTTTATTATTTTGATGTATATAGTATAGGTTGTTTAAACTAAACCAAAAACCAAGCTTAATGTTTCTCCATCCATATCCGAACCAAAATCGTAGACATACAACATCGATCTGTAACATAAAAAGCACCCTGTAAAGATATGCTACAGCCGCCTAATGTTGTGAATTCCCATCAATTAAACTATGTAGGTACAATAATTTTGATGCCTCACTTTGTTGAGACATATGTATACAATGTGTTGCCAGACACTTTCAAAATGCGCGCGGGCAAATTTTTCCAGTGTCAGAAGATTTTTTCTTTCGTGGTGGGTTCACGTTCAAAAACTGGGCGCAAAGAAAAAAAACTGTTTTTCTACAAATACCGACAAAATATTAATTTCCAATTAATGGTGATAAATGTCAGCTATGTTTATTTTTTTTTTGGTTTCAAATAATACTTTTAAGTTTCCGTGACATAACAATGTGATTTGAATTTTTACCAAAGTTGTTTCTTGTTATAACGAAATTATTTGGAACGAAAACGAAAATAGGAAAGAAAAATAATATCTGAAAATTTCCATTGAAAATGAACAAATAAAACCATCTCGCTCACACTGCTAAACTTTAAATTCAACTCACGTGGATCTGGAATTTCCATTTCATTGAACCAATCAAAATCGCTAAATTCAAAATGGAACTGCCACTTCCCCTAATCAAGGTACCGGTCTGGAACTAAAACAAACCCCTCCATTGCAAAACATTTAACTTTCATCAGAATACCAACGTAGAAAAAAAAACAATCAGTTTCCCCACCAAATGTAGGGGAAAGGCAAGACAAGGCAAACGATCAACGGAGCACAGGCAACTACGAAATTTGTTCTCATCGCAGAGAAACGAACAGAGTACACTCCTGTGGCTGTGGTAGATACACATTTAACGAAAATTTTTCCTCAGTCGAATTTCTACATGAGTTGTGTGTGGTGCGTGTTGATAGTGTTGTTGTTCTTTCGCTCTTTTTTCCCGTTTCTCTTCTCTGCCGCGCTTTACAGCGGTAAGAAAAAACAAAAATAATTCAAACCCAATTAAAAAAAAAAAACTAAGAAAATCCTCTTGTGTTCCACAAAAGTACTAAAAGACGTGTGTGATTTTGAAGATTTTTATTTTCCAACAATAATTAAAAAAAACACTGATACGTGATTTAAAAAAAATAAAGAAAAGGAGTCCCGCGGTCGTAGTAGCATTATCCTTAGAAACACACACGAACAATGTTTGAGCTGGAAGACTACTCGAGTGGATTTCATGATGGATTCCTTAACAAATATGCGGTATGTACTCATATCTTGCAAGAGGGATATATATATATTTTTGTTTCTTAAATTTATTCATACCCGTTCATTGTTTATGGAGGAGCCCGCATGCGGTAGGCGTAGGGCTCAAAATTGAATTAAGATTCCCGGCTTTGTTTTCGTGTAGATTATTACAGTTTTGATAAAAGTTTTTCGCCGAATTCCCGCTTTTTTTATCGTACGTACAAATTTGTTTCCCATTGTCGTCATCTTTCAACGAAAATGTTTCCCAACATCTTGTGTTTCATTTTGTTGCACAGAGTATCGATCGATTTGATATGCTTTGTCTCGTTCTGTCTTAGGACTGTGAACTGAGACCGACCCCAATGCTGTCGCTGAAAACAAGAGCCGTACAAGTTAGACGGGACGGTGACGGTGTGGCCGCTTGGCTTTTAGTCCGTCTGTCGTTACCATAAGTCGTATACTTTTCTTTGTGACTCTTCGTTCGGAAGAGGGTTTCCATTTCATTTTTTCTTTTCATTTCGAGTCCCCCTTTTTTGTTGCTCATTCTCGTATACTATGTGGTGGGAATGGGAATGAGAATGAGATAAATATTTTTCTTTGAATTTTTTGTAACGTATATTTTTTCGCTCTACTTAGATTTCTCTTGTTATTCGGCCGGTTCAACAATAAAGGCGAATATAGCAAAAATTTGGTACAAGTACGAATGAAGGAACGAAAACAAAATCCGCGAGGAATGGGGGAGAAATATTTGGAGAATTTTTTCCGTTTGTTTTTATACGGTGTTTTTAGTACGCAAAAGGGGAGTTGGCTAAGTGTTGGTCACATCGAGTCTCGGCTAAGGGGAGATGTTTTCTTTTTTTCATGTTTTTATGTTGTTGTACTTTATTTTGCACCGTGTGAATTTTTCATTATTCAGAGAGCGGTTGCCGTTGTTTAGAATATGAAATTGATGGAATAGGTTGAATGAAGAGGGCGGCAGCAGCCTAGTACCATGAAAAATGTTTGTTTTATTATTTTTTCCCTTTTTTTATCGTTGTGGATTTTCCCTTTTCCGCATTTTTGTTTCTTTTTTGACGTTTTGTTTTGAATTTTCGCCGACTACTAACAGCTCTAGCAATCGTAGCATGGGGTCTTTGACATTTCCATGGTATTTGTTATTATTTTGCATGTTTGCTTTTTATTTTTCACCGTACCAGTATTTCTTAAAGGGCCAGGAGGGGTTTATAATGATTGTTTTTGCAGATTTGCCTTTATCAGCAAAGTGCGGTGAGCATTATAGTTTAGTGATGGATTTATTAATGGGAAACAGTATCAGATTTTAACTGTATATCTAATTTTGTGTTTGCAGTTTGTTACTGAAATGGGAAGGAAACTGTTGATTCTGAGACTGAGGTTGCGCGAATAATTTTTATGGAATTAAAAATTATTTAAGATTAAGATTGTGGAAATTTGTTAGGCGCCTTTACTTGTCTACGTTAAAGGGCAACATATACATATTTTTGAAAATTCCAGGGACTGATATTTTTTATGTGCATGCGTACATACACATGTCGGTGGCCATAAATCATAACCGCTTAACTTGAGTTAGGATAAAATTAAGTTAAGGGCACCATCGAGTTCACCATGTTTAAATCTACTTCCACTTAATTTTTTTATGACTTTTTTTTTAAAAAGAAGTTATTCCAAAAAAAAAACCTAGTAGCCTAAGTAATTGTTTTAAATACTGTTTTGACATAACAGTTTAGCTCGTAATAATTATAATGAAAAGCCGACCTAGGCGGTTATGACTTGTGGCCATAGATGTATGTATGTACGTACAGTTAGATCTTTAAAATGAAAATATAATTAAGATCACCTTTGACATACCTACATATTTTTCAATAAAGTGTATTGTTTATTATTATTATTAAAAAAAAAAAAAAAAAAAAAAAAAAACAGTACATATGTACAGATACATGAAAAATAAATGGGATTCAGAGCTCGGAAGTTAAAAATTTAACCGGATCTGCAAAGAAAAAACAATGTACCTACCTACTTTCAGAATTTTGGGCATTTTTTTTTCTTAAAAAACATAAAAACTGCATGTGATTGACATGGCTTTAACGTACCTACATATCTATCTACATAGGTATACCGTTTATTTATTATTTTTCATGTTCCTCTATTTTGATTAAGATCTGAAGCTGAAGCAACTCAAAAACAAGAAATTTTGCTCAATGAGCTTTTGCTAGTTTTGCCTTGTGGTTGAGTCCATTTTCTCGTTGAAATTTATATTTGATATTTGATATTAAAAATTTAAAGGCAATATTAATTTTCCGTAAATTTTTATTCAATCAAAATAGGATCTGTTGCATCTATGGCATTCTTCCAACGTGACACAAGGTCAAATATTCCTTTTTCGTAGAAGTGCTGACTTTTTGAGGCAATGAAATCTTAAAAGGCTTTTATGGTCTGTTCCGGACGACCTTCTGCACGAAAAATTAATCCATATTGTGGAAAAGATGGTAATCCGTCGGGGAAATACCAATAAGGAGAGTACGGTGTACGCGGAAGAATTTCAAATCCCAACTGCAACAGTTTTTGCATCGTTACTTGTGAAGGTATGGGGTTTAGCATTGTCATGCAAAAGGATCGAACCGTGCCTATTGACCAACACAGGTTGCTTTTCAGCCAATTTGGCATGCAATAAGTCGATTTCCTCACAATATTTAATAGCGTTTATCGTTTCTTCTGCTTGAAGGAGTGAAAAGTGGATTGGTCCTTTCGATGTCCCCCAAATTGTCACCATAACCTATTTTGGGTGAAGATCGGGCTTGGGGATGTGTTTTGGTTTTTCATCTCATCCAACCAGTGCCCAGATTTTTTACTATTATCATACGGTATGCACTTTTCATAACAGGTGCAAAAAAAAACGGTTCAGTTTGATTTCCTAATGTAAGCGATGCGCAGATTTCCAGGCGCTGTAGTTGTTGGGATTTGTTTAGTTCATGGGGTACCCACTTTTTTTTTATAATGAGCGCGCTTTCAAGAGGTTTGTTTGTGTACCCTTAAAGTGATTGTACACAGCGTAGGCAAGATTCTTTACTTTTCCGTTGTTATTAAAACATTAACTAACGTTTCCGGTTTCCCACGTGCTTCATTTTCGAGGCTGAAATCTCCCGAATGGAACTTTTTAAACCAACGTCGTATAGTGCATTCGTTTACCGCTACATCCTCAAATGCGTCATTAATGTTTTTCATTGCCGATAACGCATTATATCCTATTTTAAATTTGTAAAGGAAGACGGTTCGAATTTGAACTGCCGACGGCATGGTAAATAATTCCTAGAAAAAAATAACGGTACTTTTAACGAACCGTAAAATGCTAACACATCAAGCACACGTACCACTTTACTTAATAAAAAAAAAGCTAATTTAACGTTCTGGCACAGAAAACTTTTATTTCCGACTGAACGAAAATCGGACATTTCATGTGGTGCAACCCAATATTTCAACTGTACCATTTTCGCACAATTTAGTAAATTTTCCCTAAACATTCAATCTATTCGATGTTCATACAAAGAAAAACATACCCCTACATTTATTGATTCCTCCGCCATGTTTATCTAATCTTGCGACATATGTACACAACACATGCAAGTAGATATGTATTTCTAGGCTACCACATAAATCTTCCTGCTGTTAGGATCCATGCAATTTATCTTGATCATTCTTTGCACCAAAAAAAACACTTTATTATATTTTCTTTAATGTCACAAGTGGCTTTTTACTTGCGATTCGGCCTGAAATTTAGTTCGACAAACTTTATTATAACATATTTTCTTTAATGTCACAAGTAGCTTTTTACTTGCGATCCGGCCTGAAATTTAGCTTCGACAAATCGTCTTGTAGTTCAATTTAATTGTCAATTGTAGTTCAAATACTTTCAGAATTGTACAATTCCAAAACTAAAAAAAAATCGACTAATGTGACTCACATGAGAAAAGTAATAAGTAGCACTTTTAAGTTTTAATTTATTTTTCAAACAAAATTTTTATTAATTCAAGAACAATTGCACTTTCATATGTTTTGCAGAATTTTATTCAATTTACAATAATCATAGTTTTAAAATCTAAACTAAGGGCATCCCATGAGATGATTATAAACCTGCGGATGAATCTGTTGCCCGCTCTGAATACAAGTGTTTTAAGCAATCTAGATTGTTAACCGAAAATAAAATGATATGTAATATACGAGTATGTATGAACATTTTTTTAATACAATTTGCGCGCGCTCAAGTGTTTTGAGTACCCTTAAAATGCTTGCATACAAGGCAATTAATAATCATCTCCAATTAATTGAATAAACGTAGTCTAAACATAGGTTCAATTAAATAGTTTACCACGAATGGGATGAAAAGTAGCGTGGGTGGCAGATGTAAAAGGCCACAATCTGCTGTAAAATCAGTACGAATTTTAGGCACTTGAATTAAAATTACACATCTCTGCATACAGTGCAATATGATTTGGTTCATTTACATTATCATATTAGGCAGCTTTTTCTAATATTAATGTGGTTAATTGTTTCGGGTTAAAACTGTATATAACCTTTACTATTTACAACTTGTTCTTACGGAAGGGGCATTAAATCTTCTAAGTGTAAATATCTTTTTATTCTCAAAAAGTCACATTTCAATGTTTTTGATTAATATAAATTGGTACTTAAACAAGCTTTCAACATGATCAATATTGTAAAAAATTCTCTTAAATTATAGTAACATTTATGTAATGTGTTTGTATTTGGCCAATGTATTTTATTTTCGTATAATTTGATTTCATACTATAATAAGCGTGATATCGTTAAGCTTAAATAAAAGAAATTTAAATTGAGATATAGCGTGACTTTTTAAAATGATGTCATTAAGGTTTATATTGAATGTAAGTTGGTTCTCCACTAGCGCAAATAACAGTGTTCGTTGAAAGGGTTCCTGTTATCGTTAAGGACAACAAAGCCTACGTTAGTTGCTCCCAGATTAGAGAACAGATTGTGGATGATAAATATTATTTTGTTTGCATGAATTTCCAGCCAAAACTTGTGTTTCGTTTTGTTCTAATGATGCACAAGCTCTAAGGAAACACAAGTTTTAATGACGCCTTAAATTACAAACCTTAGAGTATGTTCTGTGATATGCGCAATGACTATTCCATAGTCTATCGTATATTAACATCATGTAAAAAATTAAGCTTGTTTAGCAAGCTTTTCAATGAAACTGGCCTTCGTCGTCGTTGAGAATAGTATTCAAATAAACACTATATTTGAACTGCTCACAGCTATCGCAACAAGCTTGTGGCATATGTAATGGTTTGACCCTGAACGAATTGGTTTTTGAACTAAGGATATAAATTTGCCAGATTGGAGTCTGCAAATTATCTATTTTTTTTTGTAAAGAAGGAAAAACCAAAATTTTGGTTCTTGTGCTCATACGTCCTCAGGCACATGGCTTCCGAAGTTCAACTGTGATCATACCAATTTTGAGTAATATGTACATGTTTCAATAGACCTGATATCATAGTATCGTATCTTTATGAGCAGGGGGTGTAAAGAAAACAATATCTGTTCCATTACATTCTGCAGACATTGATTATATTTATTTCATGTGTAATGGCCTATGGAAAGTCGCCCTGATACAGGGACTTTTTTTCCCTTATGAGGTATTTTTTTCAAAGAACCTAACACTCTTCACTTAACACCAGCATAGTGGCAACACTTTACACGAAAGTTATATTTTTAGTACACAAGTATTTAAAATGGGGTTACTTTTTTAAACTATTCCGATTTTACCAATGTGTTTTATTAATTATCATATCATATTTTTGAAGGATTTACTGGATTTGATTCTTACTTTTATGAGATTAAGTCCAAAAACAGTTTATTTTTACATATATGTATGTACATGTATATATATATTATTGTAACATCCATAAAATAAATATAATTATACAACCATATTTATCATCTCGTGTGTGTAATAAATGAGCATTTCCTTAAAAGGGACAACTGTCGTGCTTTTTTACCAAAAGAAGAGTTGAAGCTAAAAGGAAAGAACTCAGGACCTATGTATGTATGTATCCAAGTCACGAATTCTTTACTATGATTTACCACGAAAGGGAAAATTAATTCTTATAAAATATGCCAACTCCCTTCCATAATTTTAGGTAACAGAACGGCAATCCGACTGCGAGTGAAGTAGGGCTGTATGAGTAAAGAAAAACTGAACTCGCGCAGTCGTATTACAATATAACAAAAGGGTACAATTCTCTTTTTACTCGTACCTATTGATATTTTTTGTTTTATTTTGTACCTTTCTATCTACATTTGCCGGTTTATGCTATTTCACTTACCTTCTCCAGATGCGATGATTACACGTTCATCTACTACTGTCGACTGGGACTGTGAGTCGGGGCCACTGTCATGGAAGTGTCCAAATGAGAGTAAACTTCGAACCAGAAAATTTAAGTTGCGAAGAGAGAAATTAAAAAAGAAATACAAACGTAAAAAAAAACTCATGGAAATTACTTGAAACTACAAATTATATACATATGTTAATGTTATATATATGTACATATGTATATACGAATATATCAAGGGGGGAAAACGACAACTCCCAATGTCAAGACCAAAAGGGCAATACCTTTTTGCTGTTATTGTTGTTTCCTCTTTATAATTTTTCTTTAGTTTATGTATACAAACATATACATACATATGTAGTAGCTTGTTTAATTGTTTTTTATTCTTTAAGGATAAACAAAATTATTTTAAACGTATATACTTATGTATCTACTCATGTACAAATTAGAACCATATAGAAATATGTAATATGACACTAATTAGGCAAATGTTTATAAACCAAATTAAGCGACAATTTTATGTTATTAAATGCAAAGCTAATATATATTATTAATCTCTGAATTAATTCAATATTTTGATACCACAATAAAAGTTGCATGAATTATTCAATTTCTACATATGAACGAACGTTCATACATACATGCATATGTCCTGTATGTACACATGTGTATCCCAGATTTCTTTCCCAATATTTTTCAACACCAATCGCAACAGTTTTCCCAGCTCTTTCACGAGTGACAGCATCCTAACCATTTTAATGCCTCAGTCATGATATTATTTCTATTCAATTTATGCTTTGGACAGATTCAGTCTAACGAAGGTGTTGTTGAGTACTCATCAGGGCTTTAGTTGATTCTAATCAAAAATTTAAAAATCTAAATACTCGTAATATCTTCATCCGGCATTTTCTAGGAATGAGACCAATAGTTCGTGATTTTTTAAATAGTTTTGCTATTTGATCGCATCCTACTCATCTTTAGCAGTCTGCGGGCTTTCAGATGTTGTAGTTTATCAAACAGTTTTGAGGAATATGTGCAGATATACAAGAAGCGAAAACATTTTTCAGAGCATATCAGTGGTACCGAATGGAAACGGTAAGTGATCTGCTTATTGTTCCTCGAGGAATGCTCGTAAATTGTTGGAACCTTTTAGTCGGTTGATATTAAATTTGGGCATGCCGCTATTTTAGTGGGATCTTAAGCTGCAGTAGTTCATTACTGGATACATGATTGAATAGGTTGGTTATGGGCATTTATTTTATGTTGTGCAATGCATAATCAGCTACAGCCATAGTACCACAACCACTGATTTCAATGAAATTTAATATTTCAAAACTATATACATATAGTTTATAGTTAACATATAAACGTATATAATATATGCAGTTCTACTTTTTGATGCCATTAAACGGCTTTAGGAACATATAAATCAAGTTTTGATGAACTGACAATGATCCTTTTTAGCATATGCTCGTATATAGATACATATGTACATCGACTGGATTCCGGAAACCGCAAGATTCAGGAGAACATAATTGGTTACATTTCACTAAGTTTTGAATGGTTCACATTCACATGCTTCTTATATCCGTTACATTCGTACATTTGAACTCGGGCTTGCAAATATGCGGATAGTAACAGTGTCATAACACTGAACGGAAATCGTGAGATTTCCGAGCCATTGCTGAACTACTCGTAGTTCCCTTTAAGTGTAGTTTTACGAAGGAAAGTTCGTGTAGCCTATACAGTCTTCTCTTGAACAGGTTCTGGTTTAAAAATTTCACGAAGCAGGTAAATTAATCTTCTTTTGCGACGTCACCATCCTTTTGGCAAACCTCTGAAAATAAAATCATTCATGCTCCAACCTTTCGGAGTTGGCAAAAATCGTACATGGATCTCCTCTCCTTGTGCATACAATGCCAAAGAGAACAAGATAGTAAATGGAGGATGAGGGCACAACTTGCTTATAACGACTTTGACAATATTAAGGTACACTCAAAGACTCAAAGCCCTACAAAGACGTAGATTGGGTCCAAACTCGTCTACATATACATAAGTATATGCATATACATATGTATGTATGAATAATAAAAATGTATATGCATATATGTACATATGTATGAATAATAAAAATAGAAATTCTCAAGTGGCTATTCCTTTAATTTTCCATAGTTTTTGAATGTGTTTTCTTCTGATTTTATCTGACTTAAATTTGAATAAAAATAAACTAATAAAAAATTTCTTATTGAACAATGATCACTTAAAATACAAACGTAAATAAATGTTAAATAAGGCGTGTCGAAGAGGAGTCAAGATGGTGTTTCATCGCTCTAGATGAAATTCTTTTTTCTTTTTTGTTTCGAAGAAATAAGGAAATATGAATTCATCTTGCGGCCCATAACTTAAATTTTTCTAGCGTCTAATGTGCTAATTTCGCACTTCAAACGGATTCTTTTTTTGCTTTTTAGTCGTCTTTAAATTCCCTACAGCTGCAAAAAAAACTCCTTGTTATCATCCATATGCTCGTCCTCTTATTTCATTGAACAATAACCTAGGTACGAAGGGTATGTATATAAGTACAAATATACATATGTAGGTAGGTACCAGGGGGTAGAAGACATCTGTCGCTGTTAATGCATTTCTTAAGATAAAATGCAATTCCTTCTTTCTTTTAATTTATTTTTCCCTTTTTTTTTACCTTTAGAAATTTTCGCCTTTCATGTTGCACATACCTGGTATAAGGATAAGGTTGTAAAATTTAAAACAAAGAAACCATTCGTGCTGAAAACATAAGTCAATAAAAATACTTTCACCAAGGTCACAAGACGAAAAACAATTATTTTTCTCTAAATTTCTAAAGGTCTTGTCCTTTCTTATAATATCATTTTCCTGATAATATTCATATTGTTTGCATACTTTTGTTCCGTACCATAAATTTACATAAAATTATAAAAGGCTATTCTTTAACGTGTACATGTAAGCTAAATGATCTTTTGTGTTTCTATGAAGATTTTAAGGCACCGAAGGTTATCTGTGTTACTTAAAATTATAGCTTGCTGGTTGCATGTACTTAAATTAGGTTACGTTAAACAGGGGTGTAACACTAGGCACCAAAACGGGCCCATTGCGTATGTACTTAAATTAAGAAATTTAAAACTCAACTTAAATCTACAATTTGACTAAACTCCCTAATACCTATGTATACTATACGTATGAGCATGTAGTTAGGATGTGTCTTACGCATTTACACGCGTAAATGCTAGCAAAGAACAGCAAGAGATACTGATTTAAGTTTAGCATTTTTGGAATGTAAATATTCGAAGAAACCGAAACAAAAAAAAAATTAATAACTCAATAATTTTTTATTTATTTATTTAGCAGATCATCATTACATATTCTTTATGTGGGCTAAACGTTAACTTTGCGTCAATGATTACTCCTAGATACTTTATATGCTCAACCTTCCCCACTCACTAACTCATTTTCTATGATAATGTTTATATTTATTTACTGATATTAAATTTAAGTCTATTTGCTCTTAATCATATACTCAGGTCCTCCGGCATTTTTTTAACATATTACTCAGTGTTTGTTGATATAAAGAGAGCATACAGGACTCTCTGTGTGAATCTGATTGGGAATTTATATCGTATATCTATACGTGCAGAGCTCCATGAATGGAACCTTGGGGAACACCCAGAGACATTGCTCCATTAACTTTTGTCCTCTGCAACTCCTGCTTATGGAGCTCCTTGCTCGTTGCCGCTAATATCATAGTTTTGCAGTTTCACCAGAACAATATTTCTGTCTATGGTCTCGAAGGCCAACTCTCGACCAACGGAACGTAATTCTGTGTGAGCTGGCTCACACGAGTGTCTTTTTTCAGAAGCCCGACTGGTTTTCAATCATAGCTTATTATTTCCAAAATATTCTTCGAGTTTAGTTTTGACTATTTTTTCAAAAACTTTCTCGTATACTAACCGGCAGTATACCAGTATAATATAGGTCGAACGTTTTAGCCGCTTTATCGCTTCCATTGACTTTTCCAACGAGCATAATAACTGATTCCTCTCATGACTCAGGAAATGCACCACTGCCCATAGAAAAGATAATCAGGCGTACAAATATAGGGCGAACTATGCTTATTCCGTCCAGGAGCATTTTCGCATTGATAAAGTTGAAATCTCATTTAAATGCTAATTTAGATCACCGCTGTTAATAAAACGAGCGCTACTTCGTATCTGGCTTAGGATTTCAGGTTTGTTGTGCTTGTACAGTCTACTTGGCTGCCGTTTTCTATAACTCACATTTTTAGTCGAAAATGAATTATCAGCGTCTCATTACCACTTGCATATATTGAGTTCGTTCGAGGTTACTGCTACTGCTGTGCTTGTATTTTCATCTTTCAATCAATAGTCATGTTGCGTACTAACAAAAACTCATCATTAGAAAGAACAAGATCTTCTAGCCATTCTTTGAAAATACAACATGTATCACAGTTAATTGAAACTGCAAATTCTTGACCTCACTAGACTAGGTGATCCAAAATAGAGCGGTCTGGATGTTTTTAAGCCACACGGCGGCAATGCAATGTAATTATACGCGCTACATATTTTAGAGGCGAATAAAAGGAACCAAATTTTTTTAGGACGTATTTGCAATTTAGGTTTTTTTTTAATGCATTTTATTTTATTCTTAAATTTGCTATACTTACATGCTAGCAGAGAAAAATGCTTAAAAGCTAGCTTATCATCACTTAATTAACTGATTCTAACATAATGGCCCTCCAAGCGAGCGTTCTAAGCTAAACTATATTCTTGTTCTATTCTATGTCTTTCGACATCTAATTCATTATTTTAAAAAATAATTATTATTCGTTAACATCAATGCAATTTAGGTATATTATGTGATCAATTCTGCCGTCCCAAACAAAATGGTGTTTGGTAGGTATGCATCGTAAGTTTATTTGTTTTGAGTATTTCAACCTTTATTGTTTTGTCTTTCTTTTTGTTTCTAATTTTCAAATACACATATGGGCATACACTCCGCTTCAACTGAATATGTACAACATTTTTCAAAAGTTTGTGTTTCAGTATTTTCAAATAATGTGCATGAATTTAATATCTCATGCTGGTAACTATTTGTCTATTATGTTGGGAAAAGAAATTAGAAAGAATAATTCAACAAGGACCGTTATTTTTTCTCTGGCTCTCTTGCAAGTTATTCCATATGGAGAGGTGCAGTTTTTCTTTGCGTCAACTGGATAGGTACATGGTCATTATATTCATTCTTTACGTGTATTTTGCGAAGATCGACACATTTAAGTAATTGTTGAATTGGCCTAAGTGAAAATAATTGCGTAAATTTAAATTTTGATAAACATGGTTAAAGCGAAATCCCTTAACAATATTGAACAGGCTTCAATTGACTTACTACAGAAACAAGGACGGCGGCGACAGAAGCGGCAGGAACGGCGGCCGATAGAAGAGCAATTTTGCGATGTGCTTCTAATTCTTCTGACTCAGCTGCGAAAATAAAGCAACGATCTGGTGTTAATGCTAGTCTTTCGGCGGTTAGAAGAGTAATTAATTGTGCTAATCACCTAAAACGTCTGAAATTTCAAAAGAAGCTACTTTTAAACCCTCAGCGAAAGCGTATGAGGTTGGAATTTTCGAGGTACCATATGGTTTGGCAAGAAGAATGGAGTTGCATGGTTTTCTCAGATGAAAAAAAGTTCAATTTTGATGGACCTGATGGGTTTAATTATTACTTTCACGATATGAGAAAGGATCAGCGGGTTTTAGCCCTGAATCATAGTCGAAAAGGTGGTGTTATGTAGAGCGGTTAGTTATTATGGAACTAGAATTTTAAACAGCAATAACTTATAAAGAAATATTGGAAAGGAATATTCCAAAATTTTGCGATATTTTTAGACTGATTAATTGGACTTTCCAGCAGGACAACGCACCAATTCATAAGGCGCGGATAGTCAAAAATTGGATAAGGGAGCAAAATGTGGAATTGCTTCACTGGCCACCGTACTCACCGGACCTAAATCTTATGGAAAACGCATGGGAATGGTTAGTCCGAAAAGTGCACGAATATGGCCATCAGTTTGAAGACAGAGGATCACTCATTGCAGCTGGAGAGAAATTTCGTTAAATTTCTTAAAGGCACTTTACGATTCCGTTGCGGACCGAATTTGTGAAGTGATTATGAACATAGTAGTACTCACTACTATTGTTTTATTTCATTCCATTAACTATTTTGTGTAATTTTATTATTTGTACCTATTCAGTTGACGCAAAAAAAACTGAATTATTCCATAGGAATACCTTACAAAAGAGCTAGAGAAAAAATAATGGTGCTTTTTGAATTATTCTTTCTGATTTCTTTTTTCAACATCATAGACGAACGGTTACCAACATTGTGCATCATGCACATTATTTCAAAATAATGAAACACAAACTTTTGAAAAATGTTGTACCTATTCAGTTGAATATTTGTTCAAAATAAGATTTTCAAAAATTATATATATGAACAATGATTAGAAGAAAGACATTAGGTGTTATTGGTAAAAATAATTAAGTGACCTATTTGCTTAAAATGAAATGGCAATTAGAGCGTTTCCAGCCAACTGTTACAAACTAGAAGCTTTGTATAGGTGGTCTGGTTGGTTTGAAAAATTGTGGCCGTAGGTGTTGGAATGAAAAACAGCTGGTTACTGTAAGTCAATATCGGCTGCCATGACCAGTTAAATTTTTATGTTAATTTTTTTTTTATAATTATTATTATACCAAAAAAATAGAGGTAATTTCTATATAAAAGTATTTATTTATAGCATTTAGTAAGAGAAGTAGACTCACATGAAATTAGTACATTTTTTTTTGTTTTTTCTGAGTGAGTGCTCAACTAAAACCGCACCCCTCTTTCATTGCACCCCTTTTCTTTTATTCTTTTATGTTCGTTTTACTAGGGGAGACGGTTTTGGGAAATAATAATAATAATAAAAAAAACAATGCTTGTTCAAAAAAAAAAAAAAAATGGAAAGACAGTTTAAATAAAATTTCCTTTGAAAGTTAATTATTTTAGAGAGTATAATATCGTTCAATCGGTCAGTATGTAGTACTAGGTTCAGTAACAAGAAAAATTATTTCAACAAAAGATACACGATAAAAGCCTTAATTTAATGGAACTCCCCATTAGAAGAAAAATAATACTACTGTACCAATTTGAATTTATTAAACAATTTGCATTTATTTGTAAAGAAAATGCGGTCTTGTTCAAGTTTGTTTTTACTTTGCACACTAATATCCCAGGTGCGATGTAGGCATGTAGCTCAAATGGTTTACCCTAAGCACCTGCCGAATACAATTGAAAAGGAAGAACAATTTTGATACAATCTTCGGTCTCACAGTTGCTGTTCCCTCCGTTTTAACTTGCATTGGTGTTCAGTCTTATTTTCACATTTTTGTTCAGGAGTTCGGAGAAATACTTTACAGATATGTACATATGTACCTATGCGGCATAAAAGGTGGACTAAAAAGGTTGTAAGCTAGTTAGGCATGTATGCCAAGGACGAAAGCTGCGAAAGATACGGAAACAAACAATTCTCATATTTTCTTGTCGATTACTTACCTTTTCGTGTTATTTAAACATTAATAAGCAAAAAAGAAAACAAAATGGTGTTGGGGTATATGATATGCAGTTGGACAGATTTATTTATAAGATACAAAATGGTGTATGTTCAAGTAGTTAGCATTATAAAACGAATACCTACCCATGATAAATTAGCTCAAGTAGAAAGGATGTCCCAATGAGTAATGCAGTATAGATACACTTCTAAGATACCGCAAAGCGGTCGGCCGCTTTTCAATGTGGCTGTATTATTTAAGATATGTATGTATATACAAAGATAGATATCTAGTTGAGGAGGAAGAGAAAAAAAAATACATTTTCACTATAAGCCGGCGTGGTGGTGGTGTACTGTTGGTAAACATTGTGATTAATTGTAAGTTCGCGCCAAAAATAGTTTTTCGTTTGGAGTGCGCATTTTCTATGTAGAGAAATTGTGAACTTTTAGATAGGTGGCAGGCATGTTTGATTCTGGATGGATAGATGCATGAATAAATAGTGACTGGCCCAACGTCAAAGAGGATGCAACTACACAACCCCAAAAGCACAAATGCCATCATCACCATCGCCAGCCAGTCTTTTTATAAGAAGAATTTTGCCGGCTAACGTTGGGGAACATGAAGTCTACAAAAGTATCCAAAACCACTCAACACTTGGCCTGTTTAGGCCGTGTATTCTCACAGTCACAGTCGTAAGCAAAAGCAGAGTCGACAGCAACAAAGAAGAAAGAACATAGAATTTTCGAATATAACCCCATGTTTTGTCGCAACTGTACCACACTTGGCACAACTCATTCCCTCCCTTCCATATTTTAGTTGGATTACTTTTTTTTTTTCTCCCATTTGTGCCTTTCTCTTTCTATTCTCCCTCCTAATGTATGTGCATGTATGTGCTCTGCCGTTGCTGCTGTTTGCTGAAATAATACGAGAATGGGGAAGAATAATCGTCCTTTCTCTTTCTGTACAGATGGCTGAACAAACAAAGGTACATCCATCCTTATTCAGCATATTCGGAATGGAAAGAAGAAGAAATAAGCAAGGGTTGTAAATGATAATGGGATTTAAGGATAGGAAGAGGAAGAAATTGAATAATATTTTAAATTGGCAATGCTGTGCTGGGGAAGAAAACATAATGAGGGAGAATTCATTTTTGTAATGGAATTGTGTGATTAATGCATGAATTGGATGAATACTACTTAGCAACATGTTGATGGTAACTTGATATCAAAGAAAAAAATGTTGCGCGGGAAGAGTTATCGATTTATTTCTTTATTATATTTCTTCAGTTATTTCTCGGTATTTCGTATGTTGTTATTTTTATTTTTATTAAAGGCTTTTTTTTTCTTTATTACTTTTACTTTACACATGTGTGTGTATTGATGTTAATTTCACTTGTTCCATTCACACTTTTTTAAATGTTTATAGGTACAAGGGATTGACATAGGTTCGGCTTCAATTTCGACTGTGACTTTGAGCGAGGAAGTCTTTCTTAAAGAATTCTTCTTTTGGGTTTTGCCGGCTATGAGATGTGTCGATGACATGACGATGATCGTCCTCTTTCTTCCCGGGTTGTCGGACCATAATGTCTACCAGATTTTTTTTTTACATATCGTTAATTAGGTATTTCCGGCTTTGGTTTTGATATTTAAATATGGTGTTTCAAATAGGTTGTCTTTATAAGGAAGATAGAGACATGGAACATGTTAAAGTTTCGAACTATAGGGTATGTTTTATGTTTCAGGCCGATTTTATTTGGCTTTATTTTTCGTTTTACTATCCGTTCATATTTGACAGTTATTGAAAACAATTGATTATTAAACAGCATATTGAAGTTGATTTAATGTACACATATGCACCTACCTCTTTTTAAAAGTAAATTGAAATTGAATTATTTGAGTTCTCAAGCGAAAAAAAAAACGATTAAAACAAATAATTTGTTCAGTCGTTTTAATAAATATTAATACATACATACATATGTATATGTATGCATGCAAAAATGTTTTGAAGATACATACATACATGTGTATAAGCAACATCAATAGCTTAGGCTAGAAAAAAAATAGGTTTAGATGTCAATACAAATCGTCTCACGTGACAATACACCTTAGCAAAAAAGGTTAATTATTTATTTTCACGTTCACCTGGTTTTTTGGCCATACAAATAAATGGATGAATCTTAATTTTTTTAACGTTCCTTTTTACGGCAAATTTATGATAAAAAAATGCCAGAATTATCTAAATTCAAGATTTCTAATAGCTCCATAGCTTTAAATGCTAAAAAAAACAGTTTTCAGAAATAACCCGCTAAGGGTATGGCAATAATTGTCAGGCGGGCGCCTATGTTTTACATGTAACTGAATGGACCGCTTCGGGGGCAAAAGGAATTTTAACTCCCTTTCCTCAGGGTTTAGCGGCTCGTCCAGATCGACAATATAGGTAAAAAAATGCAAAAAGATTTATGCTGATCGGACAATACTATCCGCTGTGAAAAAAACACTATCTCGATAAAAACGCGTTTAAACTTTTTACAAATCCTATTATACCTCACAAAAGTATTTGAAAACATCGTAACGTATGTACATATGTATATATGTATGTAGATGCTCGAAAAATCAGATCAGAATATTTTTCATGTTTGTAAGCATATACTCGTACAATAAAATGATAATGCATAGACAGAAAAGAGAGGACAGGACGTCTACATAAAAACCGGTCGCACGGGACTAAGCGGTCCGAGAGAGGACGCATATATCGGGATATAGACAGCTACCTCCTATATATGTATGTATATATAACTTCAAAACGAATAAGAATTTTTCGAAAAAATTTTAAAGGTACATTCTAGATTTATAATAGTACCTTACCATTTTATTTTAATAATTGTCCGATAGTAAAGACGTGAATATTTTTGGTGTTAATCTATGTGTCAAGCAAGTCAAAATCTAACAATTTTGAAAAATTTCATACACAGGGGGGATATAGGTATTGTAGCAAAGTCTGTGCGATAACATAACCAACATACGCGGAAAAATATTATAGTAGCGAAGCAACGTGTTTGTGAACTGTTGTGCACTAATCATCTTAAATGAAAGAATGAAAATCGTTCCGAAATTCAATTGCTAATATCTCCATAATTTTTGTTAAAAGTTTTCAATGATGATTGTATAACACGTTCAAGTGAATCGTCAGCTTAAAATGTAATTTACATCAAAGGTACCTAAAGCGATCTTAACATGTATGATAGTGCTTCTTATGCAGCTGATATCACACGTGCCATTGATTTGCGATGGAAAAAAACGGGTTTATTAGTTTTCCCCGTATTTAACCAAGAATAACTTCTTAAAAACAACAAATGTTTACAGCTAGTTGGTTTTTGTAATCACTTTTTTACGTATAAATTGCTAAGAATTTTTATTTTTTTTTTGAATAACGGGCAGGCACAGTACCGATGAAGAGAGACGTATTATTCAGAAGCTCCGCTCTAAAGGAGAACGAAAGACGAACACGTCTGATACTCTAGAGTCTACACCAATAAATAGTGTGAAAGGCCAAAAATGATCCTTTCGTTACTTCAGAAATTAAGAAGACACTAAATCTAACTGTGACGATAAGAACCTTTAGAAATATGTAGGTTATTAACTGCAAATCTGCGATCTCGATCCGCTAGAAAGACGCCATTTGTCAGAAAAAAAAAATCAGAAAGGAAAAATATTCGTAAAATACCTTTAAAAATATTCCGAATCGAAAGCCGCACTCGTTTTGTACTGATGTTATACCGTTTAAAGCTAATGTATGTGTTTCCTAGTCGTTCGAAAGAAACAAGCTTAATGGTCTTCGTAGCTGTATAAAAGCCAATCCTAATTTCGAAAATACCTTTAAGATATCTTAAGTGAAGTATCTGCCATATAACATATTGTTCATATTCATTATGTACGTGTGGAACGAATTTTGCTAGTAAATATTTTCATTATTTCCGTCACCAGTGCAAAACTCATCTTTTTTTTATTGGTGGCGAGAGTAAATTTAATTTACTGACTTCATATAGAACCGTCTAAGGATGTGGTCGCCTCCGTCAAATCATAAAAACATTTCTAAGATAGCGCTGTCGTCTTATCCTCGTACCCGAGAGTCTGAAGCGTCTCAGATTCAGTAGGGCGGCAGGAGTCGCGACATGAGGAATGTTGCTCTGCATCACCAGCGATTTTGCGTTCCTGAGGAAAGTTTTAGAGAGTTTAAGTGGTTTTAAGATACATACGAGTATGTTATAAGATGGTGCAAGTATCATCTACTCGTATAAGGAAAAAGGTCGACAACAAAGTTTTCGCATTCAAAAATAAATTTTCCTGGTTTTAATATGTAAGTGAATTATTGTATTATAAATAAGGCAATAAAGGAATGTCGAAAAACATTGATCAAGTATCATGCGCAGCAGAGCGACGACATAAGGCGAATTCAAATAATATAATTGAAGTTAACTAAAGTAATTTTGTTTAAATGTTTAAGTATCATATTAAAGAATTTTTTTTAAATGAAAATAGATGAAATGAAGCGACTGATGATCTTCTCTGAAGCTGTAGAAGAAATGCCGTTGTTGTGGAGGCTTTGACACGACAATAACACTTAAAAAATAAGTAAATTGATTTTATAATGAAAAATTGTGTAAAAATGTTGTATTTGTCTGAAAAATCTCTTTGTAAACGGTCACGGAAAATTTGTTTAGCAAATTTGAGCCTTTAGCATGTACATATGTATATCGGTTATGCAACATCAATTTTGTTATGGCTGTAAAGATTTTCTAGAAGTATTTATGTAGGTAATATCATTTTTAAAATATATTTAGAATTTAAAGCAACACAGAAAATAGAATTAAAAATGTTGAAAAACGGGATTAATTGAAAAAGAACCTGAATAAAATGCAACTATTTTGCATTATAGTGTACATATGTCCATATATACATATATTGTACATATGTTATATATCCATGTTGCTGGTAACTATTAAGCTAACTACACATAGTGCACTTGTTTTGATGTTTTTTTGCTGTCCGACTGCCAAAGAAAGCTTTCAACTCAAAGTGAATTGTAAAATCGGGTGACCGACTTTCACCAAGCGTGACAAGCGTGATGTTTCGGAATCATTGTGGTGTCAGTATGATGAAATGATTATATGTATATACATTTCTTCAGATAGTTTATGTAATCTGAAAGTATGACTTATTTAGAAGGATACATATGCACAACTTTTCCACACGAACAAAAAATGTTTTTTAGTCTTAACTTCTTCGAATGCTCGAGACTGGTGGCCAGTTTTGTTAGCTTCATAATAACCATTGATTGGTAAGTATAAGTTTGAAATCGATTTTATTTATATGCGATCTAGTACATAAACCGTAAAGTTTATGTACTGTAATGTCGTTATATTATCTAATCTAGTTTATATTATCATGTTTTTTTTTTAGGACTATGATTATGTCTAGATTACAAGACTAACGCTCAATCTTCTTTACATTACGTTTAGGTATCTAGACTTATTGATTTTTTCCAGTTAGTACCTACTAATACTCGGGCTAAAGTACAGACTTTATTATCCTTTTATATGTATTTCTTCTTAGAAAGTTACTAACCATTTTCTCACCCCTAAAAAAACGAAAAGAAAGACCTTACAACTACATATATGCATTATGTATATATGTATATATGTACGCATATTACTAAATTAATCAATTTAACTAATCATTATTCATGTTTTTTTTTTAGGACTCATCTGGCCCCAATCTCGACTTTTATATATCGGATTCACTGCAAGATATGTTGGACATTGATATTCGCAGTGAAGTTGCAACTCTTGTTGGTGGCAGCAATGAGTTAGCTTCTCTCGTTAATGAACTTCCCACTTCATTTGATCATGTTGATTCAATATCAACTGATGTTAATATTGGATCCACAAGCAGTAGTAATCATGCACCCTCGTGGTTGGGTGGACCAACATGGTCATCATCAAATGATTTTTATGCCGATGTTGGCGCTTGTGTAAATCCAATTTCAGTAATGCCGATAATTCCCTCTTCAATGCTACATAGATCACCAAAAACTACGCTAAATACAAACAGTCTACGTAACACATCGTCACCACCTGGTAGTCCTGTCGAGAATAAAAGCCATTTGCACTTTTCACCGCAACAAATAAGAATATCTGCATTTAGGGCGGAACCGAAAATCTCTACATTAAATCAAAATTCAAATATTATATTACAACGTAAACCAGCTGGCATTGATTCAATAAAAAAGGATTTGTCACTAGAAATGAGAAGATCACCAACCAGTCTGATAAACACTGTAGCAAGTACATCATCGACAACTACCTCTTCCACAGCGAGTCAAGTGAAAACAACATCTAGTAGCAATATTTTGACATCATCTTTATCATCATCATCATCAACATCATCATCATCGTTAGCAACAACGGCTGTTACAAATGGAATTATCACAACAAATGGAATTTTATCAACAGGAACAAATACAATTAAATTAGCTCCTGGCATTGGTGGACTAACTTTTGCCAATAGTATTACGTATAATAAACTTAAACAGCAGTCTACAACAACTAAGACCTCGTCAGGAACTCTTACGGCTAATGGCACAACAATTGTGTTAAAAAGAGATCGTGATTCTAGTCCTTTACACAATATGGCTACTTTAAATGGTAGCACTTCTTACCATGGTAATCCATTATCGGCGAAGATTCTCGCTCGAAATGTTATACAAACTAAAAATATTTCACCTGCGACACATTTGCACTCGAATTCAACATCGTCGAGTATAGTATCGACATTGGCTGGTCTTACGCCAACGATTATTAACGTTAAGCCATCGAATAAACCAAAAGCTCCAATGGAGTCTGAGTATCCAAAACCTGCCTATTCATATTCCTGCCTCATAGCAATGGCTTTAAAGAATTCACGTAGCGGGTCACTGCCAGTATCAGAAATTTATAGCTTTATGTGTGAACATTTTCCATATTTTAAAACAGCACGAGGCGGCTGGAAGAACAGTGTTCGTCACAACCTTTCTATGAACAAATGTTTTGAGAAAGTTGAAAAACCAGCCACCAATGGAGGACAACGAAAGGGATGTTTGTGGACGATGAATCCACATAAGATTGCCAAAATGGATGAAGAAGTACAAAAGTGGTCACGTAAAGATCCAATGGCCATTCGAAATGCTATGGTATTTCCTGATAATCTAGAAGCTCTCGAACGGGGTGAAATGAAACATGGCAGTACTGGTGATAGTGATGTAGAACTAGACAGTCAATCGGAAGTTGAGGAGACCAGTGATTCAGAAGAATTGGATCAAGAGTTGGACGAAACCATTGTGGAAACTCATGATATGTTTGTTGAAGAGGATGATGACAGTGGACCTCAACAACATAGAGATTTTGATATTGAGGTGAGTACTAAAAAAAAAAATTGTTTAATTAAAAAAAAAAATATGCATGATATAATTTGTGGTTGTTTTAGGTGGAAGATATATACGATGCAATTGACATGGAAGATGATAAAGATGCTGTTCGTTTAGCTATCAATTCCAGCGATATTATTGAAATGACCTCATCTCCATCATCGTCCACAGATGCTGATTATCAATCACCGAAACGAGCCAGACTTAATGTCAACTATTCAATAGGTCCTGCCGGTGAATTACAACACCAATTTAAACAGCAATCCACACAGCAGCAGCTGCATAATCAACACCATCAACAGCATCATACACAACTGTTGACCACAACAACATTTCAACCTCAAAATAGAAGAAAAATGCAATTAGTCAACCGAATAGCATAGGATGAAGGTGAATTGATAATTTTCGATGATGATTTTTAAGAGTTATATCTTAAAACCATTGTGTTCTCTTAGTTCTTAAAAAAAACCTTACACTTTAATTTGTTTACCAAACAAACTTTAAAGCAAAACTTTAAAGTGTTTTCCTAATGACCTTAAACAAAAAATATTTTTTGATATATGTATGATATATGTATCTCAAAAAGGGTTTTCTAGAACCCTACATAGATTTACTTATCTTAGTTTTTTTTTCTGTTTTTAATGACTACGTATCCATCCTTCCTGTAACCAACTAAAACTTGATTCGACAAAAAATTCACTTTATTTTTCAAGTGAATTATATGACAAAGAAAATTGTTTACGCTTCTAAAAAAGCGTAAACTTCAAAAAAAAATGTTGTCATTTACGATTTTTGCTTATGTTAAATATACCCGTTTTTTTTGCTTCTAGTTAATGAAATAGAAATTAAGAAAAATTGTAAGTATGTAAATAATAATATAGCATGTAAGGTAGTTTAAAGGTAGTTTAAGAATTCTTACTTTCCGAAATTCTCTCTAAGAAAAAAAAAATAAAACAAAACGTCATAAAAATACTGAAAACAGAAAAGTTACCAACAGAAACTTTAAAAAAGAATTTACTTGATCGAGAGTTTTTTTTTCCGAAAAGTTACGTAATAACTTTTTTTTAATTCTCGAGTGACTAATATTCTTTCTAGAACTGGGATCATTTTTATTTTTGTCATACCATTATCTAGATATTGTTTTATTTGTGTTGCTAGTGTAGACAGTACATAAATTGCTCTAGTTTTTCTACTGAATCTTAGTTTTATAGAAATTTCTTTTTCATTAATCGGAAAATCTTAAAGTTCTCTCAATTAGCAAAATCAGAAGCTGAAGCGACATTACTCGGACTATGGTTTCAAGTCTTACTTATCAAGTTAAGTATTTTAAGGTGTACATACTTGCACAGTGCAACCTCGATATAACGAAACTGCGTTATACACAGCGCATGTTTTGGTTATTTTCTTTTGAACTGTCCTTCTGTGAAGCGCGCATTTTTACACGAAGCCTTTTTCCATTCTTTGGTTTTTCATGTTATTTGATAGCTCTCTTTCGTTTCATTTTTGGTGCTCAGTGTTTTATAATTGCAAATGAGCCCGCTAGTTAATTATTTGGTCCATTTATGTTGTGGTGTTGTGAAATGTTGTGGTCGTAACAACAGCCAAAGAAGTAATGAAGCAAGTGCGAAAAAGAAAGAAGAAGGAGGGAAAGAAATGTAAAAATGCACTACACCTGAACATTCGGGTGTTGTGGTATGTCCGCTTTTACACGTCGCAAGTGTGTAATGCGCATGTTCTGGTTATTTTCTTTTGAACTGTCGTTCAGTGTTGCGCGCAATTTTACACGAAAGCGTTTCCCCCTTCTTTGGTTTTTCATGTTATTTGACAGCTCTCTTTCATTTCATCTTTGGTGCTCATTGTTTCATAATTGAAAATGAGCCCGCTTGTTAATTCTTTTGTCCATTTTAGTTCATTCGCCATACTGAAATGTTGTGCTCGTAACACAGCGAAAGAAGTAATGAAGCAAATGCGAAAAAGAAAGAAGAAGGAGAAAAAGAAATGCAATGCATTGCAATGAAATTGCTACCCACAGGCAGTGGGAATTTGGTTAATTGGGTATTTTTTGTTTCATTATCCCTCTCTTTTGCATTTGTTTGAATCTTGCAAAACTTGCGACATGTAAAAGCGGACTATCTTCAGACTTTAGTAATGGGAAATTTAGCAGCTGTGTGTGTGAACGAATTAAAAATAAGAGTTCCAATTTAGAATTGAAATATTGTTTGAACCATAACTTTCACATATTTTGAGCATTTTCTGTGAGTATAAAATTATATTAAATGCATATCTTAGTAACATAGTTCAAAAGTAGTTGTCTTATCAAATTGATCTGATTCCAGTTCTAATTAATTAAAACGTGTAACATCATAGCTACTTAAAAACAAGATCTCAATTCAATTGTAATTTAATTTATATTTGTGAATTTCTTTTATTTTGTTTTCTAAATAATAAAAAAAAGCAAGATCCGTAATGGAATATTAGCGTTTTGTTTTATTTTTTTTATTCGACGAAATTTATATCTCTCTTTTATTCATAATGACTGTTATAAATTAAAAAAATGGAACCAACACATTCCCCTCAAATACACATTCATGTTTGACTTGTTATCAATTTATTTTTGTTTATCAAATTTTTGATGGAAAGCCAAAAATAGTGAGTTATTTTTTCTTTCAAAAAACGTATAAAAATATATATATATTTTGTTTTGGAAAAATAGCACAACTTGCCGGACCAGTATTGTTTTATATTATGCGCCTCCTTTTTCCTTAATGTCTTTTAAAATAGGCTAAGCGTGGTGTACATATAGGTATATACGTAAATATATATAATCTAAGTTTAAATAATTAAGTACCCACATCTTAAGCAATTTCCCAAAACCCCTACAAATTCCGGGGTAGGGGCTCGTACCAATAATAGTTACAATTACAGACAAAAACAATTACAACCTACAAAAAATCATTTTTAAATTTCCCATTAAATAGTACAAATATATAAATAAACAAAAACATTTACAAATATAAATCTATATATATTTATATTACAAAGGAAATATGAAAAAATAGATTATAAAAAACAAATATTTTTCTACATAAATACATTACGCATTTAAAAAACAAAAAACAAACAATAAAAAAAAGCAGAAGCAACTTAAATTATAACTAAGTAATCAAACTTAATTTTAGTAGTATTTTTAGTGAGTAATACTATTTTTAAAATTATAAACAAATACAAAAGAAAAATTAAATAAAAAAAATGTAAAAAAGATAAAACAAAACCATAAAAAATAGTCTTTTTATTTGTTACATAATACATAATATAATTTAGTTTGCATTTTTTTTATTCAGATTTTTATCTGAAAAAAAATAAAAATTTAATAACGAATACATTTTTTGTAATGCAATTTTTTTATAACAAAATGATAAAAAAAAAATCATAAATGAAAAAAAAGAAATTAAATAAAATCAGAATTCAATAAAACAGACGTATTTCTTTTTGGCATTAGCGTCAATTGGAGTCAAGGTAAAACAAATTGTTGAAGGTAAGCTAGATCGCTAATTAAGTGTATTAGTAGTTGTTCATCCGTAGTTGAACTACATCATTGTTCACTAGTTTGGTTAAATGTACCAAGTTGTCTGATATTATAAATCCGGACGACTTTTGCTCGTTCACCTCTTTTATATTTTAAATTCTTGAAATAGTTATAAGGAATCACTTTTTTGCAGCAGACCTTTTTTGCTCAAAAACTTAAAATTTAGAACCGGCCACTAAGATTTGTGGCTAGTCGGCTGATGTCCAATCCTGGTGTTCTCTCCCCAAATCTTTTCGCTAGATTTTGCTTTGAGGCAGTAGCAACGATCTTCGAATTCTAATATAAGGTTAAAAGCCAGCCGCAGCCTCATGCATTTTTGTCGTTGATATTAATGGGGAACGGTTGAATCCTGCTCAGATTTCTTGAGCTATAAACTGTCCATCACTTCGCTATTATTAATTTTATAATCCGACTCCCCTGTTTTGATGTCAGTTTGGTGCTTTCGTCTTTTTCCGCGTCTTAATACACAAGTCGAAGACGATGAATCTTTAAGTCAAGGTATTCGTATCATCTGCAATAATTGCTTTTCTTTATGTCTTTCTTGTTATAATAAAACCTTAAACTCCAATTTGTTCACCCTTTTTTCCCCACATATATTTTTAACTCTTTTTAACGGTTGACTTTTAATTTGAATTGCGTTTGGCACATGATAAGCACCGTAAGCATCACATAATTTTTTTCGCGTATTCATGATAGAAAAAAAAATACGAGTACATTGTTATCAACCACACTCCACGACTTTTAAATATATCATGTATACTCGCAATCATCAGTCAAACAATTTTTCTGCGAGAAACATTAAGCACAAAAAACATACAGTATGCAAAATTCATATTCGTACACCGATATTTTAAAGGGAAAATGGTAAATATTTCGAAAACAAAACAAAATTATAATTGAAAAATTAACGATTTTAATAAAATTGTTTATATTTTTAATAAAAAATTACAAATAAAAGTCATAAAGTTCATTATAATGTTCTTTTTTCATCTTTCTATAAACAAAATTCATATTCGTACACACTTCTTATATTATAAATTCAAAGAAAATTAGTATTTTTAATACGTTGTAGGGTATCCCTTTTGCTTTAGCACACAGTACAATCGGCTGGCATGGATTCCACTAATTTTTTTGTTAGGGTTTGTGGAATTTTTGCCCATTCCGTCCTCAAAGCTTCTTTCAAGTCGTTGACATTTCTTATATCATAATACTTTAATTTTTTCTTAAAAATTGACCATAAGTTCTCTATGGGATTAATATCAGGACTTTGAGGAGGAGTTCTTAAATATTTTGGGCAGTTATACAATATCCACAATCGCGTATTCAATGCCGTATGTTTTGGGTCGTTATCTTGTTGAAAAACAAAGTTCCGTTCATAGCCTAAATTCTTAGCACTTTCACGCAGATTCTTTTTTAAAATATCAATATATTGATTTGAATTCATGATGCCATTGATAAAATGTAAGTTTCCGACACCTGCTGCTCAAAAACACCCTCATATCATTAGTGAGCCACCTCCATGTTTGAATGTTGGGAGTAAGTTGTGCCGTCTTAAGCTGGTATTAACTTCTCGCCAGATCCTAACACGTCCGTCGGATAATTTCAAATTAAATTTACATTCGTCGGAAAAAATTACCTTTTTTCAGAACTGCATATCCATGTTCAGATATTTTTTCGCAAAGATAATCCTTTTTTTCCTATTAATTGCGCTTACATATGGTTTTCTCACTGCAATTGTGCTCCTAAAACCGAGTTTTCGCACATAATTTCGAACAGTATGTGCCGTGGCTTTAATCTTATGATATTTGAAGAGATTTTTAGCAAGTTTAACACCACTAACTAATGGATTTCTTCGGATTTGTCGAAGTAAAAAAGATGTGTGCCTCCTGCTTAAAACTGATCTTTTTGTATTTCGAGGTTTTTTTCGACGCGACCACTTTTTTTGTATGTAATTACAATATATTGAACTGTAGACGCACTTCTTTTGATAAGTTTAGCAATTTCTCGTAAAGATTTGCCTTCTTTATGCCAATTTATGATCAACTTTCTTACGTCGTTTGTAAGTTCACTTGACTTTCGATCCATTTTCAAAATTTTCACGTTATCAATACCTTCTTCTGCAGATAATTGAAGCAAAACAAAGAAACTCACACTCAAAGTGAGATTCCATTAAAAAGAAGTTAACATAGCGGTACAATTCCTTGTTTCGGGAAACGAAACCTAGTATTGCCATGTGTACGAATATGGATTTTGTTTATGGAAAGATGAAAAAAGAAGCTTTTTGGTACATTATAATGAACTTATGACTTTTATTTGTGATTTTTTATTAAAAATATAAACAATTTTATTAAAATCGTTTATTTTTCAATTATAATTTTGTTTTGTTTTCGAAATATTTACCATTTTCCCTTTAAAATAGCTATGTACGAATATGAATTTTGCATACTGTAATTTTGATCGTCTAGCAGGATAGACCGCCTTTTGGCGGCCAACATTCTGATTCAATTCTTCGTCAATGGATATTTTTGTTTCTCTTTGGCATGTTACGCCGCCTTTTGTTGGGATTTTCTCTATACACTGATATAAGTTTAACGGTCGTCACCACAACATAGGTTGCATGTGCGAACATTGCCATGCACATGCACCTAGTCAACACCTCCTATGCAACAACGTCCCACTCAAGGAATTTTGACACCTGTGACTTTACATCTAAAGGTTAAATGCATGTAATTTTTTACAGAAGAAATAAAGCGGCAATTCAAGTTTAAGGATCAAACGGTCGTGTCTTTATTTTTGTACAGATATTTTTTACAGTCCATTCTACATACCATAGATCTCCATCGAAACACATACGGAGTGCAAGAAACCACTTCAAGCCGGATTTACGAAATTCAATTTTTCCTGTTTCTTGCCTTTGCCCAAGTGTGTGTGCAATTATAAGTAATCTGCAAAGACAATTAAAATTAATAAATTCAATTTACCTGCCGTGTATGGAAAACCCATCATGTGTTGTGTAAAAGCAAAACCAATCGTGTGCTCTGGTTTGAGCCTTGAGACTACAGCAAACTTGGATCCGAAAAGTGCCGATCGCCAAAGGAAAACTTGGAACACCCTCAAGATTGGAGCAGCGCGCTTTAACAAGTAAGTGATCTTGTTTTATTTTGTTCCTGTTTTTTTTTTGTGCATTTAATGACTTAAATGGCCACATACTTGGCGCAAACTCGCAAGCAGTTGGAGAAAGATATGACCAATTTCTCCAAAGCTGGTTCTGCAAGGCGAACGGCGAACTACATAGCCGTGGGTCTGTCCGATCTGGAGAAAACTATGGAGACAGCAACTGCACAGTTTCAGAAAGCGATGGATGCCTTAGACGCTAAGGAGTTAGGTCAAGCGGAGACAACGTTCGACGCAATCCGAGAAATGTACCTGGAGCATCGGTGCAACTTATTGGACGCGAGAGACAAGATTCAGCCACCTAAAAAGAAAGTAGGGGATAGTCAAGATTCCAAGGAAAAGGTTGACATCCGGCTGCCTAAGATCAACTTACCAGGGTTTGCAGGGAGTTACGAGTCGTGGCGAGCCTTCCACGACCTTTTCTTGTCGTTGATCCACCATAACGCATCGCTGTCTGAAATACGGAAGATGCATTATTCGAAGACAAGTGTGTCAAGTGAAGCTGAAAAACTTTTGGCTCACCTGGGGATCGACAACGGGAACTATGCCAAGGCTTAGACCATTCCGAAGGATCCAGCCGTCGATAGCTCAGGAGTGTGCAGAGTCTATCAAGGAGTTGCTTGACACCTCAACGGAAGTTGTCCATAGCCTGGAGAACCTCGAGGTGCCGGTGGAGCATTGGGATGTTATGCTCATTTTCGTTCTTCTGCAAAAACTTCCGATAAAAACGCAGCATTTGTGGGAAGAAAGGCTTACAAGTAAGTCAGCAAGGAACTCCCTAAGTTTGTTGACTTCACACAATTTTTGGAAACGAGGTTCCGTTCACTGGAAGCGGTTAGTCAACAGCAGTCTCGACCAACAACGAATCCGGTAAGGAATATGCCACAGCGGAACAGCTTCCATGCGACAGCAACCATCAAAAAGTTTTCCTGCAAGATCTGCAACAGAGGTCAACACTCCATTCGTCAATGCGGATGCTTTCTAAAGATAGGTACTGCGGAGCGAAGTCAGAATGTAGCGAGACTCGGACTTTTTCGGAACTGCCTAGCATACAGCCATACCTTTGAGCAGTGTCCAAGTACGCGTAGGTGTTTTATCTGCCAGCACCACATCACTCATTGTTGCATGCCAACTTTTCTCAACCGTCCACTCCGCATCTGCATAACTCCAACAATCCTGTACAGCAGAACCAACAGAACTGCCTCACGAAGACGATGAATGCTAAAGCAACACCCTTTTTACCGAACGGCGGAGAACAGCCCTCTTGCAGCTCGGTCAAAACCTTCCACTATCGTCCGAGTTCTTGCACGCAAGTTGTGCTGGCCACGGTAATGATAAAGGTAAGATCTTCGTCAGGTGGGATTTATTCACTTCGAGCCTTACTCGATTCAGGTTCGCAGGCGTGTTTCATCACTGAATCGGCTGTTCAACTTTTAGGTTTGCAATCCAAGTTCACACACGTTGAGGTTTCCGGGTTGGGTTTAGTAAGCAGTGGCACATGTCAAAGGGTTGTTAACGTCACCCTCTCGTCACATCATTCAACCTTCAAAACTTCAACCCAGGCGTTCGTCTTCAAGTCACTGTCTGGCCATCTTCCAGCCCAGACGCTCTCCGTTGCTCATTGGGAGCATATTAATGGTCTCATCTTAGCAGATCCGTCGTTCTACCAGCCAGCAAAGATTGATCTTCTTTTAGGAAGCGATGTTCTCGCCGAAGTCTTGCTTCCTGAGTTGATAAAGCCGAAGGAAGAGGATATGCCAGTTGCTCAAAACACCAAGCTGGGCTGGATTTTATTTAGTAAAGCTGCAATCCAGGCCTAACCTATCCAAAGTTTTTTCCAGACAACGGATGTCGACGCACAACTTCACAAGTTTTGGGAACAAGAAAAAGCTCCATTCGAGTCACACGAAACTTCCGACAATATCGCTTGTGAGAAACACTTCGTGCAGCATGTGAGGCGTACAGGAGATGGCCGTTATGAAGTCGCACTTCCCTTTAAAGGAGTCGCATACCCAGTCTTGGGCAGGTTATACGAAGGTGCTTTCCAACGCTTTAAGAGTTTGGAGAAACGTCTTGTAGCCGATCCTGAACTGCGAGAACAATATTCTGCATGTCTGGAAGAATACATAAGCTTAAACCACAGATAATAAATCTATACAGATGTCTCATCCATATGGGAAGTTTTGTCCTATGAAAATGAAATCGAACTAAAAAAAAAGCTTTTTAAAAAGCTGCAAAGAGCAGAAAAATCATTTTATTTCTTTTCGCTTTTTGCTCTTGCCACTTGTCACTCACGCATGCAAAGTCGTTTATCGTGCAAAAACAATACGTGAAGGAAAGAAATAAATAAAAAAAAACATACGTTGACGTTGCCCTGCATAACCGGTTTACTTGGGTTTATGTACGTGTGCTTGTTATTTTGTTTGTTAAGTCCGCTTTCATACGTCGCAAGTGTGTTATGCGCATGTTCTGGTTATTTTCTTTTGAATTGTCATTCAGTGGTGCGAGCAACTCTACATGAAGACTTTCCCCTTCTTTGAGTTCATCTTTGGCGCTCAGTCTTTCATAATTGAAAATGAGCCCCCTTGTTAATTCTTTGGTCCATTTCAGTTCATCCGCCATACTGAAATGTTGTGCTCGTAACACAGCGAAAGAAGTAATGAAGCAAATGCGAAAAAGAAAGAAGAAGGAGAAAAAGAAATGTCAAAAACTTGCAATGAAATTGCTACCCACAGGCAGTGGGAATTTGGTTAATTGGGTATTTTTTGTTTCATTATCCCTCCCTTTTGCACTCACTTGAATCTTTCGAAACATGCGACGTATGAAAGCGGACTAAGGGCTAATGCATGTTATGGGGTTGAAGAAATACGTATGTACATGAGCGCTAGACCAATTTCCCGATTTTAATTTTGTGCTTAGGACATTAAGTACCTACGAAGAGTGGCAGCACCGTTGGGATCGCTGTGTACGCTCTCAAGGGACCTACTTTGAAGGTTACAATTCATTTTATGTTTGATACATGTGTTTCAAAAAAATTATTCTCATTACTTTTGGGACACACCACGTATATATTCCAATATATGTACATAGTATTATCTATATATATACCTGTATAATAATTGATCAATGCTCTTGACCTATATATTACCACAACTTCTTTTTCTTTTGGTGGCAATTTCGAGGTTATTTCCTTAATTTCCTGCATAACATTTCTATTTAAGCCAGGGGACAGACTTTTAATTTTAATCCACCTGTGCAATGAAGATGGATGCGGCAAGTGTATCTCAAGTTGATCCCGCAAAAAGTTGTATCCGGCAGCTGAACCAAAAAAGATGCACTGCGAAATCCATTTCTCCTCTTCGGTGTATTCATTTTTACCCTGTGATAAGATGAGATTCGAAAATATCATAGCATTTTGATCAGTTTTCAGTTTTGAATGCATTTTATTTACTTAATCACTAACTCTTACATACTAACAAAAAATGCTTAAATGCTAGCTTACAATTACTTAACAATCATATACTAACTTACTGGCCCCACACAGGCACTCTAAGCTAATCTAAATTCTTATATCTATGTCTTTCGACTTCATTTACATTTTATTTATAAATGTTTATTTTGTGTACTTAGGGCTAAGAAAAAATTTATAACAAAAAACTTAGCATATGGACATTTTATTATTTTTTATAAAAGCTTAGTATCTAACTTAAAATAAACCTTAGCCTACCTAACCTAAATGCACAATATACACATAAACACACATAGACATTATACACGATCATATACATATATCAGTGTATACAAAGACACTGATACATGTATATGTTTCTTAAATGCTAACCTAAACCTATGTAAGCTGGCCATCTCTATTTACAAAGCAAATACATTGGTCAGCCCTGCCTCATTAGTGAGGCTGGCCCGTAATTGACGGAAACGACGACGAAACATCATTCAACCACCAGAAATGCTGGTGCTGCCGAACGACATCCCTCTTATCGCGATTCCCCACCGCCCTACTGAACCTGAGGCGTTCCACACTGCCGTGTGCGACGTCTCTGTCGTAGTTGAGTCGCCTGTCCCCAGCTGTCCGAGCGACATGGAAGATTAACGGCACCGCTGATCTATCCTGGATCAACCCTATCTGATCAAGGTAGAGGAATGCTTCCGGTGGAACGAAGCCGTCAAAGCGCACACTCTCGTGGTAAAGGTAATTGGGGTAGTAAGCCCCAGATATCAGGTTATTCGTCGAGGTCATTGCTCTTGCAATGTGCCTTCGAGTCAGCTTAATTACGAAGTTGTCCACTCGTATTAGGTTCGCCCTGTTATAAAGGACCTCATTAGGATAAAATTTCTTGTACTCCGATTCTGGTGTTCTGTACAAGCGAAGACAAGCCCTAAGACAAGCCCTCTCAAACACCCGAATCTTTTCCATTAAGCTTGCTCGTACATTGAACCACACGGGACAACCAAATACCAGCATGGGCCTGATAAGGGCCATGTAGCAGATTACCTTTACCCTCGCATCGAGTTGGCTGTTATAAAACAGTCTCTTTGTAAGGGCAAAAGCACCTTTAGCTCTGGCCAGAGCAGCATCTACACTTTTGCCAAAATACAGAAACTGATCTAGCCAGATTCCAAGGTATCTGACTACATTTCGACAGGCAAGAGGCTGTCCGTGTTGTCCAATAATCGAGAACTTTCTCCAATTTTTTCTGGTATCCCTAGAGGCTCTAGACAACGGCGTCCTAAAGAGAATGGTTTCCGACTTCTGAAAATTGATTTTCAACTTCCAGTCATCGCAAAATGGTCTTATCTTATCGAAGTCACGCTGCAAGAGAGTATTAATGACCTCGATTTTTGGACCTGTTCTGTACGCTACCACATCGTCTGCGTACGCAATAGCATGGGGAAGTGAACCTATCAAGTCGCTTGTATAAATGTTAAATAGGATCGGCGAATAGACCGCGCCTTGCTGAAGACCATTTTTAATTTGAAATATTCCAACAGAAGTCACATCGCCATTTTTCACGATGAACTGTCTGTTGGTTAGCATGTTATAAAGAATGTACAAGAGTGGTTTACTGATCCCCAGCCTAGTCAGCTTATAGAAAAGACCCTCTAACCATACGGTGTCGAAGGCCTTCTCCAAGTCAACAAGGCAGGCTCCAGTGCACTGTTTCTTGCCTTTGTTCCATTGGATATCGGACACCAGTTTAGACGCGGCATGTGAGATATCATGTCCCGCCTTAAAACCGAATTGATTATCCGGAACTATATGTTTGTCCTCAGTCCACCTAGACAGAGCTCTATTGATTACCTTTTCAAAAACCTTACTGATGTTCGGAAGGAGACTTATCGACCGGAGATTCGCCGGATTGGATATATCCTTCCCCTTTTTGGGGATAGGTTGAACCACCGCCGTTTTCCAATGCGCTGGATAATGTGCATTATTCATTGCATTATTAAACAGGGTGGTGTAAATGTCCACCGCTTCTAGAGGAAGATG
Source organism: Volucella bombylans (assembly GCA_949129095.1). NCBI lineage: Eukaryota > Metazoa > Arthropoda > Insecta > Diptera > Syrphidae > Volucella > Volucella bombylans. The sequence continues at coordinate 127,661,045 of OX422140.1, read as the reverse complement.
TCGAAGCACGATGTTCGGAATACCATCGGTCCCCACTGATTTCTTAGCCCTGATTGTGTCGAAGATCTCACGGAGTTCCTCCTTCGAAATGAACGGGGGTAGGTCACTCTCTCTGGTCATGACATTATTTGCCATATTTTCGTCGCTAAACCGAGTGAAACCAGAGCCCTCGGATCGCCAGTTCCCTATTTCATTTCGAATGCCGAAGTCGTGCAGTAAGACGCGACTGTCCAGGTCATAATTAGGGCCAATGATATCAATGGCCTTGTATACTTCCTGGAAATTCGCCCCTATGGCCTCAACCTTCTCCTGTGGATCCTCGATCACAAAGAAGTCGTCATCATCAGCGGCCTCATTTGGATCAATACCTGCTATTGTCAGTAACCGTTCGTTGTCTGTTGTCCGGGCTATTTTAAGACACTGAAGGTCGTTTTGATTTTTTCTCCGAAATAGTTTATTTATTTGCGGAAACATATTCGGGTTGCTGGTGTTTACAGCCCGAACCTTGTTGTTCCAATACAAACTTACAGAAATTCTGTAATTTTCTTTTATTAGCGTTTGAATATTTTTAATTGACGACTTCAGTGTCCTAATCTCCGGGTCTCGTCGGTCAGTTAACTGTCTGTACAAGTTTTTAAGTCTTGCCAGAAGTCTACTTTTCTGTCGGTGCAGTGCGTCAATAGTAGGATTGCGGAACAGGTCTTCGTTAGTAGTACGCCGATACCGCGGTATTGTGGTGTCCATAGTTTGTTTAATTGTCTCGTCCATTTGTTTTAGGTAATTGTCGATCTCCTCGTTTGACAAATTCCTATTGGACAGTCGCTTGCTGTACCGTAGCCCCCCCACCTGACGCCATTTGGGCGTAGGAAATTTGGGACGTGACGGCTGGTGTTTGAAACCTCACAGGTGAACGTTTGACCTCCACCTTCTGCTGCCGAGCCAGTTTTGCTTTCTTAATGTCAGAGAACTTAGGACAACCCCGATAGTTTGCGGTGTGTCCCACATTTCCACATAACACGCACGAGAGCTGCGACCTATCGGATGCTCCGTCAACACCCAGAGGACATTCTTCGGAACTGTGGTTCTTAGCGCACTTCACGCATCGAGGCTGCATTTGGCAGTTCGACGCGGCGTGCCCGAACCTCTGGCAGCGAACGCATTGTATAACGCCTTCGCTCCTTTTTAGTTTTTCCCAGTGAACCACCTGATAGTCTAGGACATTGATACTCCTTAGACTATCCAGACGGCTTTCGGGACTGAGTTGCACCAGGAAGAACGGCAGACTCCGTTTCTCCCGCCTAGCTCTAGCTGTGGTAAATGGCTTTACCCCTACAAACTTGAGTCCTTCGCACTCCTTCTCTTTGAGCAGTGCCAGGATCTCCTCAGGATCAGAAGACGGTTCCAACCCCTTCAGCAGCATAGATTGCCGCTTTTCACACTTCGGTTTGAATGAGAAGTGCCCCGTCGTCGTTTCCCTTAGGAGCTCTTTCACTTTCGCGTAGCCCTCCACTGTATTACAGTGGATGGCATGGCGATCGTTCCCCAATCTCTTTATATTAAAATTATTGCCAATGACCAACTTACACAGGTCCTTGGTTTCATTTACCTCTAATTTATAGGTGTTGATAGGAGGCACCTTCTCCTTCTTCTTCTGTTGCTGCTGCTGCTGCTTCTGTTGTTGTTGTTGCTGCTGCTGCTGCTGCTGCTGCTGCTTATGTTGTTGTTGTTGTTGTTGTTGATGCTGCTGCTGCTGCTGCTGTTTTTTCAGCTGCTGTGGTTTCAGCTTTTGTTGTTTTTGCAGCTGTTGATGTTTCTGCTTCAGCTGGTTTTGTTGTTGCTGTAGTTGTTGTTTCTGCTCTTGTGGCTTTTGATGTTGGGAGCTCTCTGCTTCAAGTTGCTCCCTCTGCCTGCGTGCAGTTTGCCTTTGCTTCATAGCAAGCATTCTCTCTGTCAGCTTTTGTATGCTGATGTTCATTTCCTTTATTTGCTCCTCCTCATCTTCCGATTCGGATGACGCTAGAGAGGCAAAGTTGTTATTGCCCCCCTCATAACGGACCTCATCTGCTGTTTCAACGGTATTTATCCTTTTTTTTCTTATGTTAGGAGGGGTTTTCAAACTCCCCCTCCTTTTAATGGCTTTAACGGCACTGGCAACACTAATACTGCCTTTTCCAACTCCCGTTATGGGAAGAGCGGAGTGCTCTTCACCATCCATCACGTGTTTTGTTAATTGTTTTTGTTTTGTTTTAATCACACTTTGTGTAGAACGAAGAGAAAAAAAAAACAGAATTTCCAAGTTTGACGTGGGGGTTCGAACCCGTATCCCACGCTTCGATGTCCGACGCCGCTAGACGCTGGGCTACCGAGTGAATTAAAAAAAAAATCACAGCTAATTATGTTTACAGCTAAACTGAATTACTTATGAAGAAGCCGAATCACGTCAACACGTCTGTCCTCTGTCGAGGTCTATGAACGACTGGATAGCATTTTGATAAATACCAAGCAATGAATCCATTTTCCCTCGAATGTTTTGCTTTTTACGCGCTTGTAGCCTTTTCTTGTCCTCTTTTAAACGACGAATTTTCTTTAATAAATTTGGTTTCGATTTTCGATTTTCTTTAATAGTTATTCTCAAGACATTGTTCAATTTCTTGAGCTTTTCAATTCTCCTAATGTAAAAAGATTGCCTTTTTACATGAGCCTCACAATTTGCGCAAGCAAATTCAATGTGATCATTGAATTTTGTCCTTAATCAATTTTTAGAAGCCAAATTTAGTTCCCCTATTGTAGGTTCATTCGAACTCAGTTTTAAATCTTTATAATTTTCATAAGTAATCTTAGCTTTGACTGGATCAAAGCAAACAGAACCGTCTTCAGAGTTCGGAACACTCTCGCTTCGTTTTTTCCCAAAAAGGCATTTTCAAAATGTTTGCTGCAAATGTAAGGTTTTTTAAGGCATTTTATATGTTCACGAGACTCCCCCGTCAAAGCTAACCATTCATCATATTTAACAGTGCCTTTTTTAGGGAAACGAAATAATTTTATATCAGAAAACTTCATTTCATCACTTCAATTCAATTAAATTACTTATTATTTACATGCACTGCATATTAATAACACGAATAATATTTTGCTCGTCAAACTTCAATTACAAAATGTAAAGAAATATTCGACTTTTCCCGCCTTTGAATTATTCTTTCTTACATACACACCCATCCGCTCAAACAAAATCCCAATTCATGAAAAATTACATAATTTCCTATTGCAGTCGAATGAAAACAAACAGCCAAGTCTTCATACCCCTTCCCGCAAACCCCTTGCAATTGTTTTTCATATTCCTTTTCCCACTGCCCTCAACTTGCGGTGAGAGAAAAAAAATCTCTCAGTAAACAAAGCAAGAAAGAGCGAAAATAAAAAAGCTTTACATTATTCCGAAAGCTCGTGTCGGCTAGCCGACAAAAATTGAACCATTTTTTTCTACAGCGATGAGACATCTGTATAGATTTATTATCTGTGCTTAAACCATATGATTGAAGTGACGAAAGAAAACTTACCCAAGTCGGGTCACTATTTCCTGCCTCATCACGCAGTCATCAAAGAGACTAGCTCGACAACGAAGCTGAGGGTGGTGTTCGATGCGTCCTTCAAAATTTCGAACGGAGTATCTTTGATCGACCAGCTTATGGTAGGACCCCGGCTACAGCACAACGTATCTGACATCATCCTTCCATGGAGGCTCTACCAGTTCACCTTTACAGCTGATATCGAAAAGATGTACCGCCAAATCTGGATAAGAGATCGGGACTCCTACTACCATTTAGTCATCTGGCGCAATGATCCATCGGAAGAGCCCAGAATCTACCGCCTTAAGACGGTCACCTTTGGGACGGCGTCTGCTCCGTACCTGGCCATCCGTACGTTGAAGAAGTTAGCAGAAGATTCCTGTCATCACTCTCCGCTTGCAGCTCGAATGATCGGTGAGGAGATATATGTCGATGATCTCATCTCAGGCGCTGATACCTTGAATGAAGCAGCTTTAAAGATGAAGGAAGCTAAAAGAACACTCCAGTCAGCTGGGTTCAACTTGAGGAAGTGGACTTCAAACAGGAAGGAACTTTTAACGGATATTCCAACCCAAGATTGCGAGGCGTCGTTCTCGGTACCCGAAGAAGATTCGGATCGATTCAAAACCCTTGGGATCCATTGGCTTACAACAAACGACGTCTTCTGCTTTAGGTATATGCCTCCCAACAATTCGCTGCCCACGAAAAGATTTATACTTTCTACGATCGCACGTCTTTTCGACCCGTTAGGCTGGATTGTGCCGTGCATAGTCAAAGCGAAATGCTTTATGCAACTTCTTTGGGTCAAGAAGATGCATTGGGACGATCCCGTCGAACCCGTCATTTTAGACGAATGGAATACCTTCTTTGAGGACCTAATCAATATAAACCATCTGCGTTTGCCTAGGTAGATACACACGATAGGTAGGTCACAGAAAACAGAGTTACACTGTTTCAGCGACGCTTCGGAGAAGGCTTATGGGGCATCTATATATTTAAGGGTTGAAGATGAGCACCACAAAATCAACATGCACTTGCTGATATCCAAATCCAAGGTTGCGCCATTAAAACCAATAAGTCTCCCGAGGCTGGAACTGTGCGGGTCTGTGCTGGGGGCGAAACTACTACACTACGTCAACCTAACTCTAAAAAGAGACAACATTAAGATGTACGCCTGGACTGACTCCACCATAGCACTTTGCTGGATCTCGGCACCGCCTTCCAAATGGGAAACGTTTGCGCGAAACCGGGTAGGAGAGATACAGAGATTCACCAACATCGACATTTGGAATCACATACCAATTCAAGACAACCCAGCTGACCTAGTTTCCAGAGGCATGCAGCCATCTGCGCTTCCAAAGGCTACACTGTGGTGGAACGGCCCTTCATTTTTAAATTAGAAGTGGGACTTCGAACTTCCTAAACAGCCTACTAGTCTAGCCACCAATGAAGGGTGCAGATCAATACATGTGTTTCACGTTAATCCAGTGACAGATCTATTACTCGAACTACTGCATGAATCGTCGAATCTGAAGCACCTGACGAGGTTATTAGGACATTGTAGGCGTTACATTGGCAACTTGAGGAAAGTGTCCAAGGGAATTTTCAAAATGCCACTGGTAACACTCAGGCCGACGGAAATAAGGGCGGCTGTTGAGGCACTTGGTCCGCTTAGCCCAACGGAACTTAAAGGTGCTTTAAAGGCACTTGTTCGCTCCCCCCAACAAGATACGTTTCCTGGAGAGGCCTGCAAATCCAAGGGATTAGCATCTTTAAATCCATTTCTGGACGGTGAGGGCATTTTAAGAGTCGGCGGAAGACTTAAAAATGCAAATCTGTCATTCGACCAACAGCACCCCATGATACTCGGACCCAGACATCATTTGACAGGACTTATTATCCGGAACGACCATGAAGCCACGTTGCATGGAGGGATCCAACTGATGATAGCGCACACCAGAAGTAAATATTGGATCATACAGACCAGGAGAGCGGTTAAAAAGCATCTTCACGCTTGTGCGATCTGTCATCGGTACAGAAATAAGGTATCCCATCAACTAATGGGAGATTTGCCAGCTGCCAGGGTAACAGCGAGTCGACCGTTCACCCATACTGGTCTCGACTACGCTGGACCAATCACCATACGATCTTGGAAGGGTCGCGGGGCCAAATCTTGCAAAGGATACCTAGCAATATTTGTATGTCTCGCCACCAAAGCGATTCATTTGGAAGCAGATCTTACCACCCAAGCCTTCTTAGCTGCCTACCGGCGTTTTGCAGCTCGAAGAGGTGTCTGCAATCAGATCTACAGTGATTGCGGAACAAATTTCATTGGGGCTGAAGCTGAACTTAAACGACTCTTGAAGGAAGCTGGTCACAACTGGAAGAAAGTTACGGAAGTGCTAGCGAAGGACGGAACGAGATGGAATTTCATACCTCCTGCTTCTCCCCACTTTGGAGGATTGTGGGAGGCTGGAGTGAAGAGCGTCAAACACCATTTCAAACGGGTTGTCGGCAATGGAACACCGACATACGAGGAACTGGCGACGTTGCTTACACAAATTGAGGCGTGTCTGAATTCGAGGCCGCTTTGTCCACTCTCCGAAAATCCGGATATTTTCAAGCACTGACCCCAGCTCATTTTTTGTTAGGGGAATCACTTTTCACCGTCCCAGAACCAGATCTGACTATAGGAAAACAAGGCTACAGCGACCGGTGGAAGAATATGCAAATGCAGACCCAGACGTTTTGGAACCATTGGCGTCAGGAATATTTAACCCGCCTGCAACAAAGACCGAAATGGTTAAAACCTCAACCGCAGCTGAAGATAGGCGATTTAGTACTCATCAAGGATGAGCGCTCACCTCCAGCCAAGTGGAACCTCGGACGCATCACCGAAACATACCAGGGGAAGGATGACTTAAACACGCGTCGTCAAAGTACGGACACAACAGGGAGAGTACAAACGGCCGATTACAAAATTATGTCCATTACCTATCAACAAACCCGAAACAAACACAACCGACAGAATAATACCTTGCTTCAAGCACACCATTCGGAACACATTACACTCAAGTAAAAAAAACACTCAACCGATTTACCCAAGCATTCCACACACACACACACATCCGCGAACTTAACCCAAGCGGTGTCAACCCAGCAAAACATTTCATAAGGCTAAGGGATTTATAAAGGAAATGAAAAATCGCAATACCTTAGTAAGATCCTTATTATAAGGTAAATATACATAAGTGTTCCCGCGTATGAAAACAAAATATGACTCATAAGCATTCGAACATGTTCTGATTTGTTTCAAATTTCTAGGAAAAGGGAAGAATGACGAAATATTGTACCCATTTGTTATTCTAGTGGCGACTGTTGCATACCGCGGATGTAAAAGTGAACAGTGAAAGTTAAAAATAGTGGTTTTAAATAGTAAACTGTTTAAATTTTTTTTCTCAATGAAGTGCAATTAATTTTAGTTAACATATTGATTTTATGTATATGTATATTTATTCCTAATAAATAATAACAATAGATTGAATCATTTAACCCTTGTATTATATGTTTCCCTTATTTTAAGACTTATATTAAAGTATGTATAAGGAGAATTCAATTATGCCTTATGGCCAATGACACGGCCTGTGTTAATATAAGGAATATTGCATTGACGTGGTGGTTTAAAATCAAATTACACACACACACGCGCGATCCCAAGCCGTAGCAAAAAAAAAAAAAATAAACAAAAAAAAACACACAAAACACAATAAATTTACAGAAATCTAAAAGGAAATATACTTAATCAAACTTTATCACAACAATTATACTGTCTAATTAAATACTCACCTGAATTCTAAAATAAACGCAATTAATTGAAATTAATTTACTACAAAAAAAACCGAAAATAACACATGAAAGGGACACCTCTCGCTCTAACACTTCATTCACAACTACTGATACTGAGTCCAAACAAGTGCCAGGATATGAACAACGATTTCCCTACACCCGCGACAGAACCAACAAAATCTTCTTCACATCGAACTCAGCAGACCCCAGCCTAGCAAGCGAAAAAAAAAAAAAAAACGGCGATATGTGTGGCCTACAGCCAGGCATTAGATATTTGCACGTCCCTGTTGGTCTTGTTCGTGGCCTTATCTCTATGTTGATTGTTGTTGGCATATTTTAATCCGTATTTCTTTTCATGAGAATAGCAAGGGCGTAAACGAATAAGGGTCAGCGAGAGCACTAGGGGCGTAGAAGTGGAGGCGCAAAATTGGGTAATCACTGCATATACGAGTACCAAACTTCGCTCATCGGTGGGGGGAGAATGTTGCGTCGTCACCACAACATAGGTTGCATGTGCGAACATTGCCATGTACATGCACCTAGTCAACACCGCCTATGCAACAACGCCCCACTCAAGGAATTTTGACAGCTGTGACTTTACATCTAAAGGTTAAATGCATGTAATTTTTTATAGAAGAAATAAAGCGGCAATTCAAGTTTAAGGATCAAACGGCCGTGTCTTTATTTTTTTACAGATATTTTTTACAGTCCATTCTACATACCATAGATCTCCATCGAAACACATACGGGGTGCAAGAAACCTGTTCAACGAAGAACACGGTTACTGTACAGTTTGTTTGGCATGTACTAGGTGGGGTGAAAAGTAACCTCCTTGGGAATGAAAAAATTTGTTTTTTAAATGTTTTTTTATTTTATTCAGCTTGATACACTTATTCCAGCGATTTTCCAACTTCTTGATCCCGTCCGAAAAGTAGTTTTCCGGAAGGTCTGCAAAATACTCCTCCGTGGCGTTGATGATTTCCTCGCGTGAGCTGAATTTTTTATTGATGAGCCATTTTTTGAGGTATGGGAAGAGATAATACTCCGAGGGAGCCAAATCGGGCGAATACGGTGGATGCGACAGCAATTGGAGCCATAAGTCATTGATTTTAGCCGTGGTTGCGGTGCTCTTGTGCGCCGGCGCATTGTCTTCCAAAAACAAAATTTTTCTTCGCTTCATGTGAGGCCGTTTTGCAGCGATTTTGGCCTTCAATAGCTACAATAATGCACAGTAATACTCGCTGTTGATGGTTTTTCCTTTTTCGAGGTAGTCCACGAATAGTATGCCATGACAATCCCAGAAAACCGACGCCATAACCTTTCCGACCCATCGAGCCTCCATCGGCCGCTTCGGAGCACTAGTGCCGGCTTCAGTCTATTGCCGGGCACTCATTCTGTTCTCTGGTGTGTAATAGTGGATCCAAGTTTCATCAACAGTTACCAATCGACGCCAAAACTCCGCCCGATTCCGCATCAGCAAGTCCAAATACTCTTTCGAAGTGCTCTCGCGTTCGTGTTTTTGGTCAGGAGTGAGCATGCGCGGCACCCAGCACTCGAATCACTCTGAGTGAAGAAAAAACTCTCCGTCCTATTCTATGAACAAAAGAATAATCTGCAAGAACAAAAGAACATTCTCCAGCAAAAATTCGAAGAAATCGATGACAAATTTGAAAGAATAGAGAAGAACGTTGATGACAAATTTGATCCAATAGAGAAGAATGTTGGCGAAAAATTCGAGGAAATGGATAGCAAAGTTCAGCAACTGGCAAAAGAGCTCGACACAGAGCGAAAACAGAAACTGCGAGAATGTTCTTTAAGCGGTCCAAGGAGAAAAGATTTGAAGCCTCCCTCATTCGATGGCCAGACCTCATGGTCTACTTATAAGAAGCAGTTTGAAATGGCTGCCTGTGCAAACGACTGGGACAATGAGGAAAAGTGCTTTGCCCTAACAATGGCCTTGCACGGTCCTGCAGCAGAATTGTTGCAAACAGTAGACATCGAAAAGCATAAAGATTATGTGACTTTAGTGCAGGCTATCGAGAAACGGTTTGGGGACAGCCACATGCAGGAGGTCTACAAGGTCCAATTGCAAAGCCGAACGCAGCAAAGAGGAGAAACACTGCAGCAACTCCAAGCAGACGTGAGTAGACTTGCACATCTGTCATACCCCACCGCAGGCCAGGAAATTATCGACGAAATGGCAAAAAATGCATTTATCAGGGGAATTGCAGATTCGAAGCTACAGTCAGCAGTAAGGATGGCCGGGGAAAGAACCCTTGCTGAAGCACTTGCCTTCGCTCTGGCGATGGAAGCAGCCAATCAGGCTTCCAGGGGAACACATTTCGTCAGGGAAGTAGCATCTGTCGAATGTTCCTGCACAAGAATTAGTGCCGAGGAACGAGATACTCGACGGGATAGACGAATAATGCACTGCTGGAATTGCAATAAAATAGGACACCTCCAAAGGCAGTGTAAAGAACCGGTGCGACGAAAAGACTGCCCTCACTGTGGTGACAAGCAAATAGAGGAAGAAACCCGCAGAAACAGCTATCAAGAAGCCGGTCAACCTTCCCGAAGCCATCAGTCGGGAAATGCTTAAGCACCAACTTCGCGGGGCAGAAGTTGGTAGCAGGAGTCGACGGCCCCAGGACCATCATCCAAGTCTCGCTGGCAAAACGACGCAGCGAAAGCCTTCTAGTAGAAGTAGTCAGTGGAAAAGAAAAATGGATGGCAACAATAGACACCGGTGCCACGGCCTCAATCATCTGGAGGAATCTTGTGCAGAAGTCTTGGCTGCATAACACTAGCAGCTGCAGCTTGCGAACAGCTACAGGAGCAACGATTAAGGTATATGGTGAAGTCCGCATAAAAATCCAACTGGCCGGAATAACATTCACTCACGCGTTTCTGGTAGCTGACATATGTGACGAGTGCATCATTGGTACAGACTTCATGAGAGAACATGGACTTGTAGTCGACTTGGGGGCACAAACCCTGAAATACGGAAACATGGAGATACCAATGATATACGGAAACGCCAATACCACAGTCTCAAATGTCGTCATCTGCAGCAATCAGAGTCTAGAGCCTTCGTCAGAAGCAATTTTGTGGGCAAAAGTGGAAGGTGGTCCTGGTAGCCACCGATTCTATTTGATGGAGCCAGAAAAGAAAAGAGACTTCATGGTGGGAAAGACCTTAGTGGAGCCAAAGAACAACATGGTCCCTGTAAGGATTCTAAATCCAAAGACATTCAGTGTAAGGTGAAAAAGGGGGAGATAGTGGGAAAATGCGTACCTGTTGAGGCTATATCGACCACAACGGAAAAAAAGTGTGCAAAACCGGTCACAACAGTTCAGAGCATAAAAATCAAGAACAAAATTCTCAGCCTCTGTAATCTGGACGAAGATCAGCGAATCCTGGCAGAAAAACTAATCGGTGAGTACGCTGATATATTTGCTACACAAGACGGAGAATATGGACGTACGCGTATTGTTCAACACCACATTGACACCGGAGACGCTCAACCAATCCGTCAACCTGCAAGGCGTCTTCCATTGGCAAAGCAAACAGAAGTTGCCGAAATGATGTCGAAGATGAAAGCTGAGGGAGTGATTGAAGAATCGCAAAGTCCGTGGGCATCTCCAGTGGTCCTCGTGAAGAAGAAAGATGGCAGTACGAGATTTTGTGTAGACTACCGACGTCTCAATGATGTCACTAAAAAGGACAGCTACCCACTTCCGAGAATCGATGACACTTTGGATATGCTTTCTGGAGCGAAATGGTTTTCAACACTTGACTTGAAGAGCAGTTACTGGCAGGTAGAGATAAATCGTACGGACCGTGAGAAAACTGCCTTCACTACAGGAAGCGGTCTTTGGCAGTTTGCAGTGATGCCGTTTGGACTGTGCAACGCTCCGGCCACCTTCGAGCGACTAATGGAACGAACATTGCAAGGACTCACCTGGAAAACCTGCCTAGTATATTTGGACGACGTTATCGTCATAGGTAAGACGTACGAGGAGCACCGCGAAAATCTAAAAGAAGTGTTTGAGAGGCTACGAAGTGCTCATTTAAAGCTCAACCCGGAAAAGTGCGCCTTGTTTCGTCCGGAAGTAAAATATCTGGGTCACATTATATCAGCGGAAGGAGTAAGAACGGATCCTGACAAAATCGAAGCCGTGAAAAGTTGGCCTTCTCCAAAAGATAAACACCAACTGAGAAGCTTCTTGGGACTCGCCACGTATTACAGAAGGTTCGTAAAGGATTTTGCTGGCATTGCGAAGAGCCTGCATCAACTTACAGAAAAAGGACGACAGTTCAGGTGGTCTGGAGAATGCGAAAAAGCATTTCAAGAACTGAAGCGACAGCTGTGCAATGCCCCCATCTTGGGTTACCCGACGCCCGGAAAAATGTTCATCGTGGACGCAGACGCTAGCAATGTTGGGGTCGGAGCTGTGATTTCCCAGGTTCATGATAGTCAAGAGAAAGTGGTCGCATATTACAGTAAAGTACTCTCCAGACCTGAACGGAACTACTGTGTAACCCGGCGCGAGCTTCTGGCTTTAATTCTGGCTACGAAGCATTTCCATAAGTACCTCTACGGACAAAAGTTCATTCTCCGGACAGACCACGCAGCTCTGAAATGGCTACTCCAATTTAAGAACCCTGAAGGCCAAGTTGCAAGATGGATCGAGCAGTTGCAGGGCTACGACTTTGAAGTGCAACACCGCAAGGGAACACTCCACTCAAATGCTGATGCTCTCTCTCGTCGACCGTGCGGGGTAAAATGCGAACACTGCAACCGTAAAGAAGCGAAAGAACAGGCAACTATCCAAATGATCAGGACTGAGCCAATAGAGGGTTGGAATATAGACGAAATCCGTTCCTCCCAACAGGCAGACAATGACATCGAACCAATATTGGCCTGGAAGGAACACGAGGAAAGACCAAGCTGGCAGCAGATATCAGATCGGAGCCAAACTCTGAAGGCATACTGGGCACAGTGGGACTCGCTTTTTGTGCAAGATGGATTGCTGAAGAGAAAATGGGAAAGTGCAGATGAGACAACATCTCGTATGCAGCTAATTGTGCCACGGTCCAGAGTCAACCAAGTGCTCCATGAAATACATGACGGAATCTCAGGAGGCCATTTGGGAATAAACAAGACGTTGGAAAAGGTAACGGAACGTTTCTATTGGCTAAGCGCTAAACAAGATGTCGAGAATTGGTGCAAAAAGTGCATAAGGTGTGCGGCTACCAAGGGTCCAAAAGTAAAGCCACATGGACAAATGCAACAATACAATGTCGGAGCACTTTTCGAACGAATAGCCATCGACATCGCTGGGCCGTTTCCCGAAACCTTTAATGGAAACCGATATACTCTCGTAGTCATGGATTACTTCAGTAAGTGGCCGGAAGTGTTTGCCATCCCAAATCAAGAGGCTAAGACCGTAGCCGAACAGATAGTCAACAACTGGGTGAGCAGATTTGGGTCCCAATGGAGGTGCACTCTGATCAAGGGCGAAACTTTGAATCAAAAGTCTTCCAGGAAATATGCCAATATTTGGGAATAAGAAAGACAAGGACAACACCACTACACCCTCAATCTGATGGAATGGTCGAGCGATTCAATCGGACCTTGAATGAGCATCTATCTAAGGTTGTCAGCAACTGCCAGTGGGATTGGGACCGACACATACCCCTCTTCTTAATGGCCTACCGAAACGCGGTCCATAGCTCAACAGGGCACACACCATCCGAGATGTTATTTGGTCAAACGATTCGGTTGCCAAGTGAAGCAAAATTCGGATCCCCACCGACGGAGCCCAAAGAGGTGAACGAGTACGTGAATGACTTACGCAGCAGGATTCGTAAATTGCATGAAGACATCAGAGAAAAGATGAAGCTAGCAAGCAGCCGCATGAAAACTAGGTACGATATCAAGGCGAAATCTTCCGGTTTCAGCGAAAGAGATCTGGTTTGGCTGTATAATCCTCAGCGTAAGAAAGGCAAATCACCAAAATTGCAACAGGACTGGGAAGGTCCATACAAGGTGATAACCCGCATTAATGACGTTGTCTACCGGATCCAGCGTGGGAATCGAGGAAAATTGAAAGTTGTCCATTTGGATAGAATGTGTCATTTCAACGGGATGCTGAATGACGAAGTTGTTCGGGACGAACAACTGTAGGGAGGGAGCAATGTGACAATCACTTAAATGTGAGCAGCGACATCTAGCAGAAAATGTCGAAGACCAGAAGGTTTCGATATTGGAATAACAAAGTCTGGAGACTGGAGAGTGGAATCTAATTTTCTAGCAGATTGGAAATTGTATGGGACGCTGGATGGCGAGGATTGTTCTCGAAGTATGCCATTCGAGTATAAATACCAGCATCCCAAAGGTATGCAAGTCAGTTCTAAAGTGTAATTTGAAGTGTTAATTAGGAGAAGTGATTAAGTGGTTTAAGTAAAAGATAAGAAAAGTATAAGTGGTTGAGAAATTGAATTGTACTGAGAGAAAGAATTAAATAGTGAATTGTAACTGTACTGAATAAAGGGATTTGTATTGAAAATAATAAGTTCTATTATTTGTACCCACACAAACATTTTACAATAATTTAATAAGATTTGCAGTTTCCGCTCTTTTTCAAAGCCTTTGATTGTTTTGAGATGTAATAGAATTTCAAAGAATTTTGTTGTGTGTCCGGTAATAAACTACCTTTGAATGAGATGTTTAATTATTTTTTCCGTTCAAAATTCACATAACTACTCGTATAAGGGTATTTTTAAATTTCATGCTCTTTAAATATTATAGAACTACGAGGGGCGTTCAACATATTCTCGGTATCGGGTTGAAGCTGTGGTTGTATATACTCGTATAAATTGACTTATTTATCAAGTAATACTATTATTTTAGTGTATTCATGTAAAATTTCATATAAATGTGATTATTAATTCGCGTTTTATCTCTAGTTAAACAGAACCATAATGGAACTGAGACGATGATGGTGAAAATTGAGCATCGCGCTGTAATTAGATTTCTCACAAAGCAAGGAAAAAGTCAAAAAACTATTCATGAAGAGATGGTGGCTGTTTACCAGGGTTCCGCACCTTCATTATCAACTGTGCAAAAGTGGTCAGGTGAGTTCAAGAGAGGCAGAGAGAGCATTGAAGACGACCCCCGCTCCGGCGCCCCGGCTACTGCTTGTACGGGAGAAAGCATCAAAGAAGTCGAAAAACTTGTTCTTGAGGATGCCCGAATAAAGGTGAAAATGATGGCAGAGATCACCAAGCTTTCAATTGGTACCATTCACACCATTCTTCATGACCATCTTAACCTTTCAAAGGTCAGTGCAAGGTGGGTGCCACGAATGCTCACAGCGCCTCAGAAAAAAGTGAGAATCGCATGCTGTAGAGAGCTTTTGGAGATGTGTAGTGAGAACGCGGACGGTGTTATTGATCGAATTGTAAACAAGAGTCCATGCAGTGGCATGAAAAAGGAACAGACCCCCCGAATAAGTTCAAAGTCACTCCGTCTGCCGGGAAGCTCATGGCCACAGTTTTTTGGGACTCAAAGGGAATATTGCTCATTGAGTACAAAAAAAAGGTGATACCATCAACGCCACATCCTACGCTTCCACTTTGCATAATTTGTGGGAGGAAATTAAAAAGAAAAGACGGGGTAAACTCGCAGCGGGTGTGTTGCTTCTTCATGACAACGCTCCTGTTCACACGGCGCGAGTTTCCAAGGCTGCTGCGCGAGATTGTGGTTTCGAAGAAATCCAACACCCACCCTATAGTCCAGACCTTGCCCCTAGTGATTATTTCCTGTTTCCGGATTTGAAAAAATGTCTTCGTGGAAAAAGATTTTCGGATGATGAAGAACTCAAGTCGGCAATAAATGGGTATTTTGCAGAGAAAGAGGAAATTTATTTTTTTGAGGGTTTAAAAAAGCTTATCTCAAGATGTAACAAATGCATTGATGTTAGGGGAGATTATATTGAAAAATAAAAACAATTTAAATTGAATTCGCATTTTCCTTCATATCGATACCGAGAATATATTGAACGCCCCTCGTATGTACCTACATATATAACATTATTTTGAAGTTTTGCCTAATCCAACAGGGATTTGTACTTGCTAGAAAGTAAGTGGCTGACGCCAAGGTATTGTAGATATTGGACCATGTGTCCGGAACGTTTGGGAAGATTTCAAAGAACTAAAATGAATGGCAAGTATTTGAGTTCATTTAATATTGAATTAGTTGTACTCCAAAGTTCGGCATAAGAAGTAATTCTTTCTTTACTGTACATTGATAACTTTGGATTTTTATTCAATTTTGTAATATTGTATCGTTTGCTGGTGACACGCTGATTTATATATGCGGTAAGAATATTGAGATCATGTATTGAACAATACATATGAGAAACTGAAAGGGGACTTAAAAAAGGTGAGCAAGTGGTTACATAAGAACATTAAATTATCATAGCATATAAAAATATGTATGAATTTTAAAATTCTTGATTCAGTTTGTATAAGAATGAATAAGTATGTACATATGCATCAGTATAAGAATGATAAGACTACGGAATGGGTAAGTACTGCGAACACGTACATAGGTGTAGAATTATACTTTTAACTTTAAGAGCATATTGAACTGTTATGAAATTTTAACATACGAGAAGAATACTACTATGGGTGTATTTTAAAGTCCAACATTTTATATGACAATTGCTAACAATTGATCAGCAGTACTTCTATTATTTTGTCATCTGAAAAAACGTGTGAATTTAAATTATTTTTAACTTCCTGAAAGGGAAGTTCTTGCATTCACCTCGAAAATGAAAATTTTGTGACATCTTTACGTTTTAAGGTGCCTATAGTGTTTTTAGACAGATTTTAAGAAAATCTCTGTGTGCGTGTATGTATCCATATGTGTAAATTTGTTGGCCCTCGATAACTCTCGAACAAATGGCATTATCGATTTGACTTTTTGTCAGACCCGTCTTCATGCGTAATCGCGGCCATTCGACTTTGACCACAATCTACATGTGATTATATAATCGGATCAGAATTATTTGAGTTATTCCATGAATAGCAGGCATTTTAGAGCCGTTAATGCAGTACTAGCTACCACTTCGTAAATACTCCCTGTCTCAGATCAGATCGGCCAAACTTTTATGTGTCACAGATTTGGTGAGACAAAAATAAGAAATTGCATAATAGAGGGGTTCTGGATAAGAGAGAGATCAAAAACATATTGAAATGCTTTCAAAATCATTGTTTTTTTTTTAAGAAAGCAAGGTTTTTTTTCCCTTTTTTAAAAAAAAAAAGAGTCAGTCAGAAATTTATTTTACTGCATTAGTTAAAACTGCTTGCAAGCGTTTTGGAAGGTTATCTATTCAGTTGCAAATGAAATTCTCGCTTTTGGAGGCAAGATTAGAATAGGTGATGTTCCATAGCATATCAGGAGTATTATATATGATGGATGGAGTGTTGCATTGTCGCTACCATTTCCGTTGGTCAAAGATGAATTTCTGAATTTCTTTGTTCAAACAATCAAGCTGAGTACAGTTCAGTTTCAGTTTCAATGCATTTTATTTTCTTAATCACTAACTCTTACATACTAACAAAAAATGCTTAAATGCTAGCTTACAATTACTTAACAATCTTATGCTAACTTACTGGCCCCACACAGGCACTCTAAGCTACTAAATTCTTATATCTATGTCTTTCGACTTCATTTACATTTTATTTGGAAATATTTATTTTATATACTTAGGGCTAAGAAACCCCAAGCTGAGTACAATAATGATCAGCATTTACGTTTAATTGTTTAACCTGCTTATGTTATATCAGACCCTTGTGATTCCACCAGGAACATAGCATTATTGCGCAAGCTTTTTTCTTGGCTTTACCAAAACCTTTCAAGCTTAACCGGGGTCAATCTGTTTTTGACAATTTTCGGATCAAATTGTCCTAAATTCTAATAGGATATGAAATATAATAAACCATTGGAGAATACTACAAGTTATCTTTATCAGCAAGTTATTGGCGTGATCCATCGGCCGCACTCATTTCGACTAGTTAAATTTTAAATTATTGTCTGAAGTCAGAATTATAAAAGTTTTATTAAACAGGAAACTGTACTCGTTTAAACTGAAATGGGAAATTTTTGAAAATGAGTGGAATACGTGGCATAAACACCGTTTCACCTACACCACAAGCAGATTTCTTTACAATTTCATCATTGTAAGTCGGATTCCGTTGCATAATTTCGGAGAACTTAACTTTCGAAAATGCATCATCGGAACACGGACTTTAATTGTAATGCGATGTACAGAGAGCCCTTTGACGTTGAGAGAATTCAGAAACTCTACCGGGTAACTAGTGGCATCTTGTAATCGACTACGGTGTTTATAGACGTGACTACGAACAACTGTTCCTTTCCTTTAATTCCGGATAAAATAATATTATTTATTTCAGAGGTTTGGTCGTTTTTGGGTGTCAGAATAGATTCCTAATAGCTCGGTTTACAGCTCCCACTGGTTTCCTTTTTGACATCGTACACTCATCCCATACAATTGAAGAGCAGTCCTGAAACACTTGCCTTTTCACTATTACGGGAAATCGCGCACACGGGAGTTTCATTCAATTTTGAACATGGTGTGAACCATTTTACTGCCAGTGTGGCAGCAATCCCGGAAGATGCTGCAGCCAGTGCTGTCTTTCCTTGTCTTCCAACCGCCGACAGGATGTCTATTATAAGGAAAGTCTTTCCAGGGTCATCCAGAAAAAATATTTTGCTTTCATTTGAGTTCACGCTTTGGAGGGCTGTGTTAATAATCTGTCTTTACTCGG
Source organism: Volucella bombylans (assembly GCA_949129095.1). Taxonomy (NCBI): domain Eukaryota; kingdom Metazoa; phylum Arthropoda; class Insecta; order Diptera; family Syrphidae; genus Volucella; species Volucella bombylans. Next base: position 127,642,776 of record OX422140.1, on the reverse strand, counting down.
AGATGAACTTCAGAATGCAGTCATTAACATAATGTCAGACATTGCCACTGGGCTGTAATTAGCTTCGATATTCTCTTGGCTTAGTTGCTGTTGATCCGGCAGTCACTGAAGGGCCGGAAGTCGGTAATCACTTGAGAGTTTATCACCGATGGAAAGGAGAATATCTTGAAGTGAACAGTGACTGCTATTTATAATGCGCTAGTCGATTTACAGAATCTCTTCTTCTGTATTAGGCCTTAGGTTAGGTATCAGAAGGCGAAGCTACTCTATATGATGCCTGGGGGTGAATTGGCAGAGGATAGGAGTTAGATTGCAGTTTTGTTGCATCCGCGAATCTGAAAAGAGGTGTGAGGTGTCTCAACCTTTTGAGAAAGTAGAGAGTATCCTCCCGTGAGTCCATGTCCCCAAAGCCTCTGCAGAGGTCGTCGTCGATAAGGCGCAACTTTATTGCGTAACCCCCAGAAGACTATGGCCCATGAGTAATCCAAAAGCTCTGCTTTTCAATGGTTTCTCAGATTGGAAGCTTTTTTCCTCCTTTCATTGGCTTTTATTTGTATCTAACGATATCGCAATCACCATAATATACATATATCACAGTTTTCCATCATTCTTTGTCCGGTCCAATTTTGAAACTTTATACATAAAACGCGTAATCTGAATTTTGAAACTTTTATTTAGACATTTGTTTGTTTAAAATTTGTTAACTTACCCGCTTTTTGAACCGCTCGTTTTCGTGGTTCCTTTGTGTCTGGCATCTGCTATATATAAAAGGCTACAATGCGGTGACGCGTCATATGAGCAACCGACCAATCACAACAAAGCTTTAATTTTGTTTTTTGTTTTATCTCCCTCTGACGTTGTTTCTGTGAAGTGGCGTAATTGTTCGGCGATGACAACGCCGGTGGTAGATACTTTAGTGTTACTTAGTGGATGCATTCAGAACTTGTACACTTGGGTCACCTCGTCTCAAGTATATTGAAGAGCAAATGTAGCTTAGTCGCTTCCTCTATCCAGGTGTTTACAAATGTGATTGATTCAATTGCAAACTCGCCCTTAACCGCAACTATGTGGCGAAGTGTCACAATTCGTTTGTAAAAATAAATAAATAACACTTGCCACTATTCATACAAAAATCCAATTCTTTATTGTGTATAAAATATAATTTAAGGAGAGAAGGTAGCGCAGGTATCAAAGGTCGAAGTAGAAGTGTTTTTTAGTTTTTAAAACCAAGGAAAGAAAAGCCAGGAAAACGTGCATCTGCCAACCGACCAACCAACAAGAAGTAAGTACTTCCATTGACAGGGCGCTATAACTTTGAACTTCGATTGAAGCGCTATAACTATTCTACAACTACGCCACCTAGATTCCAACACATGAATTTTCCTTCAGCTGTCAGTTCAAAATATAAAATGCTTTCTTTCTTATTTCGGATAGTGATGTGCAATTTGATTACTTTTGAGTAACGAATGTTTACTGATTACTTCAAATTCGTATTCGGTATTCGATACCTAGTACTTGGTCTTCCAGTCAAAATTCATTTTCTGGAACCAGAGTATCAAGTATCATTGCACTTCATTTTATTTCGTCTCATTAAACAAATGGAAAATAAACTTAAAAGAAATTATATTTCTTGTAAAATAATAAAATAAATAAATTCACAGTTAATAATAATAATTATAAAAATAGTAGTAATAATAATAATAAATAATTCTTAAAGGCTATTTGGTATGTATTTTGAATTAGTGTTTAAAAATAAAATCCAAACAAACGTTTCGTTTTTGAAGTTTTCTTCTTTTATCTGAAATTATCAACCCAGCCTTTTAAAAAATCCTTTCGCTAGGAACTGATGTAGCTACAATACTTAAGTATTTTTTAGCTAATTTTGCCAGATTTGGATAGATTATTTCCCGCGCTTTCCATCATGCCAATGCGTTCTCTTGCCTAGGAATAATCTGTTTCTCGGTATATTGCCTCATTTCTATTATTCCTGCACACAGTGGAGTAGATTGGACGCAGCCCGCATCATTATCGAAATCTCTCCATAAAAGATACGGCGGAGTGTAACGTGTTAACTTATAAGTTCATACATATGTAGTTCAGATTATCTATTAAAAATAAATATTTCCTGACTTATAACATAATAGCCTACATTTTCCTACTCGCGAAAATGTTTAAATTTTGTACCTACATTCAGGAATCAGTTAATACCTTGTGAATACAATTTGTTCGTGATTTGAATGAGACCATTTTGGGCTGAACGACATCATTTTTAGTTGAACGCACTTAACAAGTCGAACTTGATTGCTGGACGGTTTTTTTGGTTGAAGAGAGAGGAGAAGTGTTTTTTGGAAGGGTATTTCCGGCATTGTATTTTGAACTTTCAGCGTGTACAGGAGCCCTTGAAATAAAAATCCATATATTTTGTAATCAGCCTTACAGTTTTGTTTTATTTTAGAATCATTTCAGGATCTTGTACACAATTCACAAATAACCCAATGAGTCCTGGTATTCGATACTAACGGTTGAAAAGTTTGAGTGGAGAAAAGTAATCAAAGTAATCAAATTGGAACTGTAGGAGAAGAGAAAAATGGAACAGTGTTCAGTGTACAGTGTACACATGCATATTCTATGCAATGTAGAACATACAGCAGAAGGGAAACGAGACGTGCTGCTGCTGTTAGTTTGCTGTGTATTTACATTTACATATGTATGTGTATTTTATATTGCTTCTTTGGTGTTTATCAGCAAATGAGTATCAGTATTCAGTATCGAATACTTATTTTGAGTAGTATTCGTTACCGATACTCATTTCTAGTATCGAATAGTAAATACCGAATAATTACTTTTTGCACATCAGTAATTTCGGAGCCATCAAGGGAAGTAAGTGCAAACCGCGGTAAAATCCTCTTTTTTCTTAGAAATCCTATATATATTGCATCTCCCTTTCCAGAAATAAATACACAATTACGCAAATACAGTTGAATTTGTATTCATTTCAAATACTTCGGCTCCGGAACAATCTTTATTTCGCGCACTTAAATTGCGCTTGCCGCCATATGAAAGCCATCCTTTATTTCGCGCACTTAAATTGCGCACGCTGCCAGAAGAAAGCCATTCTTTATTTTGCGCATTTAAATTGCGCACGCCGCCAGAAGAAAGTCATTCCTTATTTTGCGCATTTAAATTGCGCACACCGTCGACAAGAAAATCGTCATATGATACGCCACACACCGCCTCGCCGAAGTCCACGTTTGCAGAACATGGATGCCTCGACTCCTATTAAACCAGCGCCGCCATATCATCACAGAACTCTCCTTTGCCCATGACCTCTGCCATCACCGAGTCTTTTCCTTCTGACCGCACTTCAGCCGCCATCTATAGTGCAATGCAGGAAGAGTTAGTCAAAAGTGCTGCCCCTGTCGCCGCTGCTCAAAGACAAATCACTTCAACGTCTTCATTAGATGTCACCGCACTAAAGTTCTGACCACCAAAATCTTCGCCGCCGCAAAGAACAACGAAGAATATCCGCAGATGCCGCGCATATATACGCAGCCGTCGCCAGCTAGCTCAGCTCAAAACGCCATCAACCAACATCCAAGCACAAGTATGTACACAATGGTGTCACGTAAGGTCCAAGACCTTCCAACGGTCGCCCTGAACAACTAATAAATAGTCAGCTGAGCCAAGTGCGTGAGATACCATCGATAAGCGAAAACAACATGGTTCGCCTTATTCCATTCGCCACGAAAGCAAGGAACTTGTCGGTGTTTCTGCAGTCGGTGAATGGACATCAACCAAGGAAGCAACTCTCACCAACGGAAAACTGCTGTTCCGAAGCAGTACCGGTCACGCTTTATGGCCCAAACAAAGCCATTGAGACCTACGCAATCTTTGACGAAGGAACGTTAATATCTATGTTGGATGCCGCCGTGATTGAGGAGTTGGGTCTCAGAGGAAAGCAGTGTCAGCTGAATATGCAGTGGATTGCGGGCAGACAGGCACAGGAGCCAACTGTCGTCGTCGATTTACATGTCAGTGGGACAGGTATGTTGAAGAAGCATCCCCTTCGCCAAGTATACGGTGTTTCAAACCTTAAATTGCCGGCGCAAAGTTTAAACCAGAGCGAATTGGGTACGTACACAAGCAGCCTAAGTGAGTTACCACTGCAGCCATATACCGGAGCTGAGCTGAAACTTTTGATTGGTCTTGACCATTGCCATTTGGGATTGACGAACGGATTGCAACAACTCCGTAAGGATGGGCCGTATGCTACTCGCACAAAGCTTGGGTGGGTGGTACTTCCAGCAAAGTGACATAGTGCTTCATGACTTAGTCAGCTATTATTTCCGGACAGAAAGTTTTGGTGTAAGAGTGTCGCCGCCAGTTGAAGCCAAAGAGGACCTTCGTGCACGAAATATCCTCCCGTAAACGACAAAGAGGGTTAACGGTAGATTTGAGGTTGGCCTGCTATGGAAAAGTGATGACGTCGAGCTGCCGGACAGTTTCTTCATGGCTTTTAAGCGCCTCATTGGAGTTGAAAGGAAAATGAAGTAGAATGAAGAATTTGCCGCATCATATAAATCTATCATTCGAGGTTACATCGAAAAGGAATATGCCCGAAAACTGCAACCTGCAGAAGCCGCTGTCACCGGGCCGAGGACCTGGTACTTACCACATTTTGGGGTCACTAACCCCAATAAACCGCAAAAGCTCCGTCTCGATTTTGATGCCGCCGCCGAAGTTAGAGAAGTATTACTCAACTCTGAACTACTGAAAGGTCCATAGGAATAGCAACCACTGCCGTCGGTGCTCTTTAATTTTAGGGAAGGAGTCGTCGCCGTATGTGCAGATATCAAAGATATGTTCCACCAAATTTTGGTTCATCAAGAAGACAGATGCGCCCAAAGGTTTCTTTGGCGCAATGGTGAAGACAGTAAACCGCCCGACATATATGAGATGATGGTCATGACATTTGAAGCCGCGTGCTCGCCTTGCGCTGCCCAGCATGTCAAGATTAGAAATGCATTGGAACATAGCAGTCTTAGCGATCTTCGTACCATCAAAGCCATCACCGATTTCCACTACGTCGACGACTTCGTGGATAGTTTCGAATTCATAGAACGAGCAATCGAAATATTGACGAAGGTAAGAAAGCTTCACAAAGCCGCCGGATTCGAGCTGAGAAACTTCAGTTTGAATTCAATAGCTGTCATCAACGGACTAGAACCCAATAAACTTGTTTTACCATCCAACGGAGAGAGTCTTCTGCACACCGAAAAGATCTTGGGTATGTACTGGCAGCCAGCCAGTGATAACTTTCGGTATAAGCTGCAATTTCATCGTGTGGCCAAAGACGTTATAGCAGGTGAAAGACACCCAACAAAAAGAGAACTCTTGAGCATAATTATGTCGGTGTTCGGCCCACTAGGATTCCTTAGCCCCTTTGTCGTAGCTGCCAAGTTAATAATGCGCGAAGTTTGGCGACGTGACACACTATGGGATGAACCGCTGCCAGATGAAATTTTCGGACTTTGGGATAAATGGAGCAGACAGCTACCAAAGGCAACTAACTTTACTGTGTCACGTTTCTATTTCCAAGGTGGTGAACTGAAGGATGTCCAACTTCTCGTCTTCGTTGATGGCAGTGAAGACGCCTTTGCCGCCGTGGCGTATTGGAGGAACACGAACGAAGCTGGTGCCGTCGAGATTGCCTTTATATGCGCCAAGAAAAAGTGTGCGCCCTTAAAGCCGGTGACACGGATCGAGCTCCAGGCCATAGTTCTCGGGTCCCATCTTATGAAAATGGTGATAGAAGGGCATTCTCTGAACGTCACCCGTAAGTTTCTTTGGAGTGATTCAGCGACAGTGATCAGGTGGATACACAGCGAGCACCGACAATATAAACCATTCGTTGCCCACAGGATCGCGAAGATACTGGCAACCACGGTGCAATATAGCTGGAGGTGGATGTCTACTAAGGAAAATCCGGTCGATGATGCTACCAGGCCAAAGAGTCATGTTGATTTTAGTCCATCATCGCGCAGGCTAAAAGGGCCTTCATTTTTGCGAAAGGCACAAAGCAGCTGGCTAGTTAATATCGTAGTCGAGGATCATTCTGATGACTGGGAAGAGCTTCGTCCAAAATACTCCTTAATAACGGTGAGTGACACTTTCATAGATTTTAATCGTTTCACATCTTTTAAGAGGCTGAAGAGAACCATGGCATGGGTACTGCGATTCGTTAGTCGTTTCCGCAAACCGCCAAGAAACCACGGATATGATGTTCTAACCACAGCTGAATTGGCTGCCGCGGAAAGGCAGCTATGTCGCCAAGTTCAGCGCCAAGCTTTCAGTGCCGAAATTAGCCAAATTCAGCGAGACTTGCCACTGCAAGAGGGTAGTTAACTACGGAGACTTACGCCATACATCGACGACGAAAATCTTCCCCGAGTTTATGGTCGAATCGACGCCGCCAGTTGGCTTTCGTACGCCGCCAAACGACCAGTCATCTTCCCGTCAGTTCATCGTTTCACTACGCTAATGGTCGCCTACTATCACCATGAAATGAAACATCCGAACACTGAAGCTGCCATTTGCGAGATTCGTCACATGTATTGGGTTCCTCGACTACGTCCAGTCATGCGCGCGGTTGTCGCCAACTTCAACTTATGCCGGATCGCCAGAGCAAGCCCAGTCACGCCAATAATGGGCCCTTTGCCAGAGGATCGCGTCATGCCGTATGTAAGGCCATTCGCATACTCTGGTCTCGACTACTTTGGACCAGTCGCTGTCTCGATTGGTCGCCGCATCGATAAACGGTGGATAGCCTTGTTCAGGCTATTTCCATTTGGAAGTAGCACATGATTTGTCAACTGATGCATGTATAGTCGTCATCTGCAACTTTATTAACCGCCGAGAAGTGCCAGTAAGAATGCGTAGTGACAATAGTACAAATTTCATCGGCGCTGATCAGGAGGCCAAACGTTTCTCTGAGGTTTTCGATTGTACACGTATTCACGATGAGATGTCAGCGAAAGGAGTCGACTGGCTATTCAACAGCCCCAATAACCCGTCCGAAGGAGGTGTCTGGGAACGTTTGGTGTGGTGTGTGAAGCGCGTACTACAACATACTCTCAAGGAAGTTGCTCCCCGTGAGCATACACTTCAGTGCTTGGTAATTGAAGCTGAGAACGTCGTTAATTCACTTACTCATCTGCCAGTGACCGTCGACCAAGAGGAACCACTCACACCTAATCATTTCTTGCTGGGCTCGGCTAATACTGCACAGACATCAAAGATATCGGAACCAGACGAAAGAACGTGTACCTTGCGCAAGCAGTGGAGGATCGCTCGTCAGCTAAGAGACAGATTCTGGAAGAAATGGATACTGGAATACCTACCGACTTTGACGCGCCGAGTCAAGTGGTGCCGAAGAACGAGGCCAGCGAAGATAGGCGATTTGGTGTTCATCTGCGATGTGAGCGACGAGGAAGAATTGAATGAGTGTTCCAAGGTGCTGACGGAGAAGTGAGGAAAGCCGACATGACAACAAGCACTGGAGTGCTACGCCGCCAGGTATCCAATCTGGCAATTCTGGATTTGATTGATGGTTAATCGGATCGATGTACGGGGGCCGGGATGTGATTGATCCAATTGCAAACTAGCCCTTAACCGCAACTATCAACTACATCTACGCCACCTAGATTCCAACACATGAATTTTCCTTCAGCTCCAATTCAAAATATAAAATGGCTTCTTTCTTATTTCGGAGCCATCAAGAGAAGGAAGTGCAAACCGCGGTAAAATCCTCTTTTTTCTTAGCAATCCTGTATATATTGTATCTCCCTTTCCAGAAATAAATACACAAATACGCAAATACAGTTGAGTTTGTATTCATTTGAAATACTTCGACTCCGGAACAACAAATGTATTTAATCGACTGGGCGCTTGTGCAAGACTCCACATTGATATTGAAAGTAACGGTGACTACGGAACAACTCTATTATCGTTTGCCTGTGCATGTTCACCCCGGTAATGAATCATTCAATGGGCGATCAACGACGGTATAGCGGGTATTCGTCCTCGCCAGTCATAATTTCGCGGACGAAGCTCTTCAAAAACCTTATTAAACAGCGGACGATTTTCATACACGGTGAATTTATATTTAATAAGCCCTAGGGACCGTGACTCTTGACGATTTGATGGAGAGCAGGATCAACTTCGGGATCCGACCTGATCTTTTCCTCCAACTATAAAAGGATGTGAGCATGTGTCAAGCCACGTTTTAGCCATTCAACTAAATACATGTAACATCGGGTCGCCCCATACAATTTTTCCTTTGCTAAAAAATCTTTCAGGCGTTTTAGTTTCAAATGAAATACCCTAGCTTTCAAGTCATGTCTGTCGTAAGGCCCTTTGCCCGGAAGAAGCTCTTTACTGATTTCAGCACATTGTTTTTTTTTTTTATAAAGTAGCGCAAGCGCATGGGGTTAAGGTACCCTTAAAATGTTTGCACACAGCGCGGGCGAAGGAAAATTAGGGAGTGAAGAAAGATAGGTACCGATGTACCCTGGTTTTAAATGCCTGAATATTATAATGACTAGGAAATAGAGAGCTCCGTAGGGCATTCCACAAGCGAGTTGTTCGGAATAAATCACAATATTTCAGAGTACGTCCGAAAGAGGGCTTGAGGGTATACTGATGAGCATTCATCAGTTAAGGATTGAAGGGTCGGAATGCTACTGGTGATTTCAATGGAACATTAATGGTGGTAATACACACAATGTCACACATAGTGTGACACGAGACATTTCGTCGGCGTTCGAGGGTGTCCATTCACTGGGTGATGTTAGCATCACCTATGAATTTTATCGCACGGTTTTGCATCTTATTTAGCAGGTCCAGAGAGATTTTAGGCGCACCTAACCATATGTGTGCATTGTACTCCAATTTTGGGCGGATGAATGCCTTATATATCGAGGCCAGTTCAGAAGGGGAATAGTATTTCTTACATCACTTGAGGAAACCTAGACATTTCGCAGCATTTTTGGCGACATCGAATATGTGGTCATTCCAACGTAAGCTGTCATTGACATAGATACCGAGAATGGAAAGTTTTTCAGTTTCGACGATGCAAGTGCCATTCATGGATAATGGCTGGGTGTATAAATTTCGTTTTAACGACAGCAGACAGCATTGTATTTTGGAAGCATTAAATTCCACTCTGTAGATAGTTCCCTAATTGGTTATGCTGCTAATATCGGAATTTAATGAACTCAATATACGCTGCCGTTCCCGTTCTACAGCCAAATAGCAGGGAACAAATATGGAAAGCAGAGAAATATCAAGTGGAAATATCTTGCTTTTGCTAGATCGATGTATGCTTTGGTTCCACTTTTTGGTGAGACATGCCATCAGATCAACAGTGAACCTGTTGCTACGAAAACCATATTGCCTGTCATTGAAAAGTTTTCGTGTTTCGAGATATTTCATGAGCTGACGATTTATCAGTGTTTCTATGACCTTGGAAAGAAGGGACGTCAGAGCAATGGGTCTGTAGGAGGAGAGAGAAGATGATTTGCCTTTTTTAGGGACGGGCTGGACAAATGCTGTTTTCCATCTGCTCGGGAAGAGTCCTAAAGAGTAGGATTGATGGAAAAGCTTATGCAGTGTTTTTGGCAGCGAGGAAGAACACCTCTTCAGAAGAAGGGGAGATATACCATCTGGACCAGCGGATTTATGTATGTTGAGATCTTTAAGTACTCTTGCTACTACACGAGTGCGAAAGTAGATTCGACGCACTCAAGTGTAGGCGGAGACAAAGCACAATCTGGGAGTGTTGAGCTGGCCGCAAAGTGTGCAGCAAGCAGATTTTCCTTATCCAAAGAGCTGACAGCTGGAATGTCATTGTAAATGAGCGTTGGGATGGAGGATGAGGCGGAATTTCTAATGTTTTTGACGAACGACCAACATTTTTTACTGCCTTTGAGACATTGCAGTATTTTTTGCCTCAGTTTTTAATCGTATTGGAATCTTACAGGCTTAAGAAAGACGTTGCAGTCATTCCTGGCTCGTTTAAACTTTTTTCGGTTTTCCTCTGTCGGATTGGTCTTGAAGGACCGAAAAAACATTTCTCTAACCCTGACGGCCTCTTTACAGCTCGAGTCGTACCATGCCTTTTCTTTTGGTTTGATACTCTTCATCCGATGAGAAATAAAGGATCTCATTCCAAAGAGAATGGTGTCTGTAATCATATCAGCAGCGGCATCCAAACCAAACACACCTGAGTTTCAAACCACTACAAAACAATTGTCCTTTCTCCTACTTCTACCTTTCCGCCCGCGCCATGGCAATTGTAAAAGGGTATCTAACCCCTTAGGCGCGCGTAAATTATAAAAAAAAAAACAAAAAAAAAACGTCGTTATCGAGGAAGCATAACTACCAGTTAAAATTCCTAAAGAAGCTGTTAAGACCGCTCCAGTTGGCTTTCTCGTATTGCCATACGGTTCTTTTAGGAGAAATTAGCTTATATGACACAATGGTCCGATGAGCCTAGAGGGAAGAGCACATCAACGGTGTACTTATCAGGGTGAGAAGTTAAAAACAAATCCAGGGTATTGGCGGTATGACTGTCAACGTCAGGTATTCGCGTGGGTTCATTTAAAGCTGCGTAAAGCGCCCTGTAGACGCTAAAACATGGTACTAGTAAACATGGTACCACCAACCAAGTTTTAGCTGATGTTGATCGTCTGCGGGCTGGTACGCGTACCAATTTTTTGGTCTCACCAACATCAGAATTTGGTCTCACTAAAATCAAAACTGGTTTGATTTTTGTCGATGTTTGTGGGCGGAGTTTTGTGTTGCTGTTTCATGTTTCAGTGTCTGCGCTCTCATCTCTCAACATTTACTCGAGCAAGCTATTTTATCAGTGAATTTCGTCGTGCGAACACACAAAATAATCGAGAAAAAATGGTGAATATTCCAAATTCTGATGCTTGGAAAGAATTTTTCGAGTGTTTTCACAGCCTACCATCTTTGTGGAGAGATGTGTTCTATTATGTTGGAGTGAATTGGTCTCAGCGTCTGCGGGTTTTAGTGGTACCATGTTTACTAGTACCAGGTTTTAGCGTCTACAGGGCGCTTTAAGCTGTTTTCCGCAGCGAAGATCTCAACACACCGTCCATCGTGTGCACTAGTTCACTTGTGCACTCGTCGACGGTCGACTCGGTACTGATTTAACATAGATGCGAGAAATAATACGAATTTATCAATTTGTAGTGAATAAAAGATTATTAGTAAAAATAACTTGTGTTTTTTGAATTTAAACTAGCAACCAAGTGGTGACCACGACGTGATCCCATAAGTTTCTACGAATAAATTTTGAATTTTATCCGCGTCTGATTTGGCAAACCCAAGACCTTCAACTGCTGGAAATGCAACTCCATCTTCAGTTAACACCACATCTGTTGGAGATTCTAACGAACTGATGGACATCGCAGCATTAAAAAAATTAAAAATCCCACCGTTTTGGAAAATAAACCCAGCCCTATGGTTTGTACAAATTGAGGCGCAATTTCACAAAAACCGGATAACCTCGGACAACAGCCGTTTCAACGCAATCATCGCTTCCTTGGATAAAGAGGTTTTGAACGAGGTGTCAGATCTTGTCCAGAAGCCACCAAACGAAGATAAGTATTTGACTTTTAAAAAACATTTAATACCTAGGCTCACTGAGTCCAAAGAACGCCAGCTCAATAGGCTGATGACATCAATTGAGCTCGGTGATAAACGCCCTTCAAGCCTGTTACGGGAGATGAGACGACTACCAGGACAGTATGTACCTGATGACATGTTGTCCAAGATTTGGATGGCAAGAATGCCAACTCATATACGTGCAATACTGTCAGCTAGTCATAACTTTGATCTCACTGCGCAGTCAGAGATTGCTGATAAAATTATGGACAACACGACTACTAATGCTGTTTTTGCAACCGAAGTCATCGACGAAAATCGAAAAAGCATCAACTTTGATAGGCAACTCACAGTCATCAAGCCCACCCTCACCAATGTGACAGCTCCCGTTAACAAATTAATCTCACGGTAGTCCCGTACCATATCACGAACTAGGTCTAGTTCAAAGAGGCCTAACTCTTGCGAACTGCATTCCACAAGAAGCTCGGCGAAAAGGCTGTTGACTGCAAAAAGCCCTGTACCTTAGTCCAAAAACTAGAAAGTCTGTTATTACCTTAGGCGGTTGATAAAAGCTCAAGATTAAACCCCAAAATGCCTTTACGTCTAGGACAAGAATACGCATCAAAAATTCCTGCTTGACTCTGGATCGACCATATGCGTTGTACCTCGTCTCGAAACTGCCCAAACAAAAGAGGAGAAACAACACTGCTTGCGGCTAACAACTCTCCAATCCACACATATGGGCAGATAACTCTCACCCTCAACCTCGGTCTCCGAAGAGAAATTACATGGCCATTCTTTATTGCTGACGTCAAAACAGCATTTATTGGCGCGGACCTACTTGCACACTACGGAATTCTGATCGATTTGAACTCCAAGCGCATTGTCGATAAAACAACAACATCACTAAGTGTGCCAGGGAAAGTTCATTCCACTGGAATTACCAGACTATTGTCCTTATTCGAACCTGAACCATATATTAGTCTGGTAAATAAATACTTCCTGGCCAGCAAGGACAAATGCTCTTTCGAATCAAAATCCAACATTGTGCAACACTACATCGTTACAACAGGTCAACCAACTGCTGAACGCCCACGACGACTAACCGGCGAAAAGTTGAGGCAAGCCAAAATCGATTTTGAGGATCTTCTCCGAAATGGTTATTGTCGTGTGTCCAACAGTCCATGGGCCAGTCCAATCCATCTTGTTCAAATAAAGACTGGCGGCTGGAGATGTTGTGGTAACTATCGTCGTCTGAACGTACAAACGCAACCAGACAGCTATCCAATACCGCATATCATGGATTTCACCGAGAACTTGCACGACAAGAGCTACTTCTCGATATTGGACCTCGATAAGTCGTATTACCAGATTCCTATGTCATCAGAAGATATTAAAAAAACAGCTGTCACCATCCCCTTTGGTCTGTTTGAGTTTAAAGTCATGCCATTCGGACTTAAGAACGCCACTCAAATGTTCCAAAGTTTCATGGACATGGTTCTGCGTGGTTTGGACTTTATGTTTTGCTAAGTGGACGACATACTCATCGCCTCTAATTCAGAAAAGGAACATCTCCAAGCATGTGAATCAAGTTCTACAACGTCCTCAAGAGCACGACCTCCAAACTTAAAAAAGTGCATATTTGGGAAGACCGAGGTCACGTACCCCGGACACACAAATTTGTATGTAGACCACCCGAAGACAGAGTAGAGGCTATTTCACACTACCAAAACCAGTCACTATCTTGGAACTGCGTCGATTTCTTGGAATCGTAAATTATTACAGAAGATACATTCCTCACAGTGCTCACATCCAAGCTTCTCAGCGTCGGTTGAGACAACTAGACTTCATATCACAATACACAACGGACATAACCTACCTATCTGGCGAAGACAATCTAGTAGCTGACGCATTGTCGAGAATCAACGCTATATCGATGACACTGCAGTTGATCAACGTGACATCTCGCTCAAGCAAATGCACTCCGGTGAATTTCGTGTTAGAGATTCTTCCTGAGCTCCTCTAACGTTAGAAATCCAACGACATCAAATAACATGAGCGAAGTGGTCTTTTGACCGGACCATTTCTCGAGATTGCACGATCTCTGGACTTCCCCTTCAATAGATCAATTGTGGCACCATATTGTTGGAAGCACACCACTCGGTCACTTTTTGTGGATGTAATGTAGTCTCTTGAAGCACATATGGGTTTGTTGCCGTCTAATAATATTTGACATAGCTACTCGTATTAAGCCAAAAATGAGCTTCATAGCTGAACATGATTTTTCGATGAAATTCAGGATTTTTTTGAAACTTTTGCAGAGCCCAATCGGAGAATTTTCGGCACTTCAAATGATCAAGAGGCTTCAGTTCTTGAGTTAATTTGATCTTATAAAGGTGCCTGCTAAAATTCGCCACAATGTGGACTGGGAGATTCCCAATTCCTGCTGAAAAGCCTTTTATTAAGTATAAATAACTTAAAAGTTTCGGTTGGTACTATGGTTTTTGTCGTTAATAGTTTGTTTGATAAATGTGGGCTTTGTAGCCCTGATCTAAATACAATAGTTCTGATATGGTTAAGGTTTCCTACACACTTGAGGAACAAAAATTTGTTTTCATGTTTTTCTACAGTCTTCATATTGAAAGTAAGATTGTTTTCATGGAAGAAGTATCTTCTGTCCTTAATGAGGAACGAATTAAATAGCTTTTTATTCTAAGGGGCATGAACTTAGACATTGTAGAACAATTGGCAATCTTTGGAAAATATCTATCATTAATGTGTACTAATGGATTAGAAAGTTGCATAAATGTTGTATAATGTTGTATGGACTTTCTAACTATTCTTAAACTTGCATCGATCATATTTTTGCCAGAGTTGATTGTATTTCCAATTTTGCTCTGATTAGCACGATCTAAGACTTCAAAATAACTGATCACTGAATTACATGTCTCTTTTTCAATGGTAGACAAATAGAGAAGTCAATGGGTTCTAACACCTGTATAGCAGCAATTAGAATTAATTTGGAATGCCTTAATGCACCTTTGATCCGAGAAAACTGGTCATCAGATGTATACTCATATAATGAGAATGATGCCTCCAGACCATTCGATTTGTAAGCAGGGTAAACTGTTCAGCAATGGACAATTTTTTGTTTGTTGTGTTATTGTTGCCACAAATATAATATTGAGTGATATAGATTTAATTTTCGTAGCTTCTTCAACATTTTAGGTTTAATTTGAGCAGCGAATTTTAAACCTAGGACGGTTTTGAAGTTAAAAAATTTAATTTAAATTTAACCTTTGGAGTGATTTACTGTATACTATGGGTGGATCACAGTGAATCAGGGTATAGAAATCTGTAATGAAAGCCTGTGTTTTGTCTTTAATTTATTTTTATTAAGTAATATGTATATTCATTTTTCTTTAACGAGAACATAGAAACACTTCAATTTACAACAAAGTATAGTAAAAGATCGCATTTCGTTGCATAATAATAAAAAATAAATAACAATTCAGTTGATTAAAGCATTAAAAAGAAGCTCAGAAGCTCAGAAGCTCGACAATTAGTGAATATCCATTTTTGAAAAACTAACGTGAAACGAAAAATTGGAATTCTTGAAGTGCTTCCCTGCTATATTATCTCGTGTCCATGCCTCGGAAATATTTAGTTTGTTCGATAAAGCTATTACATATGCCAACTTTTGAGAGTCAATATTTGATAAGACCTGAAATAGCTAGGCAGAGCCTTTAAGGTACGTAACCAGTGTGTTCCGTTTAGCTTCAGTAAACATTTTATTAACGTATAGTTTGGAATAAGTCTGATGTTGCTTTGAACTGGATTGTTTTGCCTTTGCTTTTGTTATACCGATATAAAATTGAATGTTCTATATCGTACCATTTAGCAGCTTCTCTGACGCTTTTCCCGTCTTTAATCTGAAAGAGAGCTGCTTACATTTACAGTGGTAATCACTGATTCACTGTATACAACTTACAATTGATTCATTGTTTAACATACTGTCATTTTTCAAAAAAACTTTAATTGCGTTTAAACTATTGCACGAAAATAAGTAAAGTTTTTTTTTTACAAATTTTAAGTAACTACAATACTATACATTCAAAAATATTACACTCAAATGAAAATTCGACGTAAACTTTTGTTGAGAGAATAAGAACACAACAAAAAAAAAATACTTACGAGTAGGTGCAAAAAACACAAAAACTCATGAACAACCGACTATAGTAAAAGAACGCACAGGACTGCGTTGTTGCGAGCGGAAGTAAAAATGCTTTCTTTTTTATTTACAATGTTGCACTCGCATAGAAAAAATTGGTTGCTTGAGAGCGAGTGATTCACTGTACAACACGATACACATCCACTGTGAAACATATGTACTTAAAGATGTGTCCGATATGAAAAGGAGAAATAAAAAAAGTTACGACCTTGGATGTCTGATTTCCTGCTGAAAAAAATAGCGTTTAAAATATGAGAAATAGCCTAATAATGTTAAAT
This sequence comes from Volucella bombylans, assembly GCA_949129095.1. Taxonomy (NCBI): domain Eukaryota; kingdom Metazoa; phylum Arthropoda; class Insecta; order Diptera; family Syrphidae; genus Volucella; species Volucella bombylans. The sequence goes on along the minus strand of OX422140.1, from coordinate 127,626,576 downwards.
TTCGCAAAGCGTATGAGAAAATAGCTAAAGAAACTTCAATTGAGGTTTCTATCTGTAAAGAGAGTATTTTCATAGATAAATTTCACAGGGCTAAAGCGGACCTAAGAAAGGAATGGCGTATCGTAAATTAGTTGTTCAATAAAAATGTCCTAACTGATGTACCAATGCGTATTAATTATGACAGTAAGGAGATTAATACTTTTAAAGGCATGGTCAATGTCTTTTATAAGTTGTTTTACTAGTGTTGCCTCAAATTCCCTGGCTAATGCAGGCTTCCGTACATTACCTTTTAATGCTTGTGCAGAAGAATACTATATATCAATATGGAAAGAGAACAAAGTAATAGTTTTTTCTTTCGACCTACATATGTATGTATGCATATCTCGTTTTGAATATCATGATGCTCAACAATTCAAACTCATACACTCTAAATAGCTATTTAAATGATTTTTTGAAAAAAATTGCATCAAATATTTGTGATGTTCTGGCATATAGTTTTGCATATACTGCTGCGCTATGTGTACTGTGCATAGATATAATAAAGGCCTTTGACACCGTTGACCATCAACTTCTATTAACCAAACTACAATAGAAAATGCTGCACTTAGAGGCATTACGCTTGGTTGGATTGACTCATACCTTCAGTGAGTATCTTTATATAAGAATAGGTTTCTCACAGGCCTCTGTATGGGGTCCTATTTTATTTCTAATATTTATTAACTCAATATTTAACGTTTACTTAAAAAAGTAAGAAACTGAATTTGCTGATGATATAGGTTGTTCTTATTCCTATAATTTCTGTTTACATAGTGCCGATTGTAAAAGTTTATATGTTAGTTCCAATACTTGTAGGGCTATCAGAAACATGGTAACTTATGATTAGAGTCCGACCGAAGGTGAATTTTTTGGCCGAAACCGAACTTCGGTTTCTTCATCACCTTCGGCCGAAGACGAAGCCGAAGCCGAATCTAATGGAGATTGTATTTCAAAATGCTAAAGAGCCTAAAATATAGTGATCAGTTTGATAAAATTTATTGGTAGATATTTTCTTTTTTATTAATTTATTTTACAAAGACACAAACAGCAAAATAGCCAGTAAAATATTGCAGTAGACTCTTTCAAATAACACATAAACGGAACAATCAAAATGAATGCTTAGCAAAGAAATAAAAACAAAAAATAACCAGTAAAAACATCCAAAACCCTACGTACATTCGATAACATGTAAATAAAACAAACAAAGTTAATATGAGAAGACAAACGATGAAGTAGAATTAATAATCAAAATTAAATAACTTAATATTATATGCAAGAAACAAAAGTTTTAAGAATTAGCCCCGATCAGCATAAATTTGTCCAGCAGCACTGAATAATTGCTCACTCGCTACACTAGTAGGAGGAGCTGATAAATATTTGTTAGCTACTTCTTTCAAGCAGGTATAAGGACTTCACGCCCAATAATTAAAAATATCAGCATTTCTTGCAGCTACCTGCTACAGAAACGAAACAAACATGAAATGACTTGCTCGAAATCTCCTCCAAAACACGGTGCTTATGATAGTTTAATTTTTGCGGAAAAATGGTTCGGCTTCGGCAAAATCTTCGGCAAAATCTTCGGCCTTTTCTTGCCGAAGCCGAATGTTTTGCCGAAGGTGGAAATTTAAGTCAAATGTGGTCGAAGCCGAAGCAGAAGCCGAATGTTCGGTCGAACTCTACTTATGATGCAAGTAAGAGCTGTTCTTTTAAATGCTTTTTATTGAAAATGTTACTATCTACAAATATCTGGGTTTAATAAGAGATAGTAAAATGAACTGGGATATTCACACATCCATATTCAGAAAATATTTTACCTTTATTACGAGTATTTACCACCTTTGACAAATTGGATCTCGTAAACTTTTAGAAACCGCAGTAGCACTCATACTATTTAATTGTTTAGCGATTGAATGACGGAGTATTCGAAAACCATTTGTATTCAACAGATAAATTAAAAAATGATTTTAATGAATTCAATAATCTAATCAGATTTTTTTTGTAATCGCTGTATAACTAACCGTTATTTCTCTTCATCTTGCTTTACACTTTAACCCCGTAATCATTATATACTCGTATAACATTGTATTATTTTCTACAACTCCTAGTTTCTGAAACTACAGCATGTATCTTCTATTCCGCAATGAGTATTAGAATGAAAAGCACTTCAAAGCTTGCCTATTGACTGAATATCCAAAATGAACTTTATTGTGAAAAATTATTTTTTAGTCAAAGTTGGTAATTGGAGTAAAAATTTACCTAATTGATAGATTTATTTACATTGGCTTACAATGAATAAAGATGCTACCAGGATGACGGCTACAAAAATAATTTTTTGTTTCTGCGTTCTGGTAAAGTAAATGGCTTACATTCTTCAAAGGATTCTTCGAACTTACACATATATAAACCTAGAGGTTTACCTCTTCAGATGTGCCTGTACAGTTTGGACGCACAGGTTAAAGTATTCGAAGTTATCAGAACGACATACCTTTACACATGAAAATAAAAACTTCAAAAAACAACAAAACTTCACGGAAACTTTGGCAGAAAGAATTGGTAGAAATAATACAAATTTGATTCTTCTCCGGCCACACGTATAGTCCAGTTATACCAAAACTTGGTACTACATACGCTCCTGCTTACATGTACGTGTTCCCATCTTAGGAATATCGCAACCTGTATGACCGGCCTACGTGAATGGCTTTTCATATATTTTTGTAGATTTTTCAGTGAAAATTTGTTATAAGTTACTTAAAATTGCGTAGTAATACAAGTACAATGTACATACGTAAGGCGTCGTTCACCCCAGTCGTCCCTAAATAGGAAATTAAAGGAATTTTAAAACTTGTATATAATTACAATAAGTTCAAACGAAGTGGTCCTGGTATAGACAATTTCGAAATATTTACAAAATAAAAGTTGTTGAGGGGAAAAATATTTAAAAGTTTTACGAATTCTGGCATGAGGTGGTAATCAAAAAAGGTTAGGTCTACACATAAATATTGTGTAACTAGTTTATATCCGCAAGGTTACTGATGGTTGAATATTATACAGAATTTTACATAGGGTTTAAGATATTACATACGCTTTTAATAAATAATACTTTTAGTTGGTGGCCGCGGCGCAAGTGGTAGTGCATTGGCTTCTCAATCGGAAGGTCAGGCGTTACATCCCGACCGGGGCCTGAAAAACAAACATTTTTGCAGGCAACTAAAATCGTGTGAGGTGTTTAGTTTTAGTTTAAAGAGTTCTCATGTCCTCTTGAGAGTTAAGTTCTTAAAAAGTAAAAGAAAATAAGTAAAAAATTAATTTCGTGTGGTAAATACAAAGTAAATGTCTAACTAATTTTTATCGAATTTACATTAGTATTTTTAATTTGTTGGTTCCAGGTTTTGCATCACTAACAGCCAGGTTACGTTGTTCATAGAGCAGATACGCCGGAATGGAAGTGAATCCACTCCTCTGTTTGCCGGAGGGAATCAAAACAAGCTGAACGGTATGGAGTTAACTTTAAATCAAGGCCTCTCGGTGTACTACATTACTTGTTTGGTTTGTGGGAGTGTGAAATAAATATGAGGTTCGAGGAGTCCCTGACCCACGAAGAGGCGACGTAGGGTTGGCCGTGGGCGAAACAATATGTTTGGAAGTCTGGGAGGCCGGACGGGTTTAATCAAATTCATAAATTGTCCTGTTATTCTACACCGCGGTAAATTTTTTGAAATTTGCACATGGATTACTCAAAAACTGTGTATCCGATTTAATTAAATTTTAATTCATTGTAAAGTGCTAGACTTAAAAAGAAATTGTAAGGTATCACTCATTTCTATACGTTATCCCAAATGATTAATATTAGTAGATTTATTTATCTTACAAAATCTAATTACTACCCAGCGAAGATCATTAAAACTATTGTTTTGTTTACACTATGTGTGTTGCACATAAAGGGTTTTCCAATAGGGACTTGACAACTTTGAATTTTCACTCAAACTGTCACTGTCACATTCAGTAAACTCAACATTTTCATCATGGTAAAGTACACGAACGAGCAACGTCTGCAAATTGAGTCTACATATTCGTTGTGTGATGTTGCCGTGTCAGTGAGACAACGAGTTGGTCGAAGTGTCGAAAATATCGCTGCCGTTCAGGCGTCCGTAGCAAACGATCCAAATCAGTCAATTCCACGGCGTTCTCAAGAATTGGGCATCGCTCAGACCACATTATGGCGTATATTGCGTAAGGATCTTGGTTTACACCCATACAAGATCAAGCTGACTCAAGAATTGAAGCCGATGGACCATTTGAAGTGACGTACGTTCTCCGATTGGGTTCTGGAGAAGATGCGCCAAGATGATAAATTTCATCGCAAAATCATCTTCAGTGACGAAGCTCATTTTTGGCTCAATGGGTTCGTCAATAAGCAAAATATGCGTTATTGGTCGGGTGAAAATCCACATGTGCTTCATGAATCACCACTTCATCCACAAAAAATAACTGTTTGGTGCGGTTTGCATGCCGGCGGCGTTATTGGCCCATATTTTTTCGCCGACGATAACGATCGTCACGTTACTATGAATGGTCAGCGTTATCGCGCCATGATCACCAATTATTTTTGGCCCGAATTGGAAGATTGGACGACATGTGGTTCCAACAGGATGATGCTACAAGCCACCAGCACACGCTACAATCGATTTATTGAAGAGTAAGTATGGTGAGCATGTTATCATAAGAAATGGGCCAGTCGATTGGCCGCCTCGTTCGTGGGATTTAACGCCGCTTGACTATTTTCTGTGGGGCTACGTTAAGTCATTGGTTTATGCCAACACGCCGACGACGTTGGAAGAGCTCAGAGCCAACATTGAACGCGAAATAGCGGCCGTTTCGGCCGAAATGTGTGGCCGAGTCGTTGAAACCGCTGCAAACGTACCCGCGGTGGCTATATGAACGAAGTCGAGTTGAATTCATAAATGTTTTGATTGTACTTCAAGCCGATAATAAAGTTTTTGAATTATCTCAAATGGTTTGCGTTTTATTTAGAGAAAAAGTTGTCAAGTCCTTATTGGAAAACCCTATACATTCATATGAGCACATGAGATTTAGTAGTATGTAGTTAAAATTTTTCTTTAATTGTAACTCCGGCTCTATTAAACCGATCGCAGTAAAACATAGTTTTGAAATAGGTTATCGAATCGGTTCAGTAGTTTTTATGTGATGCTCGGACAACAAGACAAACACGCAAACTGACCACGATTCTAAAAAACTTGATTTATGTATAGACACATCCATACGACATAACCCGTGTTTTTTTAAAAATATCTTCAATGCTCAGACACAGCCTCATTTGAATTTTGTAATAGTATGAGATTGAAAATAGTATTAGTAAAAACATTCGGTCAAGATATGTGCCATCACAAATTACAAATCGATTAAATTAGTATATCATTGCCAATGTTTCTGAAATAAACATGACAATTCCAATTGGAAAATAGGTAGGTACATGTTAAAGCTGTGAAGAGTGACTTCTAATTACGATATTGCAATTAAAAAATATACGATATTGTTACATTTTAAATAACGAAAAAGAAAAGAGTCTCTATAATCCGGAATATTTTCTTAGAATTGGGAAGAATCAGTCAGTCTTAGTGGTCTAAGTTTTAGTCTAGATTTAGAGGAAAACATTTATTTAACCGCTCTAAACTATTAAACAGATATTTGAGCGGAAGAAAGAAATTGATTTCGAAAATTCAATGACCGCATTGCTTTTTGCAATTGATAGGAGAATTTCGGTACAGAAATTAGAAACGTATAATGTAAAAGGTACTTGAGTGGTATAATTAATATATTATTTATTATTCAGAAGATTTCAAAAAGTTATTAATTAAAGTGCAAGGGAAGTTGCTGGATTCATTAGTTGTGACTCAAAGTTCAGTATAAGAGGTATGATAATTCTTTCTTTACATTAATTACATTAATAACATTGAATTTTTATTCAATTTTGTAATATTATTTCATTTGCTGGTAATACCCTGATTTAAATATACTGTAAGAATATTGAAAGCATGTATGAGAAACTGAAAGCGGACTTAGAAAATGTGAGTAAGTGGTTTCATATAAACAAATTAAATAAGAATATAAAAAATGTACGAAATCTAAAATTCTTGTTTCAGTTAGTATAAGAACGTATAAGTATGTATCAGTATAAGAATGATAGAATTATTGAATGGGTAAGTGTTGTAGAGACATGGGTGTTAAATTATAATTTCAAGAGCATATTGAAATGTTATGAAATTTTAACATACGAGAAGAATACTACAATGCGTGTACTTTAAAGCATTATTCAGATTTTTTCTTCATCCTTCTTATTTTTTAATAGTAATTTAAAAATTGTTATTTGATGTTTTGCAAGCGAAACTTGAGGCAGCTATCTAAAGATCGTGGACTGTACCTTAAGTAAGTAAGTAAGTAATTTGTTGTTTTAAAGTTTAAAAATTAATAAAAGTAATTTGATTTCAACAGACCAAAAGTTGGACAGACAGACAGACTCTTGGTTTGCCAAGCAGATATATGTCCCCGAATTGAAATCAGATGAAATTGAGAAAATCTGCTACTACAATCATACTATTACTCGTACTTTTATATTTACAAGAGGGCACGACAATCAATCAGAAAATTGTTACACACATCAACTCCATCAATTGTAATATTATTAAAACAATTTCTTTTCTTTTACACTCACTTTATTTGAACAAAATGGGATGTATCTGCGCATATTGAGACATTATGCGACTATACTTATTCTGGTTTTACAATATTTATTCATTTTATTTTTTTCTACATTTTTTTTTCACTAAAATTTCACGTAAAAATCTTAATCCAAAAGTTATATTCAATATACCATTTTGTTTTTATTTTGAAATTCCATCGTGTGCCTCATGTTAAAAAATATTTATTCTTCTGAATAAATCCTATTTACTTTTAATATATTTAGGTATGTATGTATGTTATTTCAACATTGTGCAGAATTATTTCAGTTTCATTAAATAGTGTATTTAGTTTGTTTGCTTTTGTACAATTGTCTTAACAAGTAGTTCATTATAAAAAAATATTTTATTACGTTTTCTTCTTTAAAATTGTTTTTTCATTCTATTTTGATTTTAAATCTAATTTGAGGAAACAAATTTCTTGTGTTTTATAAAACTTATTTTTTTTTTGGTTTACATTTTTAAGTGTTTTATTTCATTTGCTTTTTAATGACTGGTAATAAATTATAAATACAAAGTTCAATTATGAATAGGAATTATACCATTAAAAATCTTAGCAATCTACAGGGACTAGAAAGTTACATAATATTAATTTCGTTTGTGTATTTCCTTTTATAATAATACTAAATAAATACTATATGTATATGCTATGACATGTAATATTAATTTAACACTAACTAAATAAATATTCAGATTTAGATATAAATTCAAATGTAGATGTATATTAATAATAATAATAATTATTTTAGTTAAATGTAAATATTTTTTTTTATTTCGTTTTCATTTACAGCACACTCAATTATTAAATATGTCTTATGATTTTTGAATTCCATAAGCAATAACAACCATTTAAATAAAATCGCGACTACATGTTTATATTTGTAAATTAAAAAAATCCATTTATAATTTACTTTGTTGCACTTATAAGGCCTGTTTGAGTTTCAATTGTATTTATTCGTCTTTTATTTATTTTACTTCGTAGAAATAATTTTATTTTGTCTATTTCCCTTTTCTTCAATTAATAAAATTATTTTCTGTTTGATTTTAAATGATGTTTATTATTTCATTCATTTAAATGAAATACGTATATTATTTTTCACCTAAAAGTACACAAATGTTTCCAATGGACGGTTTGAACTTTTTAACGGCATTTAACTAATATGCATTTTCGATTAATGTTTGAAGGGAAAGATAACGTGAAAATTTTAAGTGAACAAATAAAGTGTTCAATAGGAGAAAAAGTATCTTTGCATGGTTTTTCAGATTAATGTCCCACGATACAAAACTATATAAATTTCATAGTGATCAGAAACAGATATAAAATAAATTATTTCTAATATAATTTAATTAATTTAAATCAAATAATTAAGTGAGAAAAAATATTTCATCAATCGAAAATGATTTTAGTAATTAAAAAAGCATTTACAAAAATTACACTTCTATATGTTTTCCCTTAAAAATGACGTATAAATTTTATTCAAGTTAAAATCTTAAATTTAATCATTCATGCTTCATTCGTTTGATCGTATTTGTTTCAGGACTATCGATGAATTCAAGTTGATAGTCGAACTCAAAATCGGTATCTTTTTGCTGAAAAATAAGAGGAAATTATTTATAAAGAAACAAATGTATAGAGAAATTTTACGTTTATGATATTTTTTAATTTAATAATTAATAATTAATTTTAACGTTTGTAGAAAGAATATCTCTTGATTTTCTAATTCTAATGCAGTGGATCCTGAATGAAGAAGGCTTTGTTCTTTGGGGGAACGTGTAAGAAGAAGAATCTCTCTTCTAACAAAAGGGAATCAAACGGGTTACCTTTGACAATAGGTTTAGATAATGCCGAAGGTCACTACGATTACTGGAGACAAATATGGTCGGACGAAAGCACGGCAGGCAAATGGAGCTACATCATTGAATTCCCGATCATGAAGAAAGGAAACCCTATAGTCTGCGTTTATAATAGAGGTCAGTCTCCACAGCATCGCCTATACGATTTTCTCTGACGCACTATGTAATCGCCTGTAACCGACTGTCCTGGGTCTCTTCCACTCACTGTGTTATTCTTGCCCTTTTTACACACAGTAAGAGCGGATTTACCATTACACGGCGAAGGTGTTGTGGCTTCAGAAATCCAGACCCAAACATTTAGTGAGCGAATAAAGCAACTGCTCCAAGTAATCACCAATAAAACATAATCTAGAGGAGAATCTTGGAAAGGTTTACTTATTTATATTCTTTATAAATATATTAAAAATAAAATTACTTTGACAGAAATTCTAAAAATTGTCGGCATTGTAATCTATCCTCTGTAGAAAAATAAGTATAAGAAATCAGATTTTCACAATTCGGGGATTGCTAATGAAAGTACAATATGTTGTAGGTGAGGTAGAATTTGAATGTCTGAAATGTGTAAATGCGTGGATTTTGAATTGATGCATGTACTCGTAAATGGTATGCGCATAATGGCATATAATGTACGAGTAGCAATCAGCATTTTAAAAGAAAATATTATTGTATTACTGTATGAGTTCGAGCTATTGTTACAAAGTTACGATACGAAACTATTACTACTGGCGGAGACCAGGTGGGGATCTAACCTTGTCCAGCGACACTTAAATGTCATCATCGTCACCAACTACTGAGGATGAGGAGATTCATCACAGGAGATTCCCTCACACAATATTCCATCGCTGACAGCACAGTTAATCACTAAAGATGTGAGCGAAATCATCTCGCTCAAGCCAATGCACTCCGGTGAAATTTTGTGTTAGATATTCTTCCTGAGCTCCTCTAACGTTGTTAACTTATTGGGATAAGCCAACGACTTAACGTAACCCCATAAAAAGAAATCCAACGGCATCAAATAGCATGAGCGAGGTGGTTTTTTGACCGGACCATTTCTCGAGATTGCACGATCTCTGGACTTCGCCTTCAATAGATCAATTGTGGCACCATATTGTTGGAAGCACACCAATCGGTCACTTTTTGTGGATGCAATGTAGTCTCTTGAAGCACATATGGGTTTGTTGCCGTCTAATAATATTTGACATAGCTACTCGTATTAAGCCAAAAATGAGCTTCATCGCTGAACATGATTTAAAAAAAAAAAAATCAGGATTTTTTTGAAACTTTTGCAGAGCCCAATCGGAGAATTTTCGGCACTTCAAATGATCAAGAGGCTTCAGTTCTTGAGTTAATTTGATCTTATAAAGGTGCCTGCTAAAATTCGAAACAATGTGGACTGGGAGATTCCCAATTCCTGTGAACGGCGTGGAATCGACTGAATTGGCTCATTTTGAACTGAAGAACTTACGATATTTTCGGAACCGGTGCGTTGTCTCACTGGCACAGAAACATTCAATATTGAATATGTTGACGGAAAATTGGAGTAAGATCTCTTAAAGCTGCGACCACCGACTCAGAATTTCGGTAGTAGTTTTTAATAACTTCGTGAACCTCTCCATTATAGAAACGTAAGCCTTGACTGACATTTTGACATTGACAGATCGTAAAAAAGATTGTATTAAAATACTAAATTGTCATGTCCCTACTGAAAAACCTTTTATTAAGTATAAATAACTTAAAAGTTTCGGTTGGTACTATGGTTTTTGTCATAAATAGTTTGTTTGATAAATGTGGGTTTTGTAGCCCTGATCTAAATACAATAGTTCTGATATGGTTAAGGTTTCCTACACACTTGAGGAATAAAAATTTGTTGTCCTGTTTTTCTATAGTCTTCATATTGAAAGTAAGATTGTTTTCATGGAAGAAGTATCTTCTGTCCTTAATGAGGAACGAATTAAATAGCTTTTTATTCTAAGGGGCATGAACTTAGACATTGTAGAACAATTGGCAATCTTTGGAAAATACCTATCATTAATGTGTACTAATGGATTAGAAAGTTGCATAATGTTGTATAATGTTGTATGGGCTTTCTAACTATTCTTAAACTTGCATCGATCATATTTTTGCCAGAGTTGATCGTATTTCCAATTTTGCTCTGATTAGCACAATCTAAGACTTCAAAATAACTGATCACTGAATTACATGTCTCTTTTTCAATGGTAGACAAATAGAGAAGTCAACGGATTCTAACACCTGTATAGCAGCAATTAGAATTAATTTGGAATGCCTTAATGCACGTTTAATGCGAGAAAACTGGTCATCAGATGTATACTCGTATAATGAGAATGATGCCTCCAGACCATTCGATTTGTAAGCAGGGTAAACTGTTCAGCAATGGACAATTTTTTGTTTGTTGTGTTATTGTTGCCACAAATATAATATTGAGTGATATAGATTTAATTTTCGTAGCTTCTTCAACATTTTAGGTTTAATTTGAGCAGCGAATTTTAAACCTAGGACGGTTTTGAAGTTAAAAAATTTAATTTAAATTTAACCTTTGGAGTGATTTACTGTATACTATGGGTGGATCACAGTGAATCAGGGTATAGAAATCTGTAATGAAAGCCTGTGTTTTGTCTTTAATTTATTTTTATTAAGTAATATGTATATTCATTTTTCTTTAACGAGAACATAGAAACACTTCAATTTACAACAAAGTATAGTAAAAGATCGCATTTCGTTGCATAATAATAAAAAATAAATAACAATTCAGTTGATTAAAGCATTAAAAAGAAGCTCAGAAGCTCAGAAGCTCAGAAGCTCGACAATTAGTGAATATCCATTTTTGAAAAACTAACGTGAAACGAAAAATTGGAATTCTTGAAGTGCTTCCCTGCTATATTATCTCGTGTCCATGCCTCGGAAATATTTAGTTTGTTCGATAAAGCTATTACATATGCCAACTTTTGAGAGTCAATATTTGATAAGACCTGAAATAGCTAGGCAGAGCCTTTAAGGTACGTAACCAGTGTGTTCCGTTTAGCTTCAGTAAACATTTTATTAACGTATAGTTTGGAATAAGTCTGATGTTGCTTTGAACTGGATTGTTTTGCCTTTGCTTTTGTTATACCGATATAAAATTGAATGTTCTATATCGTACCATTTAGCAGCTTCTCTGACGCTTTTCCCGTCTTTAATCTGAAAGAGAGCTGCTTACATTTACAGTGGTAATCACTGATTCACTGTATACAACTTACAATTGATTCATTGTTTAACATACTGTCATTTTTCAAAAAAACTTTAATTGCGTTTAAACTATTGCACGAAAATAAGTAAAGTTTTTTTTTTACAAATTTTAAGTAACTACAATACTATACATTCAAAAATATTACACTCAAATGAAAATTCGACGTAAACTTTTGTTGAGAGAATAAGAACACAACAAAAAAAAAATACTTACGAGTAGGTGCAAAAAACACAAAAACTCATGAACAACCGACTATAGTAAAAGAACGCACAGGACTGCGTTGTTGCGAGCGGAAGTAAAAATGCTTTCTTTTTTATTTACAATGTTGCACTCGCATAGAAAAAATTGGTTGCTTGAGAGCGAGTGATTCACTGTACAACACGATACACATCCACTGTGAAACATATGTACTTAAAGATGTGTCCGATATGAAAAGGAGAAATAAAAAAAGTTACGACCTTGGATGTCTGATTTCCTGCTGAAAAAAATAGCGTTTAAAATATGAGAAATAGCCTAATAATGTTAAATTTCGCAAAGCGTATGAGAAAATAGCTAAAGAAACTTCAATTGAGGTTTCTATCTGTAAAGAGAGTATTTTCATAGATAAATTTCACAGGGCTAAAGCGGACCTAAGAAAGGAATGGCGTATCGTAAATTAGTTGTTCAATAAAAATGTCCTAACTGATGTACCAATGCGTATTAATTATGACAGTAAGGAGATTAATACTTTTAAAGGCATGGTCAATGTCTTTTATAAGTTGTTTTACTAGTGTTGCCTCAAATTCCCTGGCTAATGCAGGCTTCCGTACATTACCTTTTAATGCTTGTGCAGAAGAATACTATATATCAATATGGAAAGAGAACAAAGTAATAGTTTTTTCTTTCGACCTACATATGTATGTATGCATATCTCGTTTTGAATATCATGATGCTCAACAATTCAAACTCATACACTCTAAATAGCTATTTAAATGATTTTTTGAAAAAAATTGCATCAAATATTTGTGATGTTCTGGCATATAGTTTTGCATATACTGCTGCGCTATGTGTACTGTGCATAGATATAATAAAGGCCTTTGACACCGTTGACCATCAACTTCTATTAACCAAACTACAATAGAAAATGCTGCACTTAGAGGCATTACGCTTGGTTGGATTGACTCATACCTTCAGTGAGTATCTTTATATAAGAATAGGTTTCTCACAGGCCTCTGTATGGGGTCCTATTTTATTTCTAATATTTATTAACTCAATATTTAACGTTTACTTAAAAAAGTAAGAAACTGAATTTGCTGATGATATAGGTTGTTCTTATTCCTATAATTTCTGTTTACATAGTGCCGATTGTAAAAGTTTATATGTTAGTTCCAATACTTGTAGGGCTATCAGAAACATGGTAACTTATGATTAGAGTCCGACCGAAGGTGAATTTTTTGGCCGAAACCGAACTTCGGTTTCTTCATCACCTTCGGCCGAAGACGAAGCCGAAGCCGAATCTAATGGAGATTGTATTTCAAAATGCTAAAGAGCCTAAAATATAGTGATCAGTTTGATAAAATTTATTGGTAGATATTTTCTTTTTTATTAATTTATTTTACAAAGACACAAACAGCAAAATAGCCAGTAAAATATTGCAGTAGACTCTTTCAAATAACACATAAACGGAACAATCAAAATGAATGCTTAGCAAAGAAATAAAAACAAAAAATAACCAGTAAAAACATCCAAAACCCTACGTACATTCGATAACATGTAAATAAAACAAACAAAGTTAATATGAGAAGACAAACGATGAAGTAGAATTAATAATCAAAATTAAATAACTTAATATTATATGCAAGAAACAAAAGTTTTAAGAATTAGCCCCGATCAGCATAAATTTGTCCAGCAGCACTGAATAATTGCTCACTCGCTACACTAGTAGGAGGAGCTGATAAATATTTGTTAGCTACTTCTTTCAAGTAGGTATAAGGACTTCACGCCCAATAATTAAAAATATCAGCATTCCTTGCAGCTACCTGCTACAGAAACGAAACAAACATGAAATGACTTGCTCGAAATCTCCTCCAAAACACGGTGCTTATGATAGTTTAATTTTTGCGGAAAAATGGTTCGGCTTCGGCAAAATCTTCGGCCTTTTCTTGCCGAAGCCGAATGTTTTGCCGAAGGTGGAAATTTAAGTCAAATGTGGTCGAAGCCGAAGCAGAAGCCGAATGTTCGGTCGAACTCTACTTATGATGCAAGTAAGAGCTGTTCTTTTAAATGCTTTTTATTGAAAATGTTACTATCTACAAATATCTGGGTTTAATAAGAGATAGTAAAATGAACTGGGATATTCACACATCCATATTCAGAAAATATTTTACCTTTATTACGAGTATTTACCACCTTTGACAAATTGGATCTCGTAAACTTTTAGAAACCGCAGTAGCACTCATACTATTTAATTGTTTAGCGATTGAATGACGGAGTATTCGAAAACCATTTGTATTCAACAGATAAATTAAAAAATGATTTTAATGAATTCAATAATCTAATCAGATTTTTTTTGTAATCGCTGTATAACTAACCGTTATTTCTCTTCATCTTGCTTTACACTTTAACCCCGTAATCATTATATACTCGTATAACATTGTATTATTTTCTACAACTCCTAGTTTCTGAAACTACAGCATGTATCTTCTATTCCGCAATGAGTATTAGAATGAAAAGCACTTCAAAGCTTGCCTATTGACTGAATATCCAAAATGAACTTTATTGTGAAAAATTATTTTTTAGTCAAAGTTGGTAATTGGAGTAAAAATTTACCTAATTGATAGATTTATTTACATTGGCTTACAATGAATAAAGATGCTACCAGGATGACGGCTACAAAAATAATTTTTTGTTTCTGCGTTCTGGTAAAGTAAATGGCTTACATTCTTCAAAGGATTCTTCGAACTTACACATATATAAACATAGAGGTTTACCTCTTCAGATGTGCCTGTACAGTTTGGACGCACAGGTTAAAGTATTCGAAGTTATCAGAACGACATACCTTTACACATGAAAATAAAAACTTCAAAAAACAACAAAACTTCACGGAAACTTTGGCAGAAAGAATTGGTAGAAATAATACAAATTTGATTCTTCTCCGGCCACACGTATAGTCCAGTTATACCAAAACTTGGTACTACATACGCTCCTGCTTACATGTACGTGTTCCCATCTTAGGAATATCGCAACCTGTATGACCGGCCTACGTGAATGGCTTTTCATATATTTTTGTAGATTTTTCAGTGAAAATTTGTTGTAAGTTACTTAAAATTGTGTAGTAATACAAGTACAATGTACATACGTAAGGCGTCGTTCACCCCAGTCGTCCCTAAATAGGAAATTAAAGGAATTTTAAAACTTGTATATAATTACAATAAGTTCAAACGAAGTGGTCCTGGTATAGACAATTTCGAAATATTTACAAAATAAAAGTTGTTGAGGGGAAAAATATTTAAAAGTTTTACGAATTCTGGCATGAGGTGGTAATCAAAAAAGGTTAGGTCTACACATAAATATTGTGTAACTAGTTTATATCCGCAAGGTTACTGATGGTTGAATATTATACAGAATTTTACATAGGGTTTAAGATATTACATACGCTTTTAATAAATAATACTTTTAGTTGGTGGCCGCGGCGCAAGTGGTAGTGCATTGGCTTCTCAATCGGAAGGTCAGGCGTTACATCCCGACCGGGGCCTGAAAAACAAACATTTTTGCAGGCAACTAAAATCGTGTGAGGTGTTTAGTTTTAGTTTAAAGAGTTCTCATGTCCTCTTGAGAGTTAAGTTCTTAAAAAGTAAAAGAAAATAAGTAAAAAATTAATTTCGTGTGGTAAATACAAAGTAAATGTCTAACTAATTTTTATCGAATTTACATTAGTATTTTTAATTTGTTGGTTCCAGGTTTTGCATCACTAACAGCCAGGTTACGTTGTTCATAGAGCAGATACGCCGGAATGGAAGTGAATCCACTCCTCTGTTTGCCGGAGGGAATCAAAACAAGCTGAACGGTATGGAGTTAACTTTAAATCAAGGCCTCTCGGTGTACTACATTACTTGTTTGGTTTGTGGGAGTGTGAAATAAATATGAGGTTCGAGGAGTCCCTGACCCACGAAGAGGCGACGTAGGGTTGGCCGTGGGCGAAACAATATGTTTGGAAGTCTGGGAGGCCGGACGGGTTTAATCAAATTCATAAATTGTCCTGTTATTCTACACCGCGGTAAATTTTTTGAAATTTGCACATGGATTACTCAAAAACTGTGTATCCGATTTAATTAAATTTTAATTCATTGTAAAGTGCTAGACTTAAAAAGAAATTGTAAGGTATCACTCATTTCTATACGTTATCCCAAATGATTAATATTAGTAGATTTATTTATCTTACAAAAACTAATTACTACCCAGCGAAGATCATTAAAACTATTGTTTTGTTTACACTATGTGTGTTGCACATAAAGGGTTTTCTAATAGGGACTTGACAACTTTGAATTTTCACTCAAACTGTCACTGTCACATTCAGTAAACTCAACATTTTCATCATGGTAAAGTACACGAACGAGCAACGTCTGCAAATTGAGTCTACATATTCGTTGTGTGATGTTGCCGTGTCAGTGAGACAACGAGTTGGTCGAAGTGTCGAAAATATCGCTGCCGTTCAGGCGTCCGTAGCAAACGATCCAAATCAGTCAATTCCACGGCGTTCTCAAGAATTGGGCATCGCTCAGACCACATTATGGCGTATATTGCGTAAGGATCTTGGTTTACACCCATACAAGATCAAGCAGACTCAAGAATTGAAGCCGATGGACCATTTGAAGTGACGTACGTTCTCCGATTGGGTTCTGGAGAAGATGCGCCAAGATGATAAATTTCATCGCAAAATCATCTTCAGTGACGAAGCTCATTTTTGGCTCAATGGGTTCGTCAATAAGCAAAATATGCGTTATTGGTCGGGTGAAAATCCACATGTGCTTCATGAATCACCACTTCATCCACAAAAAATAACTGTTTGGTGCGGTTTGCATGCCGGCGGCGTTATTGGCCCATATTTTTTCGTCGACGATAACGATCGTCACGTTACTATGAATGGTCAGCGTTATCGCGCCATGATCACCAATTATTTTTGGCCCGAATTGGAAGATATGGACTTGGACGACATGTGGTTCCAACAGGATGATGCTACAAGCCACCAGCACACGCTACAATCGATTTATTGAAGAGTAAGTATGGTGAGCATGTTATCATAAGAAATGGGCCAGTCGATTGGCCGGCTCGTTCGTGGGATTTAACGCCGCTTGACTATTTTCTGTGGGGCTACGTTAAGTCATTGGTTTATGCCAACACGCCGACGACGTTGGAAGAGCTCAGAGCCAACATAGAACGCGAAATAGCGGCCGTTTCGGCCGAAATGTGTGGCCGAGTCGTTGAAACCGCTGCAAACGTACCCGCGGTTGCTATATGAACGAAGTCGAGTTGAATTCATAAATGTTTTGATTGTACTTCAAGCCGATAATAAAGTTTTTGAAATATCTGAAATGGTTTGCGTTTTATTTAGAGAAAAAGTTGTCAAGTCCTTATTGAAAAACCCTATACATTCATATGAGCACATGAGATTTAGTATGTAGTTAAAATTTTTTGAATATTCCTATTATGAAATGTTTCTTTAATTGTAACTCCGGCTCTATTAAACCGATCGCAGTAAAACATAGTTGTGAAATAGGTTATCGAATCGGTTCAGTAGTTTTTATGTGATGCTCGGACAACAAGACAAACACGCAAACTGACCACGATTCTAAAAAACTTGATTTATGTACAGACACATCCATACGACATAACCTGTATTTTTTTTTAAATATCTTCAATGCTCAGACACAGCCTCATTTGAATTTTGTAATAGTATGAGATTGAAAATAGTATTAGTAAAAATATTCGGTCAAGATATGTGCCATCACAAATTACAAATCGATTAAATTAGTATATCATTACCAATGTTTCTGAAATAAACATGACAATTCCAATTGGAAAATAGGTAGGTACATGTTAAAGCTGTGAAGAGTGACTTCAAATTACGATATTGCAATTAAAAAATATACGATATTGTTACATTTTAAATAACGAAAAAGAAAAGAGTCTCTATAATCCGGAATATTTTCTTAGAATTGGGAAGAATCAGTCAGTCTTAGTGGTCTAAGTTTTAGTCTAGATTTAGAGGAAAACATTTATTTAACCGCTCTAAACTATTAAACAGATATTTGAGCGGAAGAAAGAAATTGATTTCGAAAATTCAATGACCGCATTGCTTTTTGCAATTGATAGGAGAATTTCGGTACAGAAATTAGAAACGTATAGTGTAAAAGGTACTTGAGTGGTATAATTAATATATTATTTATTATTCAGAAGATTTCAAAAAGTTATTAATTAAAGTGCAAGGGAAGTTGCTGGATTCATTAGTTGTGACTCAAAGTTCAGTATAAGTTCAGTATAATATTATTTCATTTGCTGGTAATACCCTGATTTAAATATACTGTAAGAATATTGAAAGCATGTTTGAGAAACTGAAAGCGGACTTAGAAAATGTGAGTAAGTGTTTCATATAAACAAATTAAATAAGAATATAAAAAATGTACGAAATCTAAAATTCTTGTTTCAGTTAGTATAAGAACGTATAAGTATGTATCAGTATAAGAATGATAGAATTATTGAATGGGTAAGTGTTGTAGAGACATGGGTGTTAAATTATAATTTAGAGAGCATATTGAAATGTTATGAAATTTTAACATACGAGAAGAATACTACAATGCGTGTACTTTAAAGCATTATTCAGATTTTTTCTTCATCCTTCTTATTTTTTAATAGTAATTTAAAAATTGTTATTTGATGTTTTGCAAGCGAAACTTGAGGCAGCTATCTAAAGATCGTGGACTGTACCTTAAGTAAGTAAGTAAGTAATTTGTTGTTTTAAAGTTTAAAAATTAATAAAAGTAATTTGATTTTAACAGACCAAAAGTTGGACAGACAGACAGACTCTTGGTTTGCCAAGCAGATATTGAAATCAGATGAAATTGAGAAAATCTGCTACTACAATCATACTATTACTCGTACTTTTATATTTACAAGAGGGCACGACAATCAATCAGAAAATTGTTACACACATCAACTCCATCAATTGTAATATTATTAAAACAATTTCTTTTCTTTTACACTCACTTTATTTGAACAAAATGGGATGTATCTGCGCATATTGAGACATTATGCGACTATACTTATTCTGGTTTTACAATATTTATTCATTTTATTTTTTTCTACAGTTTTTTTCACTAAAATTTCACGTAAAAATCTTAATCCAAAAGTTATATTCAATATACCATTTTGTTTTTATTTTGAAATTCCATCGTGTGCCTCATGTTAAAAAATATTTATTCTTCTGAATAAATCCTATTTACTTTTAATATATTTAGGTATGTATGTATGTTATTTCAACATTGTGCAGAATTATTTCAGTTTCATTAAATAGTGTATTTAGTTTGTTTGCTTTTGTACAATTGTCTTAACAAGTAGTTCATTATAAAAAAATATTTTATTACGTTTTCTTCTTTAAAATTGTTTTTTCATTCTATTTTGATTTTAAATCTAATTTGAGGAAACAAATTTCTTGTGTTTTATAAAACTTATTTTTTTTTTTGGTTTACATTTTTAAGTGTTTTATTTCATTTGCTTTTTAATGACTGGTAATAAATTATAAATACAAAGTTCAATTATGAATAGGAATTATACCATTAAAAATCTTAGCAATCTACAGGGACTAGAAAGTTACATAATATTAATTTCGTTTGTGTATTTCCTTTTATAATAATACTAAATAAATACTATATGTATATGCTATGACATGTAATATTAATTTAACACTAACTAAATAAATATTCAGATTTAGATATAAATTCAAATGTAGATGTATATTAATAATAATAATAATTATTTTAGTTAAATGTAAATATTTTTTTTTATTTCGTTTTCATTTACAGCACACTCAATTATTAAATATGTCTTATGATTTTTGAATTCCATAAGCAATAACAACCATTTAAATAAAATCGCGACTACATGTTTATATTTGTAAATTAAAAAAATCCATTTATAATTTACTTTGTTGCACTTATAAGGCCTGTTTGAGTTTCAATTGTATTTATTCGTCTTTTATTTATTTTACTTCGTAGAAATAATTTTATTTTGTCTATTTCCCTTTTCTTCAATTAATAAAATTATTTTCTGTTTGATTTTAGATGGTGTTTATTATTTCATTCATTTAAATGAAATACGTATATTATTTTTCACCTAAAAGTACACAAATGTTTCCAATGGACGGTTTGAACTTTTTAACGGCATTTAACTAATATGCATTTTCGATTAATGTTTGAAGGGAAAGATAACGTGAAAATTTTAAGTGAACAAATAAAGTGTTCAATAGGAGAAAAAGTATCTTTGCATGGTTTTTCAGATTAATGTCCCACGATACAAAACTATATAAATTTCATAGTGATCAGAAACAGATATAAAATAAATTATTTCTAATATAATTTAATTAATTTAAATCAAATAATTAAGTGAGAAAAAATATTTCATCAATCGAAAATGATTTTAGTAATTAAAAAAGCATTTACAAAAATTACACTTCTATATGTTTTCCCTTAAAAATGACGTATAAATTTTATTCAAGTTAAAATCTTAAATTTAATCATTCATGCTTCATTCGTTTGATCGTATTTGTTTCAGGACTATCGATGAATTCAAGTTGATAGTCGAACTCAAAATCGGTATCTTTTTGCTGAAAAATAAGAGGAAATTATTTATAAAGAAACAAATGTATAGAGAAATTTTACGTTTATCATATTTTTTAATTTAATAATTAATAATTAATTTAAACGTTTGTAGAAAGAATATCTCTTGATTTTCTAATTCTAATGCAGTGGATCCTGAATGAAGAAGGCTTTGTTCTTTGGGGGAACGTGTAAGAAGAAGGATCTCTCTTCTAACAAAAGGGAATCAAACGGGTTACCTTTGACAATAGGTTTAGATAATGCCGAAGGTCACTACGATTACTGGAGACAAATATGGTCGGACGAAAGCACGGCAGGCAAATGGAGCTACATCATTGAATTCCCGATCATGAAGAAAGGAAACCCTATAGTCTGCGTTTATAATAGAGGTCAGTCTCCACAGCATCGCCTATACGATTTTCTCTGACGCACTATGTAATCGCCTGTAACAGACTGTCCTGGGTCTCTTCCACTCACTGTGTTATTCTTGCCCTTTTTACACACAGTAAGAGCGGATTTACCATTACACGGCGAAGGTGTTGTGGCTTCAGAAATCCAGACCCAAACATTTAGTGAGCGAATATAGCAACTGCTCCAAGTAATCACCAATAAAACATAATCTAGAGGAGAATCTTGGAAAGGTTTACTTATTTATATTCTATTATAAATATATTAAAAATAAAATTACTTTGACAGAAATTCTAAAAATTTTCGGCATTGTAATCTATCCTCTGTAGAAAAATAAGTATAAGAAGTCAGATTTTCACAATTCGGGGATTGCTAATGAAAGTACAATATGTTGTAGGTGAGGTAGAATTTGAATGTCTGAAATGTGTAAATGCGTGGATTTTGAATTGATGCATGTACTCGTAAATGGTATGCGCATAATGGCATATAATGTACGAGTAGCAATCAGCATTTTAAAAGAAAATATTATTGTATTACTGTATGAGTTCGAGCTATTGTTACAAAGTTACGATACGAAACTATTACTACTGGCGGAGACCAGGTGCGGATCTAACCTTGTCCAGCGACACTTAAATGTCATCATCGTCACCAACTACTGAGGATGAGGAGATTCTTTTGCGCTCTCCCTCACACAATATTCCATCGCTGACAGCACAGTTAATCACTAAAGATGTGAGCGAAATCATCTCGCTCAAGCCAATGCACTCCGGTGAAATTTTGTGTTAGATATTCTTCCTGAGCTCCTCTAACGTTGTTAGCTTATTGGGATAAGCCAACGACTTAACGTAACCCCATAAAAAGAAATCCAACGGCATCAAATAGCATGAGCGAGGTGGTCTTTTGACCGGACCATTTCTCGAGATTGCACGATCTCTGGACTTCGCCTTCAATAGATCAATTGTGGCACCATATTGTTGGAAGCACACCACTCGGTCACTTTTTGTGGATGCAATGTAGTCTCTTGAAACACATATGGGTTTGTTGCCGTCTAATAATATTTGACATAGCTACTCGTATTAAGCCAAAAATGAGCTTCATCGCTGAACATGATTTTTCGATGAAATTCAGGATTTTTTTGAAACTTTTGCAGAGCCCAATCGGAGAATTTTCGGCACTTCAAATGATCAAGAGGCTTGATCTTATAAAGGTGCCTGCTAAAATTCGCCACAATGTGGACTGGGAGATTTCCAAGTCCTCTGAACGGCGTGGAATCGACTGAAGTGGCTCATTTTGAACTGATGAACTTACGATATTTTCGGAACCGGTGCGTTGTCTCACTGGCACAGAAACATTCAATATTGAATATGTTGACGGAAAATTGGAGTAAGATCTCTTAAAGCTGCGACCACCGACTCAGAATTTCGGTAGTAGTTTTTAATAACTTCGTGAACCTCTCCATTATAGAAACGTAAGCCTTGACTGACATTTTGACATTGACAGATCGTAAAAAAGATTGTATTAAAATACTAAATTGTCATGTCCCTACTGAAAAACCTTTTATTAAGTATAAATAACTTAAAAGTTTCGGTTGGTACTATGGTTTTTGTCATTAATAGTTTGTTTGATAAATGTGGGTTTTGTAGCCCTGATCTAAATACAATAGTTCTGATATGGTTAAGGTTTCCTACACACTTGAGGAATACAAATTTGTTGTCCTGTTTTTCTATAGTCTTCATATTGAAAGTAAGATTGTTTTCATGGAAGAAGTATCTTCTGTCCTTAATGAGGAACGAATTAAATAGCTTTTTATTCTAAGAGGCATGAACTAAGACATTGTAGAACAATTGGCAATCTTTGGAAAATACCTATCATTAATGTGTACTAATGGATTAGAAAGTTGCATAATGTTGTATAATGTTGTATGGACTTTCTAACTATTCTTAAACTTGCATCGATCATATTTTTGCCAGAGTTGATTGTATTTCCAATTTTGCTCTGATTAGCACGATCTAAGACTTCAAAATAACTGATCACTGAATTACATGTCTCTTTTTCAATGGTAGACAAATAGAGAAGTCAATGGGTTCTAACACCTGTATAGCAGCAATTAGAATTAATTTGGAATGCCTTAATGCACCTTTGATCCGAGAAAACTGGTCATCAGATGTATACTCATATAATGAGAATGATGCCTCCAGACCATTCGATTTGTAAGCAGGGTAAACTGTTCAGCAATGGACAATTTTTTGTTTGTTGTGTTATTGTTGCCACAAATATAATATTGAGTGATATAGATTTAATTTTCGTAGCTTCTTCAACATTTTAGGTTTAATTTGAGCAGCGAATTTTAAACCTAGGACGGTTTTGAAGTTAAAAAATTTAATTTAAATTTAACCTTTGGAGTGATTTACTGTATACTATGGGTGGATCACAGTGAATCAGGGTATAGAAATCTGTAATGAAAGCCTGTGTTTTGTCTTTAATTTATTTTTATTAAGTAATATGTATATTCATTTTTCTTTAACGAGAACATAGAAACACTTCAATTTACAACAAAGTATAGTAAAAGATCGCATTTCGTTGCATAATAATAAAAAATAAATAACAATTCAGTTGATTAAAGCATTAAAAAGAAGCTCAGAAGCTCAGAAGCTCAGAAGCTCGACAATTAGTGAATATCCATTTTTGAAAAACTAACGTGAAACGAAAAATTGGAATTCTTGAAGTGCTTCCCTGCTATATTATCTCGTGTCCATGCCTCGGAAATATTTAGTTTGTTCGATAAAGCTATTACATATGCCAACTTTTGAGAGTCAATATTTGATAAGACCTGAAATAGCTAGGCAGAGCCTTTAAGGTACGTAACCAGTGTGTTCCGTTTAGCTTCAGTAAACATTTTATTAACGTATAGTTTGGAATAAGTCTGATGTTGCTTTGTACTGGATTGTTTTGCCTTTGCTTTTGTTATACCGATATAAAATTGAATGTTCTATATCGTACCATTTAGCAGCTTCTCTGACGCTTTTCCCGTCTTTAATCTGAAAGAGAGCTGATTACATTTACAGTGGTAATCACTGATTCACTGTATACATCTTACAATTGATTCACTGTTTAACATACTGTCATTTTTCAAAAAAACTTTAATTGCGTTTAAACTATTGCACGAAAATAAGTAAAGTTTTTTTTTTACACATTTTAAGTAACTACAATACTATACATTCAAAAATATTACACTCAATTGAAAATTCGACGTAAACTTTTGTAGAGAGAATAAGAACACAACAAAAAAAAAAAAATACTTACGAGTAGGTGCAAAAAACACAAAAACTCATGAACAACCGACTATAGTAAAAGAACGCACAGGACTGCGTTGTTGCGAGCGGAAGTAAAAATGCTTTCTTTTTTATTTACAATGTTGCACTCGCATAGAAAAAATTGGTTGCTTGAGAGCGAGTGATTCACTGTACAACACGATACACATCCACTGTGAAACATATGTACTTAAAGATGTGTCCGATATGAAAAGGAGAAATAAAAAAAGTTACGACCTTGCATGTCTGATTTCCTGCTGAAAAAAATAGCGTTTAAAATATGAGAAATAGCCTAATAATGTTAAATTTCGCAAAGCGTATGAGAAAATAGCTAAAGAAACTTCCATTGAGTTTTCTATCTGTAAAGAGAGTATTTTCATAGATAAATTTCACAGGGCTAAAGCGGACCTAAGAAAGGAATGGCGTATCGTAAATTAGTTGTTCAATAAAAATGTCCTAACTGATGTACCAATGCGTATTAATTATGACAGTAAGGAGATTAATACTTTTAAAGGCATGGTCAATGTCTTTTATAAGTTGTTTTACTAGTGTTGCCTCAAATTCCCTGGCTAATGCAGGCTTCCGTACATTACCTTTTAATGCTTGTGCAGAAGAATACTATATATCAATATGGAAAGAGAACAAAGTAATAGTTTTTTCTTTCGACCTACATACGTATGTATGCATATCTCGTTGTTGTCGAATATCATGATGCTCAACAATTCAAACTCATACACTCTAAATAGCTATTTAAATGATTTTTTGAAAAAAATTGCATCAAATATTTGTGGTGTTCTGGCATATAGTTTTGCATATACTGCTGCGCTATTTGTACTGTGCATAGATATAATAAAGGCCTTTGACACCGTTGACCATAAACTTCTATTAACCAAACTACAATAGAAAATGCTGCACTTAGAGGCATTACGCTTGGTTGGATTGACTCATACCTTCAGTGAGTATCTTTATATAAGAATAGGTTTCTCACAGGCCTCTGTATGGGGTCCTATTTTATTTCTCATATTTATTAACTCAATATTTAGCGTTTACTTAAAAAAGTAAGAAACTGAATTTGCTGATGATATACAGAGGAAATATTAGGAACACTGTAAAAATTTCATTAAAAATATGAAAACAACGCCAGAACGAAATCGTGCCTTAAAAAAAGTTAAGAGAGGCGTGACAAAATATTAAAAGAAAAAAATTGTTTCCTCTATAAATAATGAATAAATATGATAAATCTTAAATCTATAAAGTTGAATTTTTTATTTCATGCTCCAAAATCAAAATCCACAGCAATAAACAAAAAATATGTGAAAAAAATGCAGTGTTCATAATATTTTGAACACCCTCTGTAGGTTGTTCTTATTCCTGTAATTTCTGCTTGCATAGTGCCGATCGTAAAAGTTTATATGTTAGTTCCAATACTTGTAGGACTATCAGAAACATGGTAACTTATGATGCAAGTAAGAGCTGCTTTCTTACTGAAAATGTTACTATCTCCAAATATCTGGGTTTAATAAGAGATAGTAAAATGAACTGGGGTATTCACACATTCATATTAAGAAAATATTTTACCTTTATTACGAGTATTTACCACCTTTGACAAATTGGATCTCGTAAACTTTTAGAAACCGCAGTAGAACTCATACTATTTAATTGTTTACCGATTGAATGACGGAGTATTCGAAAACCATTTGTATTCAACAGAGAAATTAAAAAATGATTTTAATGAAGTCAATAATCTAATCAGAATTTTTTCTGTAATCGCTGTATAACTAACCTTTATTTCTCTTTATCTTGCTTTACACTTTCACCTCGTAATTATTATTATTTTCTTTGATAGTTTCGATGAAAAATGGCTATAAAATGCCTTTTTCCCACATGATTGTAGTATCAATATTATAACTTCGGTTGCGTCTGGCAGGGTGTTAGACCAGAGGTTTTTGTCTGGCAGTTGTGAATAATTACTTAGGAAGACCTTAATTAAATACTTAAAAAAAAAATAGCCTTGCTCCTATCACGTTACCGACCCTCATATTTTACTGTAAAATTTAGAAGTTATAACAGTTGAAGTAAAATAGACACAGATAAAGTAGACAATTCAAGACATTATTTTTCGGCAAAATTTCGTTTACTGAAATTGCTAAATCTAAGGCTAGGCATACAGGGGCACCTAGAGGCTTACCTCTTCAGGTGTGTCTGTATAGTTTAGATGCACGGGTTAAAGTATTCGAGGTCACACGAAAATAAAAACTTCAAAAAACAACAAAGCTTAACGGAAACTTTGGTAGAAATAATAAAAATTTGGTTCTTCTCCGGCCACACGTATAGTCCAGTTATGCCAAAACTTGGGACTACATGCGCTCCTGCTTACCTGTACGTATTCCCCTCTTAAGAATATCGCAACGTATATGACCGGCCTATGTGATATATATTTTTGTATATTTTTCAGTGAACATTTGTTGTAGGTTACTTTAAATTATGTAGTAATGCAACATAAGTAAGGCGTCGTTCACCCTAGTGGTGGTTCCATAAATAAGAAATTAAAGGAATTTTAAAACTTGTATACAATTACGTTCAAACCAATTGGTTCTGGTATTTCGAAATATTTACAAAAATAAAGGTTGTTGAGGAGAAAAATATTTTAAAGTTTTACGAATTTTGGCATGAGGTGGTAATCAAAAAAGTTTAGGTCTACGCATAAATATTGTGTAACTAGCTTATACCCGCAAGGTCTCTGAAGGTTGAATATTACATAAAATATTTTATAGGGTTTAAGACATTACATGCTCTTTTAATAAATAATTTCATCCCGACCGGGGCCTGAAAAACAAACATTTTTGCAGGTAACTAAAATCGTGTGAGGTGTTTAATTTTAGTTTAAAGAGTTCTCATGTCCTCTTGAGGGTTAAGTTCTTAAAAAGTAAAAGAAAATAAGTAAAAAATGAATTTAATGCGATAAATACAAAGTAAATGTCTAACTAATTTTTATCGAATTTACATTAGTATTTTTAATTAGTGGTTCCAGGTGAGAGAAGCAGGAAAGGTGGGTTTAGTAGTAAATGAGGTAAAAAACAATATATGTCTTGTTTTACTGGACCCATAGGCCAATTGAAAAACAAGTTGTTATCACGGTCGTTTTTTTGTAGTGTAAAATAACGGATTTTTTTAAAAGCAACATAAAAAGTCTCATACGCCTTTACATAAAAAAATTTTAGAGGAAAACATACAACAACCAACTGAACGGACGACTAAACACATGGACCCGATCGGAAGGATTCAAATACAAGGGCTTATATATGATAGTATTCATCTCGCAGAATAACGCGGTAAAGAAAGGTGCGGAGCAAGCCGGCGAATGTTCGTTGTATAAAAGTTTAGATTTTGGAAAATTACAAACAAAAAATGAAGAAGTACTCAAATAAGGAATAATGTCTATTTACCATTCTATCACTTATAACTGCGATTGCAGTCTTTTGAAGAGCTTCTGCTACCTTATGCTCCACCAAAAAGAACATATACTCATCGTAGAGTAAACGAATCAAATGAAAGCTACCAAAACTGGATGCGGATCGTAGAGTCAAATCTCGAATAACCATTGAGCTATAAAAACTCCATTTGAGTAAAAATTGACGTGCAGCTTTGGCGTAGTTGGGTTTGTCACGATATTCTTCTAAAGCAGAATCCACTACTAAACGAAGCCAACTTGCCCACTGTTCAAGTGTATTTTGTTGCTGTAAAGCTGCTTTAAAATCATTTTCTAGACGCTGTACAATTGATGTGTCACATTGACATACCCATGCAGCCTGTTCCTAAAACAATCAGAAAACATTATTTATTCGCATCAAAATAATAAATCATAGGTCTAAAAATTACCTGAACATTATGGAAGTCTACGCGATTAAGATCATTTAACATCTGAGCAATTTGGGAATTATTCTGCAGGACTGCACGTGCTGCTTGAGCTAAATGATTAAGAGACGTATAACGCCGTAGGGTTTGGCAAAAAGCCGATACAGCTGATGATTTAATTTGAATTACTCGCTCCGGTACACCAACCAATGACTCACATAACCAGATTTCCAGATTTTTGGCAAAATTGCGAATAGCTTGAGTTAAAGAATTTGGTATGGAACGCAACACATCCGGAATGAGAACATCTACCATGTTTTGATAAAATTGATAATCGACCTAAAACAGTGGTATGTAGTTTAATGATCGTAACATTTTAACATTAATGGTATGAAATGTAAATATGAATATTTACCTGCTTAATGAACTTTTGTACTCCAGAGCAATGGCAGAGTAAGTACAATTTCGTTTTAGACAGATACTTTTCCTCTTCACATTCGTCCAAATTATTATTGTCAGAGGAGCGCCAAAAATCACGCCAAAGATATTCAATGGTACTAAATTCAAGATTAAGAACAGCATCTAGAAATGATTCACAATGCTCGCGATACATTGAGCGAAAAGTTTCAACATCTTCTAGAGTTAGCTCGTTGTTAAAAGTGTTATCGAGTTCGATGTGTGGGAAAATCGGAATGCAACCAGAGCCGTCTCCCAAATACTGAAAATATAGAATTTTTAACAATTGGGCAAAATATTTTAATTGAAATAAATTTTTAAATGGAGAAAATCAATCTGTTACATTAAAAAAAGGATTCTAGATGGATGCGTTTATCAACTTCTTCGCCTTTACAATGTATTTACATGCATAGTATAAGGCAAAATAGCTCTCAAGGAAATTAATACAGTTTGCTAACATTATCCAGATTAGGTTAATGTATTTAACTATATAAATATGTAACCACCGTTCCTTAATAAGTGGGTATACGTCGTAATAAAAAAAAATACCGAATCATTTTTTTTATAACTTTTCTTACTCAAAGAAATTCATTCTTTATTAAGTAATCAAAAGTTAAGTCATTCGCATTTGATGAGTTACCAGTATTTCTTCTTAAAAAGATATTCTTATGTCTAGAACAAGTTTGCTATATTATTTTGAAGAAGTGAGAGTTACAAAAGGATGCAAATGGTCACACAAAAAGAAACGGTCTCTGCCAACAAGAGATTTAAAACAGATCTACCTTACATATACATGTTTATATATCATTTCACTAGAATGTAATAACCATCTATTTCAATTTCCATATGCTAGCTCTAACTCTATTTTTATGCTTATTTACTTTTAGTTTGACTTAATTCTAACTCCTATGTTTTAAAATAAAAAAATAAAACACAAATTATGCTACTTAAAATTAGCACTATGGCAGCACTGTTAATACGTAAGAAAAAATTTGTACTATGTAAAACGGTAAAAACTTCTGTAAAGCTCCTGCACAATGAGTATAAAAGCAGCCACTTGATCGGTGTAAGATCACTCATTCATTATCATAATCACAGTCAGTCACATCATCGGTTCATGGACATTCGAGGCGAGCAGACGTGCTATTAAATTGATGAAAGACAGTTCTACCTACAACATCAAAAGACAAAGAAAGGAATTTCCTACCCCGAAGGACGAAAAACCATTTAATTCATCACTGAGAAAAGAGGCTTCACTGCAAAGAACAAGTAGCAATTTTAGGACCAAGCTTTGCTACATCCATGCACTCAAAATTGGCGGACTGCGCAATTCTGTACGATGGAATTGCAGATACCCAGACAGAAGATGACAGCAGCATTGAGGAAGAGATGGATCCGGGGAAGAAGATGACTCGGATACCATTATGGAATATGACACATCATCCGAGGGAGAAGAACCGGCTAAGTTTTCACAAGGGGACGAGGAATTTCCGCCGATTCGGGCGAAGAAGCGGAATACTTCAGTATCCTCACCACCAAAACCCAAACCACAGCAGAAAGCAGCACATATAGTAGCCGCAACACCGAAAGCAACAACAGGCTTCAACATCCAATGCAGCCATGAAGGCCATGTCACCACCACATTTTCTAACGGACCTATTGTTTGGTTTTGGCTAACCGTGGCGGACCTGGGTCGATTTCCGAAGCCGCAGGGGCTAACATAAAAAATACACAACATAAATAGTTCGAAATCAATTAACACCACATCGAGCAAAAAGGACCACACAGAAATTAAAGGGTACGAGTACTTCATAACGCAGAAAGTCGAGTTTAATACGTACACAGCGAAGAATGACATAAGAGCATTTTAGGTCCTAAAGGGGGTACACCACACATATCAGACAAACGAGATCATGGAAGAACTCATTAAGGAAGGAGTACAAGTGATAATTGTGACACCCTATAAATCTACTAGACTAGAAGAATTATTTAATAACTTTGTAGTTGAAGTTACCAAAGGGTGTGATCCGGCCTCCATCGATTCAAAAACGCTTTTGTTAAACCAGAAGATTTCATGGGAAAAATTCAGATCAAACGGTTCTACGCAATGCAGTAACTGCCAGAAATTTGGGCATATTGTGGGATCAAACACAGGTGCGTTAAGTGCAAAGAGGATCATCTACAGACAACAGAAGACACAAAGGGTGCAGCGAGTTATTGCACAAACTGCAAAGATGTGGGACACCGAGCCAACTATAAAGGATGCCCTAAATACAAAAAAAAAATCACGGGACAAAACAAACTGGCCCAGAAAAAGGGAATAAACGGTAGTTTGTTCTATCATCAGCAGCAAAGAAGATTTCGGTTGGATTAAGTTTCGCAGAAGCAGCCGCGTTAGCAATAATATAGATTTATTATCTGTGCTAACAGGTGTAAAGTAAGCTTAAAGTGGAAGGTATTAAATGCCAAAAGAAGAAAATCATAACATAACGCAACCTACTTGTAAAAACAGAAATTACTTTCTTGTCAAACTACAATAATATAAAAAATATTTATGAGTATAAAAGAACAACGACGTCGGCGGTGATGAAAACGTAACTAATGCTACGGAGTGTAACAAAACATAATCTAATAGCGATCCGGTAGTGGAAAAACTCATGTACGGAGAAGGTCGACGAAAAATTCAGTCTCAAAAGCTATTGGAGCCCAAGTGAAAACTGATAATCATCATAACAGTTCGTTGTAACATTTTTGCATAGTTTTAACTGATTCTTCTAAAACAATATCATATAATTGCGTATGTATAATTGCGCAGCCGAATTTTTATTTATCTTATCAATTTCAATTCCTTAAAGCTTAGTCCGATTCATGGAAACGAGAATTCAAAGCACTTTTTCATACATACTCGTAACTACATATATTTATTATCAAGTAATTGCACAAAGAACTAGTTGTGATCGTTGTAGTACTTACCTGTGAGCAAGCTTCGTATGTTTCTGCTTTAACACCATGTTTCTTTATGCTTTTACTTAAACTACCGCCTCCAAGAGTTGTAGCTCCCGTACCACCTCCACCACCTCCACCACCTAGACCATTCAAAGATCCACCATTCGGATTTTGTCCAGAAAATTGCTGTCCCGGCTTATCCTCCATTGTTTGTGATAGAGTAGAACCGGGCTTTATGCGAATACCATAATAATGATACTTTGAATTTCCACGAGTACCCAGCCGACGGGTACGCAATCCTGAGAATACCGAACGAATTAACTTTCCAAAGCTTGCAGCGTTCACTGGTTCTGATTTGTTTTCGTTGCAATGTTGCATGTAATGATTATAAAGGGTCGAACGGGGTAGACTAACCCCCTCAGCTGTTTCGTAGTTACGTGTAAGCCATTTTATCTGAAAATGAATTTCAAACACACACAGGCATTTGTGCAGATGAGTTTCAAAGATACAATTCTCGGTGGATGAGTATGTGACTGCATCCATCCGTATTTTTGACTTACCGTTGCCGAGGCAATCTTATTGGCATTCGCTAGATTATTTGTATCTCCAACACTGAGTCCAGTACCACTACCATTGCTACATATACCAGCAATGTTACCACCTGCACCACCACCACTACCTGCGCTATTAGTTCCACTAGAACTAGCAGCTGATGGTGTAGTTGATGTTGGTGCCTGTGCATCTTGCAAATAAGTTACTTCCTAAAAGCAAAATCATTTTTTATTGATTTAGAACCCTATAACGGATGGATGCTTTTCTTCTAATTAAATATTACCGTTAAACTCGGTGGTGATTCGCGACTTTGTGACGAAGAGTTTAAAAGGAGATTCTCTTCACCAGGAACTAAATAAGGCAAACCGGACGCATGCGATGGGGGAGTGTTCGTTGTAGAATAATTACCCGTTGTTGAATAGTATGATTGACTGCTGGTCTGGTAGTCTCCAACGGGGCAGAAAGGATATGTCCTAAATATAGATATAAATATGACATACATATATAGATATTCAAATACACCTATATTTAAAAAAATTTAATTTCTATATATTTTATATATAAATATACATAAAAATTAAAACTGTTTTATTGGTAGTAAATTTTAATTGAATCTTACATTTGGGATTGACTGGAATTGCTGTGGTATAGTTCTGTATCCACATATTGCACTTGATAGGAATTTTGTCCCCCGACGGTGTCCTGTGTGGAAACTAAAAAAAGAACCCAAAATTATTCCATCATCAATTTTTATTAATTACATTATTTAACAAATAAAATAAAAATAATTTAAGTGATAGGATAGTTTATTTTGTATTTGCTTGATAAACACTTAGTTTTACGTACATCATATGAGATTATTTATAGGTTTAGCATGTACATATGTATTGTATATGTATATAAATGCATATGTGTACCAAAAGAAAAACCCTGCGCATATTTTCAGATTTTATAAACTGGTATTAGGTTAAAAAAAAAATAAACATGATCTTCCTCATAAACTTCCTGTTTACTAGTATGGAATAAAGTTTGGAGTTTCCAATCGAATGTTTTATTCTTTGAATATTCAGATTTGATATGTATTTCATGTGATACTGTGTCTAGAGTGTCGGCAAAACAGAGATATGTTTTCAATTCCTGGAACTAGACCTAACATAAACCCATTATGATAATCCGAACAAAAGGACACTAAATGAAACGCTAAAATGGGAAACTAAGCTTTGAAGTGGTAAAAGGCTTTGTCTACCTGTGCTCCGCTGGAAAATAAAAAAACGACATTGCCATATAAAGCAAGCGATTTATTTCCTAATAGCTGTTTATTTATTTAAAAATCTAGCGAGAAATATGTTTCCCACAATCAGCGAAGAAAGTACTTGTCGTGCGACGATCCTTATCGCCTTAGTCCTACTGTAAGACGCAGAGGCATGGACTTTATCAACGGCAGATGGAAATGCCCTTCTCCACCGTGAAAAAGTGCCATATTTGTTCAAACACGGTTGAAGCCGTTCACCATAGGTGAACCATTTCCTCTATTTCCATCATCAGTGGTGCTCCATAGAAATCGCCAATTCCACTCTTTCAAACTTTTAACCGTAACATCCATCTTTCTATGAATGCTCATCAGTACACCCTCAAGCCCACTTTCGGATGTA
The DNA here is from genome assembly GCA_949129095.1 of Volucella bombylans. Lineage (NCBI taxonomy): Eukaryota > Metazoa > Arthropoda > Insecta > Diptera > Syrphidae > Volucella > Volucella bombylans. The sequence goes on along the minus strand of OX422140.1, from coordinate 127,592,658 downwards.
CTCCAAGTCGTACAACTCGCTTACGGATTCCCCGGCTAAGCTCACTAGTCGTTATAACTTGCAAACATTTAAGACCAATATATAATGCAAGGATATAATAGCCCCTTGAGCATGTGTAAATATAAAAAATAGCGATTAAATGATTCAAGACATTTTTTCTCAATTTTTTTATTTTTTTTATTTTTCTACATAGTCTACTTGTAACTCTACACACTTCTCCCAGCGATGCTCCCATCTCTCTAACCCTTCCAAATAGTACTTGGCGTTTTTCTCTGCAAAATAAATATTCTCGAAGAAGAACAAAAAGAAGTTGCTTGGGGTTAGATCTGGTGAATAAGGCGGATAGTCAAGCAGTTCAAACCGTAATTCATAGATTTTCGCAACCGCTAAGGTGTGAGACGGTGCGTTGTCTTAGTGAAACAGGATTTTCTTTTTCTGTAAATGTGGCCGTTTTTCCGCAATTTCTGCCTTCAGCTTGGCAAGTAATGATGCGTAGTATGCTCCTGTAATGGTTTTTCCTTTTTGAAGATAATCGATTAAGATAACTCCTTTTCTATCCCAAAAAAATAGACGCCATCACTTTCTCAGCCGTGATGCTTTTTTTGGAGCCGGCTTGCCCTTTGCAGTCCACTGTTTTGACTGAATTTTTGTTTCAGTCAGAACAAAGCAGTTTTTGGATGTCCCGAACGTTCATCATCCCCCAAGCTCTTACGGCCATGTTTAAATTCAGCTGCCCAAAATTTCACTGTGGTAAACGATGGTGCAGAGTCCAACTCATTTTTGATTTGCGTAGGCGTATTGCCTTTCAAAAACAAGAATTTAATAACAGCTCGATACTCAATTTTTTCCATTTTCACAAAAAAACACTCACATCGACTCACTCAAACGACTGTCAACTAAAAACTGCGCGTCCAAAAGACTGAAACTTCGGTAAGTAACTGTCAAAAGATGCACAACTAGCATTCACTGGCTTTTATTGACGAGTCTCACTATCTTTACATTGCGGTCGGAAACTTTTCAGACAACCCTTGTACACTTAGTCACTTATTGAAAATTATATCTGGCAAATATCACAATTTGCGACTATGTAAAGATTGACTCTTTTTCCGGTATTTTGCATCAATTTCTGAAGAGTTTCTTGTGGAATTCTGGTGATTTCGTTGCGTATGTTGATCTTAAGTTGTTTGAGGTACTCTTGTTTTTTGAAGAGCGCCTTCAAATAGTCAGGTACAAGAAAGTCAGGCGGAGTCAAATCAGGTGATAGTGGTAGTGTTCAATCGAAATTGAAATTTTTGAAATCAACCGATTAAAGAACATCGTCTTCACTAAAGCGGTTGTTTCACAAGCAGTATGGCATATTGTGTCATCTTGTTGAAACCAGGAGTTTTCTATGACACTTTCTTCCAGTTGAGATGCCAACAAATTGCGTATCAATGCCCACACTCCGTTGACCGTAGCCGTCTCGTTATTACCATCTTTGAAAAAGTAAGGGTCAATGAATTTTTCAAAGCATACACCGCACCAGACCGTAACTTTTGGTGCCTAGGTGCTTCAAAGTTTAGTTCTGCGGTTTGAGTGTAAGATTATTTATTTAAAAAAAAATTTGAACTCAGTACTTAAGTGGGTATGACTACAATTACGATGACAAAGCATGTATTAAATTTTCCTAAAAATGGGACAGAACAAGAAAAAAAAAAACGTTTGGGCTATTTCGCTCCATGGGTGGAATACAACATTTAATGGGGAGACTAAATTATTAATGTAATTGGATTTGTTTTTATATTCTAGGCAACCATTCATCTTACATAATTTAGTTGCCTGAAAAAAAAGCATGGCTATCGGGCGCGATTGGGATTGTACGCGAAATGTCCGATTTTAAAGCCAAAGCAGCCGCTGTATGAGTCGAAAACTGATCCACAATTTTTTCTTTTTTTTTGCTGCGGACAGCAACATGTCGTTACTGATTTTCCTTTATTGAATTTTTAGCAATATTTAAACTCTGCATTTCAAAAATTTCACGAAACATTGGTTACAGTTCAGTTCAGATCACAGTTCGTATTTATTTCACCCTTTTTTTTCATCTATTCAAAAACATGAAGAAATTATATCATAACATATTTGAAACCATCTATTTGTCAAAGTTTCGTCGGTGAAAAATTGGAAAAATATTTTGGGGATTTTCTCGGTGAAGGTAAAGTTATTTAATTGTCCAAAACCTTGTAGCAGGGTCAAAAAACGACTGGGGAAATATACAAATAACCAAAGATATGAAGGATGTTGTTGGCTACTCGTACAACTTCGAGTCAAATCTGCTCACAAGAAAGCATTGGACGCTTAATTAAATGACGACAAACCATAAAGAAATGTGTAGCTCATACACATAGTTGAATAATAACAAGAATAGAATCGTTGGCGATTTTGTAAAGTTCTGGGATTGACTAAAATCGACAGTGTGTAACAGGTTCCAACTAATAACAGCATGATTTTTAGGCTTATGGAGTATACATACTATATGTATAATATGGCGTAGTCTCAATAATTAAGAAAGAAGCAAATATGATTGGAAAGCCAAAAAATTCTCTGCAAATAATAGGGTAGGTTAGGTTGGTTAGGGCTGGTTGTTCCCTCTATAAAGACATTTAAGTTTGACTCTTCGTACTACGCGGTTATTGGATTATATCATCGTTTCCTTCGGACTTTGTAATTAAGTGTTTATTTTCCTGATTGGTCATAGTTTCTTATTTATATATATCCCCCTAAATCAATAAGCATGTACTCGTATCACGGTGATTCCATTCGAATGGGATGGGTAGACCCTTGTTAGTTTCGGAGATAGCAGGCCTTGTCTCCCTTTTAGCCAGTACAGATACTACTGACTGGACCAACAATCTTGGAGATAAATCTCCAACTCCAACACTGCAACGATCCTAACATTTGTGCTTTAAGAGCTTCGAGAGCTGTTTGTTTGTCCGATCACTGTATATGAGACCTCTTCAAAAATTGCAACACCAAGGTTTATTATTTTATCAATTTATTACAATTATTTTGCGAGCCCTCTTTTTAAAGAAGCCTACATCTGATAACTATCATCCAAGGCAATGATCCAATCACGAACGTTGCCTTTTGTGTTAATAATCTCAATTTATGTTAGCGTTCATTTATAGCATCTATCTTTAGATTATTGAATGAGAAACAAAGTTAACACAGTGAATTTATTTAGAAAAAAATTCAGATCGACTTTGTATTTTAGGATAACACATCGGCTTACCACTTGCATACGCTGCACTGAAGGGTTTCCATTAAATGCCCCCAATTTGTTTTGAATAAAAAGACGTGTGCTTGACGCAACCATGCTATTGTTATTTTAGATTGAAACATAAATTCATTAGTTTGGAAAACGGACATCATTCAAATGGGCTCCACGAAACTGCTTACATGAGTGTATACGCTGGACCCAATTTTCCACGACTTTTTGCATAATTCAGTCGATATTCCGGTAATTTCATGTCAAATGTTCGTTTCTAAAGGTTTCAGGCTCCGGATCTTCTTTCATCTTCAATGAGGTCCAATCAGTGAAAGTTAGAAGTGCACGATGGTCATTTGACTTTAATTATATGAACATATAGCCAATACTTTTCGCAAAATACACCACAAGGGCGTTCAAGAGACGCCCTGCTCTTGAGACTGGCGCGGTATCTATTGATTGTAGTCTTGTTTTACCGACTCGAGCACAGTCGCAATATGTTCTTCACTTCTGCCTTTTCACTGGCTTACTGCCACGACAACATTTTGTGTGTCAAAAATGGTATGCGTGAATTAGAAGAATCTCTATTGGAACTAGCCGAAATGTGTGCGACCGATGGGTCACGCCAAGGGTTTATCTTCTCCCCTATTGGCCGAATAATGAAGAGTTGAATACGTAGGTACTTGAAGTGAATTGGAAAAAGTTACAGGAGTTTAGCCAAAAGCTAAATAATATAGCTTAAAAAGTCATGGACATGTTTTCATGAACCTCTTACTGACTCCCCTGCAGATAAGCTTGCAATATCTTATTTTTGTCTCACCAAAACCTATCACCCATAACAGTTTGACAGATCAGATCTCATTTATTTATGAAATCGCTGTTAGTATTGCATTGACGGTTCTAAAATTGTTGCTATTCCTTGAATAACTCAAATAATTCTGACCCGATTTTTTTCGACTTTTCGTTAAATATTTTCTCCGGACATTGCAAAAGAGTAATATACTCGTATTTTTAAGAAAATTTTGTATAGGTTTTTTTTTATAATTAAAAAAGTCATCGGCAGATCCTGGTCAAAATTTAATGCTCGCGATTCGATATGAAGACGCATTAACTGACAAAAACTATAATCGATAGCACTATTCCATCGCGGATTACGGACCAAAAAAATTTACACATATGAATTGAGATGCACGACGACAGAGCCAAGGAGGTCATTCAGCGAAATAGTGCATCATCACAGACTTCGCCATGGCTAAAAATAATAGCGGACACAAAACGAAATCCTGTGCCGAACGAGGAGATCCCAGACTCCAAGCGGAGGCAAAAACCGCCTCCAGCTGATGGAAATAAAAAGCCTCGTAACAACGCGGGAATGCAGAGCGGGGAAAAATTGCGAAATGTAAAAACAACGATCGGATAAAGGCCGACAAAGCGGCCACAAGTGACGACAACAACACTTGGACAAAGGTCATCAAAAAGAAGAAGCAAGTCAAGAAGCAAAGGCCCACCGAGGAGAAAACTCGACTGATGCAATAGTGATGACAGCTTTCCTATACAAAAATACTCCGGAAAATTAAGGCGGACCCAAAACTGTTGATGCAACTGAAGGAGATAGGAGAAAAAAAATACCAATTTAAAAAGATGATAAAGATTAAAGATAAACATTCATATGTACGTGCGCTGACACACCGCATCGCTCTGGGAGTAAAGGGCATCGACGGGAACACGACATCTGCGAATCAGCAGGGAACGGAAAACCCTAACTACGAGTACATGTTTAAGATGTCTTGAATTCGGCCACACACCAGCCAATACAAAAATGAGATGAACCGCTCCAAGCTATGTACAAGAATTGGGAAAGAAGGCCATATAACCAAAGACTGCAAGAAAGACCCGCTTTGTTTCTTCTGCAAGAAGGAAAACCCGGAGAACAATAAGCATGTAACCGGCAGCAACAACTGCGTGGTCTCCAGAAGAGCCATTACCCGTAAACAACCATGAAGATAATACAGATTAACCTTAACCACTGTAGGACAGCCCAGGACAACCTGGCACATACGGCTAGAGACGAGGGACAGGGAGCGGACATCATTTTGAGCAGCGAGCCGTGTAAAACTCTCGACAGCAACATCTGGATCTGCGACAAATCAAGGCATGACGCAATTTGGACTTGTGGAAAACATGCCTTCCAAGATGCCAGTGACCAGGCGGATGAGTACGTTCTTCCAAAAGTAAACACGATCAATTCCAGGCAATTTTAGGAAACGTAAGTGCAGATGCACGTGAAAGATCTCCAGGGGTTATAGGCGGAGTCTTTAGTGCCTGGGCAGGGGGTAGCAGGCTTACCAATGCCAGAGGACGTATGCTACTAGAAACATTGCATCCTTGGATGTAAGAACAAAAGGTTATTCCACGCAAATCCATTCCACAAAATGGAAAGATAAACTCTTTAACAAGGGCATGTTCGACGAAATGATGAATAGCAGCGAGCTAATCGATAGGGAAACAGCGGAGAATTTGTCGCAATACCTCACTCACACTATATAACTAAAGCATTTGACGCAGCAATGTCCAGACGAATGCCCAGTAAAAGGGTCCGTGCTATTGGTGGAGCCAACAAATAAAAGCACTACAAACAAACTGCTTACAAGCATGGTGGAGATTGCAATGTTCTAGAAGTTGGGCCGATTTTCAGACACGACTGGCAAGAAAAGGCTATAAAAGAAAGTAAAACAAGATACTTCAAGCGCCTAAGCGATGAAGTGGACATAAATCCATGAGGCATGGCATACAGAATGATAATGACTAAGCTGAAGGGGTGTAGGTCTCCACAATTATCAAGCTTAACAATGCTAAGGTTTATTGTAGAGCCCACACTATGCCCACGGAAACAATTGACTCTGTGCAATATTATCAGGGAAACCAGCACAAAATCAGATCCAATAATAACACCAGACGAACTCTTCAACGCATGCAAGAAAATAGATATCAATATAGGGCATGGACCCGATGGCATCCCAAATAAGGCAGTGAAAGCTGATATTCAAAAGAGACCAGACATGTTTATAATAACAATGCAAAAGTGTCTGAAAGAGGGGATTTTCCCAGAGCAGTGCAACATTTGGTACTCTTACCAAAGGGAAACAAACCACCTGGAGAACCAGCACCATATCGCCTAATATGTATACTGGACACACTGGGGAAAATACTTGAACGGATCATTTATGATATATTGCTCATATGGCAGAAGAAAAGGTAGCATTATCAGATTAACAGCTTGGATTCAGAAAATCGCGCTCCAGCGTCGACGCCATAAAAGCGGTGCAAGAAATAGCAGACAAAGCAATAAAGGGAGAAAGATGGCGATGGGGAACAAAGGAATATTGTGCAGTAATGACGCTGGACATAAAAAAATGCATTAGAAGGCCACTAGTCAGAATAGATACACCGTACTACGTACGTACGACGAAGGGGAAGAGTACTATAAGATTTACGTGGGAGTCTCACAAGGACCGGTACTGGGGCCTCTACTCTGGAATATCATGTACGAAGGAATTCTGCAATTAGCACTGCCACTAGGAGTGTAACTGTTGCAAAGAATATTTGCAAGATAGAGTCATCTACGAACAAAGCAATTAACCTTATCAAAAACTGGTTTATACCCGCTAGCCTAGAACAAAATGGAAGCTGTTCTAATAACCAGCAGGAGAAAGGTGGAATACCTAGAACCGAATATGCTAGTATATATATGTTAATATCCAAAGTAGTAAACTCAGTTGTTTTATATGCTGCCTTAGTTTGAGTGGGGGCCCTAACGACAAAGAAAGCTATTATCAACATATCGACTTAGCGCATTAAGAATAATCAGTGGCTTTAGAACGATTTCGGAAGAAGCAGCTTTTGTTATAGGTGGGATGATTCGATATCCATGCGGACGAGATACAGAGAGTCTATAATAAGAGAAGTTCTAGTAAGCAAGAGGCGAAAATCATCAAAAGGATCAAGGACGAAGAAAGACTGATATATATTGATACATATAAAAATAATCAAACAATATCAACAAAATGTCAATATAATGCATCTGCTTCAAATCTAAAATGGTGATTTTTTGAAAAATTATTATTTAACTGACGAATTAAGGGGTTACGGAGCGTTTTTCAAGATTTTTTTTCGCTACGATATTAAATTAATATAAAAAAAGTAAAATATACATTGTGTAAAGTATTCCTTGACGAATACAAAACTTTATTGATAATTGAAGAAAAACAATTATAAGGTATACATTTCGCCCATCTCCGGAAACCTCTTTTCAAAAACGTGCTGGGCGGTACCAGCAATATATCTGGTAGGTTTAATTTGAAACAAAAAAAAAACCTATTAAAGTAGATGGATAAAACTAGTCTCTATCATAACCGTTTTCAAAAGATTTCATTTTTAACAAAATGGCAGCTTTTTGAACGTACAAGGCTATTTTTGACTAAAAAACTAGTCACATTTTTATTTATAACAAATCTAAAAACTAAGATATCAAAAAAATCCTACGTAGGAGACTAGATAATGGTATTAAGAATATCCGTGCGAAATGGCATGCAAATCGGTCGAGTGGTTCAAGAAATATTTCTGGTACCGACTCGGAAAATACTGTTTCGAGAAAAACGCAAACGAAATGCAAAATCTGGTTTCGAAAGCAAAACTGAAAATGCGCTCGAGTAGTGCCTTCTGGAATATTCTGAATTCTAATATTCTTATACAAGGTTTAAATCTATTGCTAAGCAGGTATAAATATTTGCGAGGGCACGGACCCGTCATTAGAGAAGTTAGGAAGGCAGAGCAGGCACGCAGCTTCTCATGTCAATAATAAGCGCTCCGCCCGATCCGACGTCTAACGGTCATAACTTTCTTAATTATTGGAATTTTTGAAAAATTCTTGCGGCATTTGATGCTTAGTGATTGGAATTTTAGCTTTTCTGATAAAAAAAGGATAAAATCAAAGTTAAATTGAAACAAATTATTCTTTTAACCATTGCCTACATCAAATTATCTGTTTTGAGGATATCAAAAGCCGCTCATTTATAGCTTAATTGATATTTTCCAATGCGTTTAAAGGCCAGGAAAGGCCACAACTCACCCAGCATAAAACTTACGCTGGAGTAGTAATAATGGCACACACAAACCTTACGAAAAATAGTTAAAAAAAATTAAAAAGTGGCTCCGAAAAGATTATTATCGGTCTAAAGAAACCTTTTGACGGTATTTCAAGGGATCCTAGGGATCCAAGGGATCGCGGGCGGCGCGACGGGCTCACACGCAAAAACGAATTATAAAGGTGACAGTATCAGGCGAATTAACCGACCGTTTACCTTTAGATTTGATACTTGTTAGTTAAAGTTTTTCTTTGATGGCTGAATATAAAAAAGATTTACTAACGTATCTTCTCAAAAATAAACTGACCTGTGAATCTCTTAAAATAATAATTAATTCATAATTCCTTAATTGTTTATTATAGATATTGCCATTTAATATTCAATAATATTCAATTTTTAACAACAAGATTATGTTAGTCAAACTAAAAATGTCAATTATAGTAGAAGTTGAAACACTATTTTGATTGCTATTATTCAAAAAGTGATTTGAATGATAAAAGATATATCAATTTAGACTTGTTTTTCAGATTTTCAATGTCCGACAAAGAATTTTCACTTAAAGTGTTATTCACAACTAATTTAAAACCAACATTTAACCTAAAAAATTTGAGACACTTTAAAAAATTCTAAATTAAAAAATAAGACATAAGTAAAATACAAATATATTATATATAAACGTGCTGTATATAAATATAAGTTTTTTATTTGTTATTTTTTTACCACCGCAATAGGATAGATTATTATGGCGTCTATACATATCGCTATGCTTCTTTTGTTCTCTGGAAAAGTGGTAGATCCGTGATAGAAAATCCGGTTGATGCATTCAGTAGATTATCTTTAAAATGGCAAATTTGTATTAAATATAAACCGATCACTAGTTACCGCGTTTTTTGAAAATAATATCTCATATAGAGTTTTTTCTTTGCCTTCACCGATATTCGTATTGGTTTTTATATATGTACATAAGTAAGGAACAGCACAATTTCCGATAAAACCGAACTGTTTAAAAGCTCAGTGGCTTTATTAAAGATACGGAAACAAAAATGCAACACGTTCTCAACACGTTTATGAATATAACCCGACAGTAACGCGAGACACAAGTTCGCTAAAGGTCGTCACTATGGGCGATGAACTAGTTTCGAAGAGTGGTTGTCGGAGCAGCAGGCGGAAAACAAAAGTAGTAGCAGCAGCAGCTAATAACATGAGAGTAGAAGCAGCACAAAAGTTTAAAATGCAGCAACAATACGAGTACTTGTACATCTAGGAGATCGCTTTCAATGGAAAAGTAAAAACAAAATTGAAAATTGATCCCATTCAAATGGTTTATATTTCCATCACCAGTAGTAACGGCCCCAAAAACAACCAAGCAAGATGTGTGAAAAACGGTCCATAAGTTCTACTCTGTACAGAGCAGCAGAAACAGTTGAAAGTGAAAGGAGTTTGTCAGTCGGCGACTGCCACTACGAGGTGCTTTTGTGCCTAGCAACCGGACAACACGGTGACGGTAAAATTACAACTGAATTCAAAATCGAACGTTATCCTAGCAATATGCCTTCATCGGTGGCAGTGCTTTCGTCGTCATAGCCGTCGTCATCGGCATCATCAACATCATTGGTATGGGCATTGTTATCACACCCCCTTTGCTCTGGCATTATTTAGTTGGAACGACAACGATATGATATAGACCAAGCAGCAGCATCACCATATTATCCTTTTCACATACGTACGCACTATTTAACATGCTTGGCTTCAAAAAAAAAAAAGGAAAAAGAAAAAAAAAACAGAAAAAACTGAAAAAATACGCCAGGCTTTTCTTCTTTTTCACTCAGATTCACGAATACATTCATGGATGTGTTTCCCTTCGTGACTCTGTGTGAGTTCCAACGCAATTGCCGTAGTAGAGTGTAGAATCCTCTCACCCTCGCTTTTATTTTGCGTACGGATTCATGGATATCATATACCCAATCCGGGATGAGTTTACCGAAATTTTTCCCATTTTCCCATCTTCTGTACGAGGGTGATGCTGGCAGAATTGACCAACAACAGGTGAAAGTGAATCCACCCACCACCCAGCGGGTGGTTGTGTACTCCGAAGATCTGAATAAAGTAAAACAACAGGAATGAGTTTTGGCCAATCGACGAGTGTTTTGGTTGGCTAAAGCGCCTCCCCTTTTTTGTATGCGTACCAAAATTCAACCCTCATTTTTCTGCTTCCGTCTCGTGTATGTGAATGCTGAACAGATTCCATCCCTTAAATAGAGAAGCACAGTGGTACTGATTCTCGCGCATCCTCGCATCACACCTTGTTTTTTCAGATTCCATCTCCCATCACCACCCACCGCCAGAATTCTTCATTCAAGTCTGTCTTATAAATTCCGGGATATATTTCACCTTAAATCTAAAAGGTTTTTTTTTGTTCCATTTTTTTTTTCTGTGGGGGAAAACAATTCGTTTTCTAGAGATACAAGTACATATGAGTATGGTGCTTTGATGTTGTCACCGGTGCTGTCCCACAAATGCAAAGCATTTAGGGGTTAATTCACGACGGCGATACGACGATAGGACGACCAAGAGAGTATATCAAGTAGTTATTTCTGGCTTGTGGTTGTAAGGAAATTTCTCTGCCAAAAGAGAACGACACGAGGGCAAAATAAAAAGAAATAAAAAATTCAACAATAAGAACAACAAAAAACAACTTTCCTATCCAATCTCGGTTGTTGTGCAAATTTAAAACTTTTGTAATTATAAACGGAATTTCAAGAGAATTGTTCCGCAATTAATTAGTACGAATTATTAAATGTACACATTACTCGAAGCTACTAAAAGAAAAGTTTTAGAGCGGAATTTGGTTTCATTTATTTGTAAAGTCAGTTTTCCGAGGAAGATGATAATACATATTGTAAAGTTTTTCCAGAACTGGGTTTAAAACAGAATTTCTAACGAATTGCGAAGCGAAACAAACATCTAAGCAGTCATAGGGCAAGCATTTGTTTTTGCAATCTACCTTTAAAAACAGTTTTTTCAGACTGTTTTGTCTTTCCAAAAGTGAATCGTATTCTTTTAGTCAACTTTCTTTTGTGTTAGTTATTTGTTAGTTTAGCTTTTTGCAGTTCTATTATATTACATACTTTGGTTTGGCCTTTTTTGACTGGACACCAATGATCTAGAGCAGGGGTCACCCCTATATATGGGCTTATCCTGGTTGTATGACTAGTTCATACAAAGTGCTTATCAGTAAATCAAAAGTTGTGTTTTTTGACATCCGTACCGAATCAATGGATGAAACTTTAGATTGTAAAAATTGTAAAATAAAAATTGTTTACAAAGATTGTACAATCTAATATTCTATTTCAATATACACTAGACTGTAGTTGAGTGTTCCGTTGGTCTAGGCGTTTTCGTAAAAGCCGTGTGATAAGAGATGACCCACGCCGGAAGGCGAAACTCATCAACTGATGAGCGAAATATGTTGCTCATGTTCGACTTTCTTAACACGTAAGTTAATATATGAGTAACGTGCTACCCTAGGCTTAGCAACACCTGTTTTCCGAATTTTGAAAAATAATTCGTAGAAAAGGAAAATGTCGGACAGTTGGGTCCTTCACTGTTTGACTACTAAATAAAAGAAACAACGTCTGGACACCGCAACTCTATTGAAATAAAGACTTGCCATTGAAGGTAAGGAATTCCTTTATCCATATTGATAAAACGTAGGCTAGAGACTTCGCACCGGAGAAGAAATCTGACGACCCATCAAAAGTTAAGCAGCTGATGATTTTTACTTACGACCACTAGAGAATCATCTTGACAGACCGACTTCCATGCGTAACATACCGCATATTTTTGCACAAATTGAACAAGACAATGCAAAAACAACGAACTGACTCGATTACTGGTAAGTCACCGAATTTGTATGACAATGCACGCTCTCACATTAGTTGATTTACCGCGCGCCAGTACGGTACAATATAGCCCAGACATGAGCCCACCAGACTTCGACTTGTTGCCAATGTTTAAGGAGCCAATACGTGCACTGAATTTCACCTATCTAACAAAGATTTCTAATACCATTATCCAGCGAATTCGGCAGTTGAACAAAAGAGCTGAGCTGACTGGCATATCAAATCATCCGAGGCGTTAGGAATCAGCGATTGAGAAGCAGATCTATAGTAAAATAGTGTTCATTACTTCTAAAATGACCCCTGTAAATTCTCGCTTGGAGTACGGTATATATTATTGGGGTAGTGCAACCATAAGAAAGTTACAAACACTTATTATTGCTCAAAAGAAGGATGCCAGGATCATGGCTCATAAACCAAAGTAGGAGCCCTCGCGGCCTCTATTCCAATCAGCTAAGATATTACCGCTTAAATATCTATATATATTTAAACATTGAGAATTTTCTATTTTTGATCCCTGCTTCCGTAACAGTTCGCAGAACAAGAACAGAGCACTGCCTTCAATTTGCAATTATGTGCAATCCGCGTATATCGTCTTGTACTGGAATAAGAAAATCAACAGTGCACGTTATTTTGAAAAAGAAACTAAAGTTTCACCTATACACCTTGAATGTCTTGCAGTTTCTCAACGAATATGACTTACCGAGAATGATGCTGGAACGTTTTCGGACAGCACGAACATTTGGAAATATAACATACTCGTATTGTTTCGTGGCGAAGCACATTTTCATATCGATGACTGTGTTAATAAACAGAACTGAGATACTGGTGCCTAGACAACCCTAGGGAACGCTATCACAAACGTTTGTAATGTCCAAAGACGATAGTGTGTTGTTCAATTTCTGCCCGAGCGATTATTGGCCCTTATTTTGTTAACCAACGAGAAACAGTCTTACATGTATTGCCGAATGATCGGCGATTTTTTGGTACCGCAATTGTAGCTATTTCCAAAAATAGAACAAAATTTCAGCAAGAAGGGGCCACTCCACACATAGCTAGAGTTTCAATGGAGAAGCTTAAGATAATTTTTTCCCAATAAATTAATCAGCAAGTACGAAAGCATACCCTGGGCACCTCGATCACCGGACCTTACACCGTGGTGGGGATACCTTAAGTCGAAGGTTCACAGCAAAAATCCCCAAACAATTCAGGCCCTCCAAGAAAGTATTTGTAATGAAGTTGCTGCCATTGAACCAACGCTTCGCTATCGCGTGTTCTCAAATTTAAAACTCCGATTGCAAGATTGCATTCAAAATCAGCATTTTGTATGGATAAAATATGAGAATAAGGCTGTTGTTTTTCTTTTATTTAATATTAAACTTGAAAATTTTCCACTGGATACATTTTATATTAACTCAAGTAATATAATAGTTAAGAATTAATATTTTATAATAATGTTTTTATAAATATGCTTCATGGCAACCCTGAATTTACTTTGTACTCTCCTGTAATCCTTTTATTATAATATATGCAATTGTCTTACTGTATCATTCCATTGGCACTCTTCTTCTTTTAGTTCATTACAGTTTTTTATTCAACTAATTATCTTATACCATATTTCTTATGTAATAAACAGTTCTTCTTGAAGCTTGAAACTAAACCGTCGTTTTCTTTTATAGGGTTTTCCAATAAGGACTCGACAACTTTTTTTTTTAAATAAAACGCAAACCATTTGAGATATTTCAAAAACTTTCTTATCGGCTTGAAGTACAGTCAAAACATCTATGAATGGAACTCGACTTCGTTCATATACGAGTAGATACCGCAGGCACCTTGGCAGCGGTCGATTCGTTGGACCCAATTTTCAACGACTCGGCTACACATTTCGGCTGAAATGTGGCTTGTGGCATCATCCTGTTGAAACCACATGTCGTCCAAGTCCATATCTTCCAATTCGGGCCAAAAATAATTGGTGATCATGGGGCGATAACGCTTATCAGAAACGCCGGCATGCAAACCGCACCAAACAGTTATTTTTTGTGGATGAAGTGGTGATTCATGAAGCACATGTGGATTTTCACCCGACCAATAACGCATATTTTGCTTATTGACGAACCCATTGAGCCAAAAATGAGCTTCGGCACTGAAGATGATTTTGCGATGAAATTCATCATCTTGGCGCATCTGCTCCAGAACCTATTCGGAGAACGTACGTCGCTTCAAATGATCCTTCGGCTTCAATTCTTGAGTCAGCTTGATCTTGTATTGCCAAGATTCTTACGCAAAATACGCCATAATGTGGTCTGAGCGATGCCCAATTCTTGAGAACGCCGTGGAATTGACTGATTTGGATCGTTTGCTACCGACGCCTGAACGGCAGCGATATTTTCGACACTTCGACCAACCCGTTGTCTCACTGACACGGCAACATCACACAACGCATATGTAGACTCACATTTTTGCACTAAACTTGTTATTGCCTGTCTACTAGGGCGAGAATTACGACCGAAAATTGGAGTTAACGCTCTTAAAGTTGCAATCACCGACTCCGAATTTCGGTAGAAAATTTTTATAATTTGCAGAAGTTGCTCGTTCGTGTACTTTACCATGATGAAAATGTTGACTTTACTGAATAAATTGACAGTGACAGTTTGATGATTAGTGAAAGAATGCGTTCACAAATTAAATTCAAAGTTGTCAAGTCCCTATTGGAAAATCCTTTATATAAATAGCAACAGGCCATGGGCCCAGTTGCGTGCGAATTAAATTAAAAGAAAAGTTTGGTTTGTTCGGTTATGCATATGTGTAGTTAGAAAAGTATATTTAATAAAGGAAGCTATTATTTAGTAGAGCAACTATTGGGTTGTACCACATGAAATGTCCGATCTTCGCTCAGTCGGAAATAAGTTCTCGAGCCAAAAAATGAAGTGGCACGTGTGCTTGACGTGTGAAAATTTTACGGTTCGTTGCAAGTACCGTTATTTTTTTCCTAGGAATTATTTACCATGCTGATGGCAGTTCAAATTCGAACCCTCTTCCTTTACGAATTTAAAATGGGACATTAATGACGCATTTGAGGATGTAGCGATAAACGAACGCACTATATGACGGTGACTTATATGACGACGATGTTTTAAGAGCAACGGTGGGTACGGATCCAACGAAATCGGTGCGGGAGATTGCACAAAGCATGGGAGTATCCCCAATGACAATGAGTCGACAACTTTTTCTCATAGGAAAGGTAAAGGCAATATTGGCTTTTAAATTTTTACTATAAAATCGGACATTTCATGTGATACAACCTAATAATTTTTTATTTATACAATACTATGAGGCCCATAGTGGGTTTTTGCTGACGATTAGTGCACGGACTGCAAAATTGTGTAGTTTTTTTTATTAAAATATCTTGGTAGGAATGAGATAAAAATCGAAAAGCTCATAAATTGAGATCAATGGAACGTTTGGAAGTTCCAGTTTAAATTATTTTATGTTCTTATGACTTACTTAAATATGTAATGGAAGAAGAAGCAAAGCCAACAGAACTTTCTCGGGAAGTAAAATAGGAGGATCTTCCAGCTAAAATAAGGTCGGGGTCTCTTTTTGATAGTAAAGCACAACGGGTAATTTTGATCTCTATAGGTTAATAGCCACTTCTTCACATTATTAATTGCAAGACCTCAAAAGAGATGTGGGATAAACTTCATAGTGTATACGAAATAAAGCCAAAGATCAGTATACTCGTACACATGCTACAGCAGCAGTTTTATATGTAATTTCGTTAAACATTCTTAGGATATTGCCGTGCACATATCCAAGTTACAGACTATTGTGAAACAGTTATCTGATGTAGGGGAAAGTGTTTCGCCATCAATGATCATTACTAAAAATATAATGACTCTTCCACCTTCGTATAGCCATTTTTATAGTGCATGGGAATCGACATCTGCAGATTAGCAGACACTGGAAAATATAACCACGAGGCTTGTAATGGAAGAGGCTCGTATGGGTTCTAACAATGGCACTGGTTTTGGGGGTACTAATGTTGCGAACAAGCAACATCGTAGAAAAAGTCAACTAATGAAGCCAAGCAGCAGCCAAAACCAGGAAAGTGCTTCATATGCAAGGAAAGGGGACAAGAAAGACTGTCCCAAAAGATGAGAAAAGGAAGAAAGTTCTAGTGCAAGGCGGGGCAATGCGTTTGTTTGCGAGGTTCTTCTAGCCGAAGCTGTTTCTAGGGAAGATGCATGGTTCCTAGATTCAGCCGCCAGTGATCACATGACCAGCAGAAATTATAAAATATAAACAGTTTGAGCAACCTATTTCCGTTAGGCTTGGAGGTGGTAACACGATTAATGCTTTTGGCAGAGGGGATATTAACGTGCGTCGTTTCTTATTGTATACTATCTCTACATGGGAAGAATGGCAGATGTTTTATTTATTCCGTAGATTCGTCTCAACTTATTTTCACTTAATTATGAGCTAGACAAAGGCTTAAAACTACAGTTAAATTCGGATATAGTGACTTCGGTTATAACGACATTTCGGTTATAATGACGAAACTACAAAAGTTTGGTTTGCCACTCAATAATGAATAGGTAACATCTTTCGGTTGTAACGACTTCGGCTATAGCGACTATTTCGGTTATAGCGACCATTTCATGAGGGTTGTTTGTCATGAAATTCGGTTGTAACGACTGAAAACAAAAAAAGAGAATTTTTGCCAGCTCGCCTTTTTCTTGTGTTGAGTGCCTAGATACAGTTATACAGTTATTGAATGCATCTGGAGTTTATTTTTTTTTAGATACATTTTTGGGCCAGTTGTGCTAATTTTTGATTGAAAAGTGTTGAACCCTAGCAAAGCGACCAGAGTTTCGTGTACTAAGTTTACTAGAGCTAAGAAAAAGATTTATTCTTTCGATTCCGGAAAAAATCGGTATGTTTTGGTCTGTAGAATTGAATCTAAAAAAAGGAGAACTTCTAGTATTGAGGAAAAGACTGCCATAATTTGGAGACTTGAAGCAGGAGAATCCAAATCAAATCTTGCAAAAGAATTCAATGTTTCGCATTCTACAATCAGTGGAATGTGGAAAAATAAAGAAGCTGTTCAAAAAAGTTTTGAAGCGAAATCAATAAAAGTAAAAAAGATTCGTTCTTCAAAACATGCAGACATTGAAGAATCATTATTAAAATAGTTTAAGACTTAGATGAGCAATAATGTGCCCATCACAGGGCCATTACTGCAAACAAAAGCAAATGAAATTGGACAATTGCTTTGAAAGGATTTTCAATGTACTGAATGTTGGATTTATGCGAAACAACATTGTGTTTGGAAAAATGCCATGCGATGAGTGGTTACAAAAAGTATGGCCAATAGATCGAGGAGAGTACCAACCCTGTGAAATTTTTAATGTGGACGAAGCCGGCCGTTTTTACAAGTTAAGACTTGACAAAACGTTGAAATTTAAAGGAGAGAAGTGCACAGGAGGAAAAATGTCAACAGAAGGAATAACTGCGCTCGTTGGTGCAAATATGGACGGATCGGAAAAACGAAAACTGCTTGTTATAGGCAAATTAAAAAATCCAAGATGTTTTAAAGGTAACACGTGCTTGCCAGTTGAATACACAGCAAACAAGATGTCTTGGATGACCTCCGAAATTTTGGAGGAAGTTTTACGAAAATGGGATACAGGGCTTAGGAAAAAAAAAAATGTTGTTACTTGTTGATAACTGCCCTTCACATCCTAACACTCAAAACCTTTCTTCAATAAAACTAGCTTTCCTTCCGTCCAATACAACATCGATATTGCAACAAATGGACCAGGGTATTAAAAGAAGCCTTAAAAGACATTTTCGAAAAAATCTTGTGCCCAAAATGATTCGGGACATAGAAGTTAATAAAGAATGTACCATTGACTTATTAGACGCTGTCAGCATGGTGGCTACAGCTTGGGATCGTGTCACTAGTAACACAATTGCTAGCTGTTTTAAGCATACTGGCTTGCAGACTTTGAACAACTATCGAAACGAAGAACAATTTGATGAATAGGATGATTGATTAAAAAAAAAAAAAAAAAAAAAAAAAAAAAAAAAATGAAGTTGCGTAAGTACGAGTATGTACTTGTAAGAATTAAATTACTATTTTTTAAATGAAATAAAAATATAACATAACATAGATATTAAAAAAAATCTATTTTTTTTCATTCGGATATAGTAACATTCGCTTATAACGACGGAAAATTTGTATCCCCTGAGCAGTCGTTATACCGAATTCCACTGTATTTTCTGACAGCTCAAAATGCGAAATTTACCGAGGTAATACATTACTTGTAGTGGGAGTTCGACAGACAAAACTATTCAAGCTTCTTATGAAGATGGTAAAGGGTTCTGGCAACGAAGCCTATGGAAATGTGGCATCTGGAAACAAAATACCTTTGCGTGTTTGGCAAGAGAGACTTGGAAACCAAAGTATAAGTCACGTAAGTAATGTTCTCAAGGCTAGAGGCATTCCTTTTGGTGATGATGAGTCATTCTTTTGTGAGGATTGCGTTTTTGGAAAGCAGCATCGGGCAGAATCGAAACAAAGTCAAAATAGAGCGATCTATGTTGGAGAATTGCTGAATTCAGATTTATGCATTTATGGGACATGAAAACCATAGTTGAAGCTGCAATACTGCTATTTTCGTCCTTAACTGTACTAGCCCAAGTCAAGTGAAAGGAAAAACACGTCATATCAAACACGTCATAAGTGGGATAAGAAAAGGGATTTTTGTTGGATATAAAGATGGTTTAAAAGGTTTCAGAGTTTATTTCCCAGGAAGCAATATTATAGAGATCTGTAGAGATATGGTTTTTAACGACAATGGTATTTCAAAAACTACTGGGAGTGCAATCCCAAAGTCGAGATGTCCTGAAAATATACAATGTATATTGCGTTCCATAGACTCCAATGATAACCAACCAAGAGTGAAGGTTGGCGGCCAAATTGGTTGTGAAAGTGACTCCGAAGATGTTTTTGAAGAAACTGTTGGTGGTGGCAATGATAGACAAGCGAAAGATAAAGGTCATAAAAGAAATGGTGCAGGAATCCTAACTTCCACTATAAGTCAGAGCTTGAGAAGCAAGTCAAATAATGCTCAGAGTGAAGGTAATTGCTGCATAGATGAAAGCTTTGCATTTCTAGCTGAATCATTTCTACCAATGACAATGGCAATTAATTATGAAAACTCGAAAAAGTGGAGAGCCCCTATGGACGAAGAAATAATTCGCTTGATAAAAACAGAACGTGAAAGTCAGTGCATTTACCCCAGGATTGTAAGCCGGTTGACACAAAGTGGGTTTATAAAATAAAAAGTGCAACAGAAAACTAAGACGAACGCTTTAAATCCAGATTTGTTGTACCACATAGCTTGTTCACCAACCAAGCGGACCAGATGGTGTTTTGCAGATTTCACCGCAGCCTCCTACAATCCACCTTGATGAGGAGCGCTGGTGTGATGAAATGCCGATCGGTTCCCATACCAGATAGTGACTGTTGACTAGTATCACTGTGCCAAGCCCCAAAATCTTCTTGGAGCATACGGTTGGCACCGACGAATGCACTGCCATTGTCACTGTAGAATCTTGGAATTCGCCTACTTACAAAATGGGTAAATGCATCTAGAAACGCCTGCGAAGAGAGGGCATCCACTACCTCGATATGCACCGCTTTCGTGGCCATACAAATGAAAATGATCAGGTAGGTTTTAGCAATTGTGCGTGACCGCTTTGTGCCTATGCGCAGTATAAAAGGGCCACAGTAATCCACGCCTGATGAAAAAAAAGGACGAGCAGCATTGAACCTTTGCTTGGGTAGTGAAGACATTTGTTGCGCGAGGGTAGCACCGGGATAACGTCAACAACACTATTATGTATAAAACTCCGTACTGCTTGCCTCGCATTTAAAATCCAATATCGGCTACGAAGGTTGTGAAGCATCAACCTCGTGCCGCCATGAAGTGTTTTTTGATGCGCTTGCTGAATGAGCAACAAAGTCAGTGATCCAGTCCGTGGTAGGATTATTGGAAATCGGTGATCGTGAGATATTGCAGCCTTGCTCAGTCGTCCACCATCGTCGTCCATGAACGTGTTCAGTGGAAGCAATCGACTGGAACTGGAAAGCCACCGCTCCGGATCTGATGAAAGCGCTGTCCTGCTCGATGCGGATAAGTTTACCCAAAGCTTCGTCCAATTCATCAGCGCTGACAACTGCCTTCAACAAACGCCGTCGTTTCGGAGCCCAACGTAACATCCGTACCACTGTATGTAATAAACCATTGAGAAAACTAAAGCGTTCCGTAAGGGCAATCACCTTGCCATACCGTCTTCGTGTTGATAGCTTGGGCCCGACCGTAATCACTGCTGTCAACAAAGATATTTTCTCCTCCTCTTGTATAGCATCCAACTCGTCATAAGCTGCTCATCTTGCTGTGAACCTGGAGGTATCGGGTCTTCCATCAACCAGTTCGGACCATGCCACCACAACCGATGTTCCGATAGATCAGCTCCCATTCCACGACTGGCACAATCCGCTGGATTTTGAGCTGATCGAACATGATTTCAACATTTGGGCGATGTCAGTTCTTGGATTTGACGTACTCGGTTAGAGACATATGGTTTCAGTGTGGTTGGCTGCTTCCGTAACCAACATACCACAATTCGAGGGTCTGACCACAAGAAACAAGGTGTATCCAAAAGTCCTAAAACCACACGAACATTATTCAGGGTAACCGCCAATAAGTGCGCTGCGCAAAGCTCTAAGCGAGGGATAGTAGCATCCTTGACTGGAGCCACCTTGGTACGGGCTGTCAGCAGAGGGCCACGTGCATGCTTCCTGAAGTCGGTTGTCTTCGTATATAAAACAACTACGTAGGCACGCGAGCGTCACAAAAGCCATAGAGTGTTGTTATTTCTCCATTCACCATGCCCAGCCATCGGGGCACTCGAACGCGGTTGATTGCGTTCAGACCATTGCGAAATTGAAGCCAAGTTTCGCGTAATTTCGCTGGCAATTCAGCATCCCAAGTGATGCCAGCTGTGTTTGTATAAAAATCTTCCCGATGATAACAATACGTGCCAAAAGACCGGTCGAAGAGCTGAGATACTTCACTCAGTCCACGCTGCTTCGTCAGACAACCATCTTGCGATTTGAGGCTTACGCTGTAGAACAACTCGTCTGTGACTGGATCCCAACGTAACCCCAGAACGGTAGTAGCCAGTGACTCGATAAGGAAGTCTGCAGTAGAAGAATTTCCATTAGTTAAAGAATTAATTACCTAGTACTGTTGGAGTTCCACATCCGTACCTTCAAATGTTCTGCCGATAGTATGGTGTTAACATTTGCAGCTAACATATTAGTTTCATGATGTCAATGCAGCTTACCAAAAAATCATCGACATAAAATGAAGTCAAAATGGTGTCCCGCGGAGCTACTGCTTGAATTCTGTCTGCCACTTTGGCAAAGCTGTCGTACGCACATTGATGAAGCACACGCACTGCGTTGTAAGGACTGCAAGCCATGCCATAATAGTAAGGGAGGCGACCGTAGGATTACCTACCTCATCGGGTCAATGGAAAATTCTTTCACTACCTGGTAGTAAATTGTGAAACATTTACAGAACTGCTGGTCGGACAAAGGTTTTCCGGGTCGTTTGCCCAAAAAAGGGTTACTTCCGGTACCGTTTTTTGATGTTGAGTTATACCATGGAGTCAATGAAAAGTTGAAAAGTACTTTAATAGAGATTTTCTTGTAGATCTCAGAATAGTTGGTCGGACAAACAAAATCCGGGCCCTTCTCCTTGTCCGACCGCTTTCAAGAACGGTATTTTTGATGTTAACCTACCTCATCAGGTCAATAGATGAATGGGGTATGAAATTAAAGCTTAGACTGCCCTCTTTACGATTCCAGTGGTCGGACAAACATTACCTGGGCCAAATCATGTGTCCGACCACTTTTATCAAAAAAACTTATACGTCACTATGTTGATTTTTTGAAGCTGAAAATCGTTTTTTTGATGTTAAAATACTATGAAAGTAGTACTAAATCATAGCCTTGAATTTCTACTATACAAAATATATGAGTTGGGTGTAAAAAAGCCCCTCAAAATAGTATGCCTGAACATTTGCTTACTTTTTTTCAACACCCAGCCAAAATCTTCTGCTCTAAGTTTTATGCAATCTGCATCTGTTGCATTTGCCCACATAGAACTCACAAAAATAGTTTTTTTAATTTTCTCATAAAGTGATTTAATGCAAGGAGGTTTCAAGCTGGAATCAAAGTTCTTTATGTGTTTAAAAAAATTGCCTGGAGCATTGTTTTTGGTAGCGTAAATATTTTGAAAAATTTTATATCTGGCTGAATATACACTGTTGCAGTTTTTCACACCATACAATTGCGAAGTAAAGTATTGAATGGCTTCAGTATCGTTATCATTTAAATATCCAGTTTGGTTACTTAACGATGCAAAGACTGTTTGAAAATGCACGCTTTTTTCTAAAATTTCAAGTGGTTTTGCTTTACCCTTTCTAAAGAAACATGCCGTGTAGTCGCAACCTGTAAAGGCGTGAAATGCTGGTAAAGCAGCACACAAATTCATTCCCAGTGTAGATGCCAGTTGCGTACAATTAATGCAATTTAGATCTTTTCTTTTGGAAGTTCCACCTGCTAACCAAATATCTAAATCTTTTAATTTGTGCATATTTCCTAGTAAAATAATCAATACATCGGTGTCAGATGCTTTTACCATAATTTTTGAATTAGGTTTTGATTTGCTGCTATGATAAATTAATCTTGTGTCTGCTTCTTCATGACTACACCTATACTCAATCTCTTCACACTTATATATTATCTCGTTTTGAACAACATACGAGAAACACTTGTCATCTATTGTCAAAAACACTTTCTTATTTCCAAGAACTGGAACTAGAGATCTATCCTGCCAATGGACTCCAAGAAATCTAACTAAGGCTTCCTTAAATTTTGGATTTGTTAGACATTTAATGAAGTCTTCAGTTCTTTTTTGTAATGGCCCAAGAATTGTGTAGTTGATGACCTCTTGTTCATTACGAACGCAATGTTCAGCATCTTTTA
The DNA here is from genome assembly GCA_949129095.1 of Volucella bombylans. Taxonomy (NCBI): domain Eukaryota; kingdom Metazoa; phylum Arthropoda; class Insecta; order Diptera; family Syrphidae; genus Volucella; species Volucella bombylans. The sequence continues at coordinate 127,569,246 of OX422140.1, read as the reverse complement.
TGGATGGATGTAAATAACGGTCAAAAACTAAGTGCACTTCCGAAGCTTCCGTTGAGCATATTCTTTTCAAAATCATTTCCGAAATCTTATTAAAAGTTTGGGGCACTAAAGGTCCCAAGAGATGGAGAAAATAGAACCCATCTATAAATCTATATCATTATCGATTGGTTCAGATAAAGGAATTCGAGACTTGAGTTTTTTTGCCAAAACAGATTTGTCGGTTTTGTGCATTTCACCAGTGTAGTGGCAAAGAGCTGCAGGAGCCAGGCGATAGTGGATAAGACAAACATTCTTCCATGTAAATTTTTTTTTCTAAAGCTATGGCTAAAAGTCTTCCAAAGGTATCTCGCTCCATTTTTATTAAGGCCTGCTTCTCACCAACCTTGCTTTTCTGATATACTCGTATTATTTTAAGCATTCCGATGAGAAATTTAAAATATTATTTCGTTTTAAAGGCTTTTCAAATAGGTCAGAATTTGTAGAGCATGAATGTTATTTTTTGTTTGTGACCTAGCTTATTAGCATTTAAAAGAAAGTCAGTTGTTTGTTGAGATGCAGCCCTCCCCGTTGTACATAAGGAGATATTTTTTCTCAACTTTTGATTCGAAAGGATCGATGTTTTGTTTAAAAGCATTCATAATTTCAACTAACGATTTTTTGTCTTTTTCAATTCGGTTCTTTGCAAGCTCATAACATACGTATATCATCTGTTTGTCCAATTTTTATTTCAGCCAGCATTTTGGAAATAATTTTTGTACGCATATTATGGCTAAGTGTCCAGCGCTGTCTTGCTGAAATTGAATTCGAGCAATGGGTTACCCCAGTCAAAGAGTTAGCAGCATCCGCATTTATAGTCTGCTCAAGAGTAAGATCAACAGGAGCTCTTGCAAGACTTTTTTTCGTACGTTTTATACCAAAGGCACCACGCTTAAATTCGTTTACTAAATCCGAATTATTTATCTTCAAACCCACTAAATTAGAGTGATATTTCAATATCCACCTTGCGTAGTTTGGTTGATTGAAGACAAAAAATAAATTGGAAAGGTCGAAAATTGATTCTACATACAATTCAAAATTACTTATTCTTATGCTTCTTGAAAACCTGAAAAACACGTTCATGAACTCGACGTACTGCATAAAGAACTGGGGGGTTTTTCCATGATGTCCTTTCAGGGTAAGATCGATATAGCTTTGATATTTCTGTAATGTATCATGTAGCAATGGACTTAAAATAAGGGATTCATTTTGTTCTAATGGGTTATGAAATACACATTTTAAGTCTTCAATTAAACCTTCTGAGATATCAACATCATTTTCTAAACAGAACCGTTCAAAATGCAATGTCTAAATGGCACCAGACATTAAGGGATGGATTCTCTTACATCTATTGAAATGTTTACCGTCAATACTCGTAAATCCGTTAACTGAACCTCCGGCTAAGACTTCAGATTGAACTAAAATATTAACTATCCCAGAACCATCAATGTATTTTCCAAGGGCTTTGAAAAAAGTCATTTGTATATGAAACGCTCCCAAATTTATGAAGACATTATTGAAGGTTGGACTCTCAGTAATTTGGATCTGCATTGCCATTTTGGCAATTGCTAAATCATATGTCAAAATTATTTCTTTTTGATGGCATTCATTGGCAATCATTTGTGCATATTTAAGTGTTTCAAAAACAACAGTGTAAGATGAAGGCGACAAATTAATTTGAGGTACTCGTAAGTAATCTATAGTCTGCATCTCACTTTTGTCAATTGTCGTTTTACTATTAAATCCTATCCACATTGGTATTTCAGGAATCTTGGAGAGTGAAATTGCCCAGATTAAGTCTTTGAGCATTGCATTTTTTTTAGTATTTTCGAATTCAGTAGTAGCATTCAAAATATCGAGTAATGGAAGTAAATTTGTTTTGGAAGTGGGTTTTTTCATGTATGGTTGAATTTCGCGAGGAATTTGCTCGAACCGTCTTCTTTTTTTTTGAAGTACAATCTTACTATCACTTTGATTACTTGCTACCGGGCTATTTGTTACTAATGGTAAACTTTGCTTGGGTTTAAATTGATAAATAATACCAACTGTATCGTGAAGAGTATCTTTACCATTTACAGTATCAAAATTGTCAAAAGCTACGTGGGTGCTTAATTCACCGTTAATTTCTATACCAGTTGCTCTCTTGCAACTGTGTATCCCACACAATGTCCATATTTATTTAGGATCGTAAGAACCTTTTTACTACTTGTCAGGGATTTCATTGAAAGCCCTAACATAAGATGTTTGGCTGGCTTGATTCTTCCTTTTGATATAATATATATTATATCCTGGCACAATGATTGAATTTTAATAGAATCACCTCCTGAGTTTTAGTAGAATTACAACTACACAATTGCACACACACAATTTCTTTTTAGACTGGGCTCAAAAGTACAAGCCACTTTGACTTTCCACCGAACTGGCCTTGTCATAAGATCTCTCACGATAAATAGATTTGCTTATCAGTAGTGGAGTAATATATTTTGAGTTAACTGTAAAACTATAAGTATAAAGGGCAAGTACATGATCAACACAAGACAAATATGTTAAAAGAGTTTAGTTCAGCTTAATTTATCTTAACCCATTTTCATTCATCAATAGCAGTGATTTTTGCCTGTTGTAAGTTTTTTTTTGAGGTTAATTATCAAGATTTTAAAAGAAATGTTAAAGCACAGTTTAGAGTATTATTAAAAGTTTTTTTTTAATTCGGTTGGTTTGTCGGTAAGAATTTGTGTTACAGAAAACTTGATTTTTCTGTGAAAAAAAGCAAGCAAATGTTCAGGCATACTATTTTGAGGGGCTTTTTTACACCCAACTCATATATTTTGTATAGCAGAAATTCAAGGCTATGATTTAGTACTACTTTCATAGTGTTTTAACATCAAAAAAACGATTTTCAGCTTCAAAAAATCAACATAGTGACGTATAAGTTTTTTTGATAAAAGTGGTCGGACACATGATTTGGCCCAGGTAATGTTTGTCCGACCACTGGAATCGTAAAGAGGACAGTCTAAGCTTTAATTTCATACCCCATTCATCTATTGACCTGATGAGGTAGGTTAACATCAAAAATACCGTTCTTGAAAGCGGTCGGACAAGGAGAAGGGCCCGGATTTTGTTTGTCCGACCAACTATTCTGAGATCTACAAGAAAATCTCTATTAAAGTACTTTTCAACTTTTCATTGACTCCATGGTATAACTCAACATCAAAAAACGGTACCGGAAGTAGCCCTTTTTTGGGCAAACGACCCGGAAAACCTTTGTCCGACCAGCAGTTCTGTAAATGTTTTACAATTTACTACCAGGTAGTGAAAGAATTTTCCATTGATCCAAGACGCCAACACTAGTTCGCGCGGAAGCATTGAAAACAACGCGGAACTTGGTCATAACTGTATGATGTGGGACATAGAAACAGTTTGTGTGATCGCCAGGTTGATCCACGGTTTCCATATGACCCAGTGCGATGTATTCACACATAAACGCTACATACCTTTTTTGTAGCTCCTTGTCGCCAGCTAATCGTCGTTCCAGGCAATGAAATTGTCACAATGCTTGCGTATATGATTCTCCTATGTGCATCATGTATCGTTCATCCTTTGTCCGAGAGTGCGTCGTTGAGAATATTCACTCGTCGTCTCCAACCTCAGTCTCGGGCACTTCTTCCAACCTCCAAAAGTTCTGTATAAATTTATCTAGAATCATATCCAATTCAGACACCTGAGCGTGAAAAGAATGCAGTGTTCGCGATGACGATGGCTCCGGTGCAGCAGGGCCAAAAACAACCCAGTCTAACTGAGTTCGCTGAGCGTGTGGATCATTCAGCTTCCCATAGATGACGTCGTTTTGTACGATAAGACTCCACACGTCTGCTCCAATGAGGCCATCAATAGCGCGAGACTAGCCAAGGGTGTCCATTGGTTCACGATATAACTAGCAATTCGACCGTCAGGGTGAAGTTAGAATGTATAGAACAGATTGTGAGCGTAGCGCTACCTTTCGTCCTTGTATGGGCAAAGCTCTCAATTCCCTCTACTGTGACATCATATTTACGTCTGCGGAGATGTAAATGGTTAACAAAACGGTCTGTTATAAAACTTAGCTACGGAATCGCAGAGTATACGAGCCAAGCGCGCGCAGTAGCCAGCTACTTACAGCATCGTTTAGTCAGGAACTGAACTGTTGTTTGTACAGCAGGTGTTGACATCTTGGGATCGCGACAGAAGATCGTATGATGGGCACTGCCTCGAAGAATGTCCATGTCTGAGGCAATTAAAACACAAACTCGATGTTCTGCGAGTCTCAAATCGCTGCTCTGGTTTCATAGCCAACAATAATGGATGCCGACCAACTCCATGCGGACCTTGGTAATGAGGGCATTTCCCTTCATCTGTTGTTGCCATAAATGAAGTTTCCGATCGAGTTGGTGTACTAATTAACTCCGTATCTAGACTGCGCGCTCGTTTCTCAAAAAAAAAAAAAAGCCAAGCTCGGGATCTCATTGGAAGAACAGCTCATGTTCCACTCACGCTGCGTGGTGACTGGAAGCTTAGACACAACTATAGGTACTGCCAATGCGTCTCACTTGTCAACATGCAGCTTCATAACACGTAATACACGCAAAGATTCTTGAACCGTATCGACGATAATCAGAAACATCTTAGACGTCTCATCTGCTGCCGGCTTGATGTTGAGAAAGCGGGAATTGTGAATTTCAGCTAAAGGCTTGGGATTGTCGTACTGCTCTTTCAAAGTTATCCACACCTCCTCAATTAATGGTACCTTGCTCACATTGACTGCCTGCCGGAGCTTGCCTAGTTTGTATGCCTCTGGGTAATCCATTTCATGAACCAGAGTCTTTAAAGGCCAACCAATTATGCAGGGATCCATCGAATGTAGGAATGACCACCGGATCGAATTTTACATCAATTTTTTCCTCAATCGCCCTTAGTTTCACTGAATCAGTTTTAATCCTCAACATTTCGAGGTTAAGTTTAACGCACGCCTCCACGTGCTCTCACAATTGTTCGTGTATTTCGAATTCATCTGCCTTAGCATTACCAACAAATCACTGATGATGTTTCTTAAAACGATCGTAATGCTCCGTGAGGGCTTTCAATTCCTGGTTCAACTGGGAACTGTCACATGTCTCGTAGTTGGCTTCTATTATGCGATCGTGATTACGTTTAATCGCATTTTGTGCAGCCATACCTAAGTTGAGGTGCAAAGTCCAAATCACGTGCGTCCAAAGAACTGCGGTAGCAACACAATATTGCAAATGTCCAAAGATACGCCAATGCGCGGTAAATACTCGTATGCCAAGCGCAGTTAAACAAAAAAAAGGCCAAAATATACGCCAATGCGCAGTAAAATCAAATCCAAAAAATATACATATGGTATGATAATACATACGTGTATGCAAAGCGCAGTTTCACAAAATGTCCAGTTATTTGATATGCCAGCCAGCGCGGTGAATCCAAAAGGCTAATCAAATTTAGAATTCAAAATTATCCAGTCCAATATCAAATCCTCACAGAAGGCACGAAAATGTTGAAGATTAAATGCAAAAGACAATTTTGTAGATTTTGGGTTTATTAGTTACCGCTTACCAAACCACGTTGTTCAAGGTGCAGAATAGAAAAAAAAAAAGATTTTGACAGCTCAATTAAGTTTGTCGTCTGCGTCCAACTGAAGATGTCGCGTGTAACGCCAAAGGTTGACTACAGGGTGATTATTCTCCATTCGAATAGCATGAATATTGTGTAATGAAATGGAAAATAAATCTAAGTTTATTCTGCGACAACATGACCTTTGGCTTCGATGTTTTCTTTGTCTGAAAGCTGGATAGCTTAAAGCAGGTTAAAGATTTTCTTGGATGGGTGGCAGTTGTACTATAAGGGTAAACACTGAACGGCGTCAATCATGCGTAACTCATCGCTGTTACTGTTTTACATAAATTGTGCTTATTTTACTTCTTTTAACTGATTTCGCTTGCTAACATTATACACGCGAAAGTTGAGGAAAAAGAAAATGACCACACTATACCTATGTACAATATATAATACTCCGTCGACTAAATGGACCTTAGAAGAGAATATACGACGATTAAAATGACCGATTTAATAGTGGCGGTATCAGTAAATAAATGTTTTGCAGAATTAGTCAGGATGCTGAAATATAGATGGTGGCGAATAAGCCCCTTGGACCAACGGCAGTTGTCATGTCATCCAACCTCTGGATAAAACTTTGTGGCTAGCGCGTACAATTCACCTTAACATTCTCCCGATCAAACAATAGATGCAAGTATGATAGAGGTTCCGAGGAGTGAATGTTCACTCGTTCCACAGCCTTGGGGTACGCATGGCATAGTTGCGGATATCCCAAAATCCGAAAAAAAAATTTATGTTAATAAGTACTGCTGTTGCAAGGGATCAGCAGGGCTTTGGGCTATCTAGAGTCCCTTAATTTCCCAAATGCCACCAGCATTAAATACTGAAGACCACTGGTAGAGCTGCCAAAAAGCCCTCAGAGATGTGGCCTATGATATGTTGTGTTTTTCTTAGATAACATGTTTTGCGAAGAGTACAGTATAGTGTGGTGCTGCATTGAAAGATCAAAGCTGCTGGCGAGCCCTACAAGCAAAAGCAACGGGATAAGCGGCGGCTTCTCAGAAGGAAAAATGAGGAGAATAAGAAGAGAGCGTACGGGGAAATAGGGAAATACTATTGCATGTATGAGGTTCGAAAGCCTAACCAAAATGTAAAAAGAACATCGCAAGGAAACAAAGACCTAGCCGAATGGTGTAAGAGTGAACAAGGAATCGTAATAATAGAATCGCAGTCAGTGATGATGATGTGGAAGGCTTCTGCAGATAGCGAAATGACTTCGAAAGGAGCACACACCAACTCACCTATAAAATATAGTTGAGCCTGATGAATGAAATCTCAGCATGTTTGGTTCGATCCTTATAAAAGCGACCCTATAGAGGTCGCCTGCAAGATCTTATTTGTTGAACTGTGGGAGCACCTAAAATAGTTTGTCAACAACATAGAGATGTGGTTTTAGGCCAGAAATGTTACATTGTAAAGACGATCGTACAGTTACTCGACGATATTTAAATAATTGAAAGCTTAATGTCAGTAACACGTTCGTGATTATAGCTTCGGAAGCGATTAAGATGGGTCTAGCAGCCAACGATACTTAAGAAAATCTTTTTCTTATATTTTTTTTTGCAGGGCTATGGTTACTGTATTCCTAAGTATCTATAAAAAAAAATACTCTAAGATGTTTGCCTTGAATGTTAATACGAGTATTAGTTGGAGGCACTTATATTTTCCTCCCTTTCCTGGAAGTTGTTTGTCACTCTTGTTAAACCATATCTTGTTGTGATCGCGGCACTCTTAGGTGAACTACATGGTCGATGAACTTGATGAACGATGAACCAGAATTGAACATGTATGTATTTATACATGATGGGAAAGCTCTAAATATTGATATTAACAGTTTCCAAAGTTCTGGGCTGATTAACCAGTACCATAAATAAACTTCAGTGATATTTGCATATTTATTTTCAACAGTATTTATCACGGGAGCGATCTACAGAGTTTTGACATATCTATAAAGATAATATTTGGACTCGGATCAAGATTTTTTTTATAAATCCATTTAGCTGGATCTGTCATGTATATTATTATCATGTACAGTATGCAAAACTCGTATTCGTACACCCATGCTCTAAGCAGAAAATAAATTTTTGATGCATAATTATACAAAAATATTTAAAAAAAAATATTTCTCTTTATTAAAAATGCAATGACTAACAAAATTAAATAAAGTAATACTATTGTTTCATATTTTCATTTGTTTTAGTTTTTTACAGAAACTGTTTTTTTCTCTGAAAATACAAGCTGAATATGAATTTTGCATAGTGTATGTTATTTACACTGTTTAAATTATAGTTTCTTTGAATAAGGACACTAGTTTTTTAAATTTTGCATAACATTTTTTTTTGAAAGAACATTTTATGGCATTAAATATGGAATATAACGCCGTTCAAATGTCCGCCCTGCTTTGCTTGGAGGCACGTATTTCGATGACTTTATGGCATAATTCTGTCTGAATTTGCTGGATGGTGTTCGTTATTTTGACTTTGATTGTGTTAAATCGTGCGATATCGGTGGCCAGTTCACGTCGTCCCCAGGCAAGATATCCATGTCCTGTGTGGCACTTAGCGCGGTCATGTTCGAACAACATATCGTCGGTATCAATATTATCCAGTTTAATCCACAATAAGTTACTTATTATGAATCTGCAGGGCTCGCCGTTGACGGTTATGGCAATGTTAGTTACGTTTTGCAAGAAGTACGGACCGATGACTCCGCCACACCAAACAGTGGCTTTCTCGGAATGCATTTTGTGCTGGTGTATCTTGTGTATATTCATCCAAAAATACGCCTCGTCGCTAAAGATATTTTTTTTGTTGAGATATTTAGGTCAACTTTAAACTGATTTTGAAAGAAAAAAAAATTTCAAGGCTATAACCTTCCATGGCGACTTGTCATACACTACTGAACAATTCACTACAAATTTGACAGATGTTGCTTTAACAATGTGGCCGCTATAATTTCACAAATTTCGAGGTTCCCTATTGAAATGTAGTTATTAGTTGGATGTGATGCACATATCTATTATACATATTGCCTAGAAGAATTCGGATTTATCTTCCCAGTTAAGACAAAGAAAATCGTTAATTTGATCCAAAATTATTAAACCCCATTATAAAATTATGTATGTTATGTAAACATTAATTTGCACTCTTAATCTCTACACAATGATACAATTCCGACTGGCTACGAAACGGAACTCATTCAACAAACGCTTATGTACTCGTTTAAAAGAATATTAAATAATTTTTTTTTTGTCAAATTAATATATGATTTTTTAATTCCCTGATTCTGTTTGTTATTTAATTATTCTAAAAAGAGTTAGTCCAAGCCAAATACACAATGTGATTCCTTGCCAGCTCAATTGATAAAACGATAAATTGCTTCCTATAGAAAATTTGAAGATGATTGAAATACTCGTAAAGCACAAGTTGTTTACTTTCCCAGCAATTGCCATAAGATAAACTGTACATCTTCAAAACGTTTGATTCTATCTTATCACCTGATCTTAATTTGTGTCCTGTATCACCTTTGTATGGGCTTTCGAGGGGGCAAAACAACACCCTCTTTTAAACAGAATGTGGTTTACGAGTATCTATGCAAGCAATTGATGAAATGAATCTACGAAAATAAATCTAGTTTCAGTGATTCCTGTATTGTAAGGATTCTTCATTATTTCGAAAGGGATATGAAGGGTAGTGAAGTAAAGGTGAAAGTACAAATTATTTTGTGATTGCATCTCGGATATTTGTAAAACTGGACAATTAAATGAAGCTCAACATATGCGTTTTTATTATTTGTAGATATAGAGATACAAGTAAAAATCAAGAGGGAAGATTTAGAAAATAATGTGCTTCGATTTATAAGGCCGCCGCAGATAAATCTCGATTTTAATTAAAGTACATTAGAAGAACTGTTGGTTCATGATTCTTCAAGACATTGGGCCATATGCAATAAAAATTAAATATTTACTAGTAGTAAAAGGTCTAAGTAAGTACTAGTACAAGCTTATATTTTAAGTATTTACTAGATTTGGTATGCATAAACATGAGTTTTGACTTGCCAGCAAATACTTCTAGTAAATAATGAATTCATTCAAGTAAATACTACCAGTTCATCGAACAATTGCTAGTATATACTAATTTTGTATTATTTCCCAATTTCTTTGCAAAAACTTTGTTTTGAAAACTATACCGTTAGCTCTTATTGTCATTTACTGTTTCTTTAATGTTTGCTTTGTAAACAATCTCGTTGGGATGTTCATATTCAAAATAAACAGCCATGAAAAGCGAAGCTTCTCAATTGTAACTAGCTTTTGTGCGAAAAGAGCATACCGTTCTTTTGAATAAGTCACAACAACCGTGCATTAAAAAGGAGAAGTCCGAAGCTATACAATTATTTATTAGTGAATATAAGGCTATGGCCGGTGTTCAAATAACAGAAAAGCAAATTAGAATGAGTCTAAATAATTGTAAGACAGAGGTTAAGAAGAAGGCAGACCTTAACAAAAGTGTTCGAGTGTTCCTCAGAATTGGAAGGAAACGTTATCCAATGAGAGGCCTTATCTGTTATAAGTTTTGCAACAGAATTTACTGTTCTAGAAACATACTCTGATGCGCGCCAATATCTTCACTAGAGCCAACTTGAAACCCAGGATCCCCAACGTATCTTAAAAAGATCCTCATCTTTTCTTGAGGTAATACTGTCCCTCAGTTTGAATGCCTTAAAATACTAGGTGGGGTGAATAGTAACCTCCTTGACCACCAGAATGCGCTGCTACTGCAAAAAAGTTATGGTGCCTTGAAGTCCGTTCATATTTAGGCAGACATGCCAAATTTCAGTGCGATACTGTCTTTAGCTTTGTTTCGACAGCTGATTGTTGTTGACGTGACATGATTTTCGTTCTCTCATAAAACATTATTTTTTTGAGAGGCAAAACGGGGAAGGAAACAAAAGAAAAGTTGGATAAATATTATGGGGCTAATACTCCGTCAGGTTACACCATCAAATATTGGTTTCGAGAGTTTCGTGGTGGCCGCAACTCCACTAACGATCAAGTCCGCAGCGGCAGGCCCTCCGATGCGGTTACAGAGGACATTGTCAAAAAAATACATGAAATGATGTTGGCTGACCAGAAAGTGAAGGTGCGCTAGGTAGCAGATACCACAAAAATTAGTACTGAGCACACACGCCATATTTTGGGCAATATTCTGCATATGAAAAAGTTATCCTGCCGCTGGGTGTCGCGCATGCTCACTCCTGACCAAAAACACGAACGTGAGAGCACTTCTAAAGAGTGTTTGAACTTGCTGATGCGGAATCGGGCGGACTTTTGGCGTCGATTGGTAGCTGTTCATGAAACTTGGATCCACTATTACACACTAGAGAACAGAATGAGTGCCCGGCAATGGACTGAAGTCGGCACGAGTGCTCCGAAGCGGCCGAGGGAGGCTCGATGGGTCGGAAAGGTTATGGCGTCGGTTTTCTGGGATTGTCATGGCATACTCCTCGTGGACTACCTCGAAAAAGGAAAAACCATCAACAGCGAGTATTACTGTGCATTATTGGCCGAAATCGCTGCAGAACGGCCTCAAATGAAGCGAAGAAAAATTTTGTTTTTGGAAGACAATGCGTCGGCGCACAAGAGCATCGCAACCACGGCTAAAATCACTCACGGCTCCAATTGCTGTCGCATCCACCGTATTCGCCCGATTTGGCTCCCTCGGACTATTATCTCTTCTCAAACCTCAAAAGATGGCTCATCAATAAAAAATTCAGCTCACGCGAGGAAATCATCGACGCCACGGAGGAGTATTTTGCAGACCTTCCGGAAAATTACTTTTCGGACGGGATCAAAAAGTTGGAAAATCGCTGGAATAAGTGTATCAAGCTATAACGGGACCATATTGAATAAAATAAAAAAAACATTAAACAATTTTTTTTTTCATTCCCAGGGAGGTTACTTTTCACCCCACCTAGTATATGAATTTACGAAACATTCGAGTAAAGTCAAACAGTAATTACTTACCAAAGTATTCACTTAACCACTCTACGTTTTCCTTTTAAAATTAGACTCCATAACCCTTCGCTTCTTGTAAACTTTTTCGGAATCAATTCGTAAAAATTCAGCCATTTCGATAAATATATATTAGCGACCTGATTGCTTCAAAGTGAGACTCACGACTATAATCCTATTTATTATAGCTGCAGAAGCAGAAAAGTATATTCTAGCAAATTTTGTTGCTGTTCACCAACTTAAAAAAGTGAAGTAAATACTACAGAAGTATAAGTACTTACTAGTTTTTATGCATACGGTATTAAGTATTTACTAGAGAAATTCATCCGAAACTAGTAAGTACTTTGTACCATAGTTCTCTAGCACTTACTAAGTTTTATGCATATGAAAATTAAGTATTTACTTAAAAATTGTCTAGTAAAAACATTTACTAGTTTTTATGCATACGGCCCATTATAATGATTTGATATTGTATTCATATACATATACATATGTTTTTGTCTATATACATACCTATGGAAGTTAATTGTGTGAGGATAGGATCTGGTATTCACATTGAAAAGCAATAAAACAACTGTAGTTAATAAAGGATTTTGAAACAGAAAAATAAAGAACGTTTAGGCAAAATAAGCGCAGCCCTGAAAGCAGATACATATGTATGTACCTTGAAAGAGATTTGATTGGTATCTCAGAAGCGCGAAAAGTTAGCTCGGGCAAAAGGAGCATCTAGTTAATATTCCCAGCAAAATGTCAATTTAGGGCCTGAATTGTGAGTGATCTTTAAAGTTCATGTATGTATGTCTTAATATTAAAATTATCTCTTTTGTGAGCTTCGGGAAAATTTGCTCATTCTGGTAAAAAGCTACACACAAAGACATAGCTGCAGATGAGTAGTTGTAGTGAGGTGCCCTCTAGCAGGAAACCCGCTCAATGGCTGTGGTAAAAAATAAAAACAACATCGATTGACCCATTATCTGTGATCCACTTTTCTTGCAACCTTCATTGAGCTTACAAGCCATTACGGTAGCAAAATATCGTGTGATGGAATAACAATAACCCTCAGATGAATCATTACTGGTTAACGAAATATAAATAACCACTGGCAGCAGGCCGTAAGATATGGTGTCTCCGACATACTGAGTTTCGATTCGATTTAATTTAATTATTATCTTGCGATATATATTTAAAGAAACCTAATAGCTATACACGAGTAATACATTGTTATGCCTAGTTTCGCCATTCCGAAAGAATTCTTCCATAACGGAGAATATACATTGCTCCATGAACATAGTCAACAATTGCACAATTTGATAATTAAACCAACATCGTCAATAAAGAATCAAGAGAGAAGCGGCAGTAAATGAGGAAAAAATTTATTACACGCAGTCTACAAGAAAAGGCTAACAACTTCGATGTCTACAACCAAACGTCAATAAATTTAAAATATAAATATAGATTTATTTGGGATAGGAAGCAATTGGATAGAAAAGAACTACCGAGAGCGACCAAGGCGACTTTGGATAGTAAAGACCTACCGAGAGCGACCAAAACGACTTTTCATAAGATACTGGTACTTACTATCCAAGTCATATAAAAGTATATAAAAGTATCCTTGACGGTTTTGTAAGAAAGTTATTCATATGATACATATGATACTCGTATATTGATTTAAACAAAAAATTAATAAAAAAAATTTCGTGCTAAACAGCAGTGTATGAAATCACTTAGAAATGTGGAGCGCACACACACAGATTCTTCTCCCAGATGAGTTTAGAGACTATTGTTTTCATGTTGGTCTATTATTCAGTGACCTTTTAGGATAATGTGATCTAAGAGTAAGCTCCCAGATGATTCATTTTAAAGAAATGACCAAAAAACAAGTATTAACATACAATATTTAGGGGCAAATAGTGCAATAAGAAAAAAATTAACTTCTACGTTTGACGCGATTCTCAATCTGCTACCCTTGGATCCATATATGCAGGAATTAGCTGTCAAAAGCACCTTGAGAATTAGTAAAATTATCGGATATGTAGATCTAAAATCTCAGCAGGCACAGATTTACCTGGATCTAAGACCATTCTTTTACTCCTTTCGGAGTAGATGAAAATGGGCACATTTTCACTATTTTCCAAGCAGAGAGCAGAGGTATAAAATGGGCTTTAATAAATTCTAACGTAAACATAACACTACTATATAAATTGCATTTGAAGTATGCTTGCAAGTAGAAACATAACCAATGTTCACAAGGCTAACAAATTTATTGCCAAAGCAGCATCAAAGGGTGGAGCTATTTTAACATTTTTGTGAGTTATAAAATGATGTACAAATCACTTCTAAGATGGCACTAGACGTCTTTCTGAACCTTATACACTTGATTTACAGATCAAATAACTGGCTGCGCTATGGCTTAACAATACTTCAAGTGTTTCAGCTTTCAACACACCACAATCATAACAGATCTACATGCAATTTAATAATCACGGATGAAATTGCCCTCTCAGTCGGCTCCGTACGATGTAATTTTTCTGATAAGGGACAAATGGCAAATGCAACAACCAGAATAAATTCCTACCTACATAATGTCAAATTACGAGTATCTAAAACAGCGGAAGTGGTGGATTCTTTCATGTTTCCTGAATGTCTCCGTGACCTGGGACACAAACAGTATCTTTCAATCGAAGCGAATGGGGACGATATCTGGTAAGTACAATATATCAGACAGCTCTGCCCAAAGATGTCCACAAGATGATACATTTCAAACAACTGACATCTTAATTACGTGCGTAATAGGAAGCTTTTTCTGTATTACTCGGCCTGGACTATGCCGCTAGAGAACTTAAAAGTCTTGCAACTGTACTTAACCAAGGTGATCCTGTTAGGATGATAATTTGAGATTGTAATAGGTCGGGTTTATCGGCCAGGGTGAAGGTAACTAGAATTCTACCAAGAAAATGATATGAGTCATATGAGGAAATGGTTTCCTTACTCGAAATGGTTTATTTGCTATCGGAATAAGTAAAATACTTATTTGAAAACAAACTTCTAATACGTATACATTTCTCAGTAGGGCAGTTGTGTAATCAGCTACCTTCTCGTATAACGCGTTTTTTAAGAGTGAAATGGTCTAACGTTGTCAGCAGTTTCGACTAATATAATGGTCCGCCGCCCGTTGCTGAGGCCCACGCTCGTTGAAGCTCACATGGTTTAATATATCTACATATATATGTACAATAGAAGCTTAATCTAGCGTTCTGTAGTAGTAGTCCATAATGCAGTTAAACTTAGGATAATAATATAATCTCTCAGAGATTATATCAGATTATATGCAAACTAGCAAAAAGCCTCTATTGATTCAAATTGGCAAATATAACATTACACGTAGAGGTTTTTAGAAAACTTTTCCAAATTAAATCAATTATCCCGTATTACTAAAAACTAATCCGCTCTCTTGTTGGTTTATTATTATTATTATTATTTTTTTTTTTTTTTTTGAATTCCCAATTTTGTTTTTCCTTCACTGAAACTTAATCCTTATCAATTACAATTATTTCATCATATACATTTGATGATGCGAAAAAGACCACCATAACCTGTGTGCCTGTTAGATGAAGAGGGATTTTAGTACGGTAACAAAAATTTATTTCACGTGTGCTTGTATGTGATTTGAGAGGAGTGGGATTAGAAGCAGGAATAAGTAGTGATGAGGAAAAAGAAGACCACCTACAAGTAGCATGAGTTACGTTAACAGTATATGTATCACACCCTTTTGCGAGGGGTTTGAGTTAATAAATAGCAGACTTTGTACAATAATAATCAAAATCTCAATCATTTGAAGAGCCCATGATAACTTCGAAAGCAGCGTGAAATGAATACCTTTTATTGAATATAAGAATATGTGGCAGGCAGACATAACAAAAGTTGAATCCAAACGTGAAACAGTTGTGTGTACACCTTGTTTCGGTCTGCATTTTGAGAACACGTGCTTCGCAGGTACGACTACGCGAATTAAATCCTTTAATTGGAATATCAGTTTGTGTGAAGCGTAAGTTTTATGTTTTGCTGGTATCCGTTTTGTAGTTTTTTTTTGTGGATTAAGTATCAAATGCACCTTGTATCTTTCTGGCTCACTTTTAGATTTTTAATCCCGATATCAAACGAAAGGCTGCAGGGGTTGTTAGAGTAATGATTAGAATCATTACTGTTTGCAAAGATACAATATATGAGTTATTTGTTTTGACATGGCTGGTGCTTGAGGGGCGTGAGAATGACTTGTTTGATGTTTGGTACTATGTCAAGTGCGTTTTGAGAGTTAAATTTTTTTTACAATTTAATTTATTACCCTTGTTCAGGTATGAATTACTTTTGCTTAGGACGATGAGTTTAACAGTGAGATAAATTGTACTCAGAGTTTTAACACTTCGGTATTTTGATGTTGTTCAAATTGATTTGACTATTTCTTGTAAAATATAAGTATTATATTATTCCTATAATACCGTACTGCATGAACGTATGTGTAAGATTGATGAACCTAGTATGGGAATATTCAACAAAGTCTCAGTAAAATATATGGCTAGGCTTACCGACCCATAGCCAGTGGCAAAGCAAATGCCGACGTTTTAATCTCGATCCAGTGATAATCTCATTTGAGCTATTAAAACACACGCGGAGCTTAGGTTGTGGAATTTTTCAGTATATAGTTAGGATGTAGAGATATAGATGGTAGTAGAGGAGTATCAGGTGAATCAGCGAAATGTCACAATAGCTCCCGCTCTGTAGAATCCGGTTGTTGTGTTGAGTTAACTGCCCCATTCAATAAAACACTAGTTTTGAAACAATAAGCAATCTCGGATATAAGACGAAGACTTAGACAGACATTTTTAGCTTCAGGAATGTGAGGAATATAACAAGCACAGTGAAATATCCCCTGATCCATCAACCAGAGTGATCACATTGCGATTGACGCAAAATAATGCTTCAGTATTCTGGATCTCTGTGCGCGGATTGATCGGGAAACTGCTGGCTGTCCTATAACTAGGATTAGGCCAACCATCAAGTCCTTAGCGTAGTGCTTACATTACCTCCCAGTGGTAGTGGTCTCCGATAGGAATTTACTCATGCATGCTAAAATGGCAAGGGGATACATAATACTGGCATACGCCGTCATAAGGCTCAAAACCCTATTTCGGAAGAGATTAAAAAGATGTGACGTATTAGCTTATGGGCCCTGGAAGTGAGATTTTATAAGGACCTAAATGAAGTAAGGATATCAATATCTAAGCTGAAAATCAACAAAGTAGTTGAAAAACTTAACACATGTTTTGTCATCATAAGTGTAGTTATATCCACTTGAGTGTTAAGTTCTTTTAAACAAAAAAAAAAATGACTTTGTGTAGTCATTTCTCAGATCAAGTCAGAAGAATGTATGCCTGATTTATTGGAATCTCAGCATCGTTTGTCGATCCAAAAAAAACTGCGCCAACTGTAGAGGTTTAAGTCTCCTCAACAATCCCTACAAGATCTTATCTGCCATATTGTGTAAACATCTGAAAACCTTTGTCAACAACCCCTATTAGTGTGGATTCAGACTAGGAAAGTCCACAGTCGACCAAATCTTCCTCCAACAGATCTTGGTAAAAACTCAAGAAGTCTAAATCAATCCCCAGCATCAATTTTTTATCGACTTTGAGGCTGCATATGACAGCATCTATAGAGACGAGTTAAATAAAGGGTTTTCCAATAGGGACTTGACAACTTTGAATTTAATTTGTGAACACACTCTTTCACTAATCATCAAACTGTCACTGTCAATTTATTCAGTAAACTCAACATTTTCATCATGGTGAAGTACACGAACGAGCGACGTCTGCAAATTATAAAAATTTTCTACCGAAATTCGGAGTCGGTGACTGCAACTTTAAGAGCATTAACTCCAATTTTCGGTCGTAATTCTCGCCTTAGTAGACAGTCGATAACAAGTTTAGTGCAAAAATTTGAGTCTACATATTCGTTGTGTGACGTTGCCGTGTCAGTGAGACAACGGGTTGGTCGAAAATATCGCTGCCGTTCAGGCGTCCGTAGCAAACGATCCAAATCAGTCAATTCCACGGCGTTCTCAAGAATTGGGCATCGCTCAGACCACATTATGGCGTATTTTGCGTAAGGATCTTGGTTTACATCCATACAAGATCAAGCTGACTCAAGAATTGAAGCCGATGGACCATTTGAAGCGACGTACGTTCTCCGATTGGGTTCTGGAGAAGATGCGCCAAGCCAAGATGATGAATTTCATCATCATCTTCAATGAAGAAGCTCATTTTTGGCACAATGTGTTAGTCAATAAGGAAAATATGCGTTATTGGTCGGGTGAAAATCCACATGTGCTTTATGAATCACCACTTCATCCACAAAAAATAACTGTTTGGTGCGGTTTGCATGCCGACGGCGTTATTGGGCCATATTTTTTCTTCGACGATAACGATCGTCAAGTTACTGTGAATGGTCAGCGTTATCGCGCCTTGTTCACCTATTATTTTTGGCCCGAATTGGAAGATATGGACTTGGACGACATGTGGTTTCAACGGGATGGTGCCGCAAGCCACACAGCACACGATACAATCGATTTATTGTAGAGAAAGTATGGTGAGCTTGTTATCTCAAGAAATTGGCCAGCCGATTGGCCGCCTCGTTTGTGGGAATTAACGCCGCTTGACTATTTTCTGTACGGCTACGTTAAGTCATTGGTTTATGCCAACACAACGACGACGTTGGAAGACCTCAGAGCCAACATTGAACGCGAAATAGCGGCCGTTTCACCCGAAATGTGTGGCCGAGTCGTTGAAAATTGGGTGTAACGAATCGACCGCTGCAAACGTGCCCGAGTTGAGTTGAATTCATAAATGTTTTGATTGTACTTCAAGCCGATAATAAAGTTTTTGAAATATCTCAAATGGTTTGCGTTTTATTTAAAAAAAAAGTTGTCAATTCCTTACTGGAAAACCCGATACATAGAGTCATGTCTAGTTTTGGCATCCATGCCAAACTCGCCGGTCTTGAAAGAATTATGCGAAAACTGGAGGCACAATCTTTCAAAAGCCTGTGGAACTACTATAATATAATTTCGAGGTAGTAAGGGAATTTGAATATGAGCGAAAAATTATTCTTGCCAATTGATGTTTCATTGGGCTAGTAAGGTCCTATCTCGAAAGGAGGCTCTATATAAGACCTTGATCATCCCAGTCCTACTTTACGGTGCTGAAGCATGGATTCTATCGAAAGCGAATGAAGATATCCTCGGTAGCTTCCAGAGAAATTCGGGACCGGGACCGAATATTGGTCCCGTTTGCGTTGACGGGCTTTGGAGGAAAAGAGTCAACGACGAGCTGTACAGCGACATCGACCTAGTCAGAAAACTGCGCATCCGTCGTCTGAGATGTATAGTATAAGAGTATGTAGAGTGAATGGACACCAATGCTCCGCCTCGAAGTCTTCGAATGTAACCCAGAGGGACCACGCAGTAGAGGAAGACCTCAACTTAGGTGGCGCGCACAAGTAGAAGGGGAGTTCAATCAACTTGGAGTGCGCAACTGGAGGCAGTAGCAATGGATCGGACTAACCGAAGAGGCTTGCTAATTGAGGCCCAGGTTCACCCCAAACTGTAACGTCACTTAAATAATTAAGTAATATCTTCTGCCAGTTTTAAACTCAGAAGACCTATGCTGATAAAGTCACCAATCTATTACAAACGTCGCATCAGATGTTTTAGGTATCACCTGACTTTCACAACGATGAAGCTTGATTGGTTTGATTAGGAGTGCAGGCAAGCTGCTCATGGGACACATATGAAGCATTTATAGAGACGGGCTATATACAGGGTCTCCCATAACTCGTCAACGATAATTTGGGAAATAATTCCTGGGTATATTCTAAGAAAAAAATCGTTTTATACTAAATGTCTATCTCCAATGCTGACATCATTTATCGAGGATTTAAGGAAAGGCTTACTTTGGTATACCCTGACGCATGTTAACGGAAATTTCTCAGTTATTACTAATGCACAAACTTCGTTGACGACTTTGGTTTTAGAAGAAATACTATCCTTTGTAACTGCATTTAAATAAAGTTGATATCTTGTTAGGGTCTTCAGATATCCTATTTCTAAGCCTGTTCCATTTTTCTTGCCCATGATAATTTTTGACTTTGAGGTCGCTTTTCTCCAGAAAATGCGTAAACATAACGTTTAACTATTTTTTTCTTATGAACGTAACAATAATAATAAAAAAAATGATCAGCAAGTTTGCAGAAAAACCCATAGATTTTATGATATTTGAGGAAACCTGCAGCAGGTAAAAAAAGGAATTTATGGTTTTTTACCTACGTTTCTAAAAACAGTTGACAATAACAGTAGTTTTCCAAGAATTATTAATTTTCTAATAATTTTTAAAAAATTCCATATCTATTAAAAAGTTTTAAAGCGTGCTCGTCTATTTGACTACCTGTCAAAACCTTCATTTTCTTACCCTGACGCTATTTGAAATGTCTGCACTTACAAAACAAGAATACGCAGACGTTATTGACGTTTATGGGCTGAGCACAGGAAGTTCAACTAGACCGCGACGAAGATACCATGAACTTTATCCTAACCGACGACTTCCTAGTGAAGGAGTATTTGAAATTGAAGGCTTCGATAAACGGGATCAGTTTCAAATACACGACCTAACTCTCGCGGCCACAACTAAGAAGAATTTCGGCTGATTAATATACTGGAATACTGGAAGCAATTACAACTGATCCGTCAATTAGCATCAGACGCTCAATTTTGCAATTTAATTTTTCCGACATACAATTTCGAATGTACTGCATGGACAAAATCTTTATCCATACCTCCATACACCCGTACAAGAACTGCTTTCCAATGATTTGGAAAAGAGATTTGAGTTTTCTAACTGGTTGCTGGAGCGGAGCTTGGATGACAACGAGTTTACTAGCAGAATTCTTTAGACGGAGGAATCTCAATTTACAAGAGATTGGATCACAAATTTTCATAATCTTCATACATGGGCTGCGGACAATTTACATACAAGGAGACATAAATCATTTCAACACAAATTTAGCGTCAATATGTGGGCAGGTGTACTTGGAAACAAGTTAGTCGGCCCCTTCCTCCTAGGAGGAATTCTACAAACTATCTGGAGGTTTTGCTAAATATTTTACCAGAACTATTGGAGGACGTTCCACTAATTCAACTAGCTTCCTTATATTTCCAACAGGACGGGGCTTAAGCCCACTACTATGGTCCTGAGGTTAAAAATTGGCCAGATGAAGAGTAGGAAGAAATGGACCACACCAGTCCACTGGCCTGTAAGATCTCCTGACCTTACCGTATTGGATTTTTTTTGTATGAGGAAGAATGAATTGGAAGACCGTATTCTCGAAGCGTCATCAAAAGTGAGGCAGCAGTTAGCATCAATAAACATTCGTAGTAAATTCCAAAAACGGGCTCTAGCATGCATACAAAACCAAGGAGGACACTTTGCGCATCTGTTATAACTATTTGTATCTAAAACCATACAAAATCATTTTTTATCCATAGCCTTTGGAGCTTAAAGCAAAAAAAAAACGTTTTTTTATAAATTTTAGCTGCTGCAGGTTTTTCCAATTATAATAAAATCTGTGGGTTTTTCTGCAAACTTATTGATGAAAATCTTCACGTCTTTCACCAACGGACATCTGCTGATGCCAAAACTGTGTGCATCGTTATCTCGTCGATGTTTGTGGACTCTTCCGGACGTCCTCGCCCACAGCAGCAATATTCCTGGTCGAACGAGCAATAGAGGGCTGGTCACTTCTTGTGACACAAAACCCAGTTTGCGGGAGACGTTTACCTAAACGCTTAATTATTCGTCCACATGGTACAGGACGATGAGCAAAACGACGACCAAAAATTACGCTGCGTTAAAACAACAGACCGGAAATTGGTCAAATAAGCAGTAACAATAATTCCGCATACTTCAGGTATGTATCGCTCCATTGCATATTGTCAACTAATTCTATATCTGTCTGTAACATAAATGTCAAAGCACAATTACACTTGACGCAATTGCAAATATTTTGACACATTTACATTACGACATTCCTTTTGCCCGACCTTGTAAAACACACCGAGTTAAACTGAAAATTGTTTACACTAATGTGAAAGAAGAGTTTGAGAAACATAAAAAACAACACATTTATCCATACATACATAGGTCAAACGTCAAAATAAATAAAAAGGTAACAAATATTCTTAAGTCAATATGTATTTCGGAGTGAGTTCTCGGTGTGTTGTGATTTATTTGGCAGCTTAAATGCGCAAGATCTGCGCTTAAATCTCTCACGACCCTAACCTGAAGACAGGAGGAATATTGCATAACGTTTCAAAGAAATCATATGGAATTTGAAAATAGAGAAAAAATAATGGAAAAGATTACCTGTAACCGTGATATATTGTGGGCTGTTACCATCCTCAACATTCGGTGTTTGCACAACGGTGACCTGAGCTAATTCGACACCATCTTTAATTGCACTTAAATCATGCATGCTATCACTTTCCTCGTTGCTGGAATCGGATGCGTCAATAGGTACAACATCCAAAACACGCATATCATCATTATCGGTCTGAAGGATAATTTTATTCTGAAACCAATAACGTAGTCAGAACACAAAGTGCTCCCAATTAAACATTAACTTTAAACTTACTTGAGCTAAAACTTCTTCAAGTTGCAATCCATTCTCATCGCTTATACCATTCTCCGTCGAAATAGTTATAACTTCATTTTTTATTTCATTGGTCTTTAAAATGTGTTTAGTTGTCGCTGTTGTGGAGTTTGTCTTTGCGACATTAGATGAAGGATTCGCTATCACAAAGTTTCTTTGAGTCGCAAGGCTAGTTGTCATTTTGAATTTTCAACTTAAAATATTTAACATTTAACGACTTTGACTAGAATTTGTTGTATCCTTTTTTATTTTTGTTTGTTAGGCCCATTTGAGGACTACTCTACGTGCATGCTTATTGTGCAGCTGAATACAGCCTGTAAAAGACAAAGATAATTTATGTGCGGATATATTTATTTTTTGTTAAAAAATTCTCTAAGACCTACAAAAAAATATGCTTAAAAAGATGAACATTTTTGGGTACAAATAAATATTCATATAAATGCTGGTATATGACAATTAATAGATTTGTCAAGGACTAGGGTGTTGCCATGAAATTAACCTCAGACACAGACTGAGAGGTTTCTATGGTAAAATCACTAAGGACGCTATTTTCATATTTTCCTCCTTAAGTTTTGTTCGTTAGAGATTTTTTTCCTTTTCCGTTTCATGGGGCTGAAAAAAGAAGTGAACACATGATGGCTTACGATGAATCAGGATATTTTCGTTAAATAGAATACATTTCCTTTTTTTATTTTTATTATTTGCCCGGACCATATGATTTTATTTTGCATTTTAGTTTTAAGGACGGATATATGGATATGAATTTGAAACGATTCAATAATACAAAAGTGTAGTAAGTCTTTATTTTTTCCTATAGTTAATAAATAGTACTCACATTGAAGATTTACTTACTTGTACATGCGAGGAAATAAATGAAGTAGTTTTAGGAAAATAAATTTCTTTTCATAATAGCATTAATTTTTACTAATATATGGTAAACCTGGATATTGGATATTATCAAAGCTTGAATACAATTTTATAATTTGATGTTGACCTATGAAAAGTTCGTTAGTGGTCGTGATAATATTAAAGCTTAGGCTTAGCAGAACTGCTTCATTTGAAATTTTACTCAGTTAGCGAAAAAGACCGAGAAAATTCCCGTGGGTGGTATAATATATTGGAGAAGTATTAACGTATTTACATGAAATCTTATCCCATAAAACATCTGATGCATAGGATTAAACGGGAAAATCAATACAGCTTTTCTAGGTGACAAGCCATCTGTGTTGCCAAAAACTCGCTTACACCGCTAGAAAATCGATAAAATCTTGACAGGTTTGAGCTCGACAAACATGCAAACATTTAAGACCAATGTACAACGTCGCCTCTCTTTTTCTTCCTCTCGTCGCGTTAATTATAAAAAATAAAAATATGTATGTATTGTAGTTCAAAACATTTAAATATATATTATAGTTAAATAGCTTCGTCGGAAAATGCTTTTTAGCATTTGTTAAATAAGCTTTCTTCTCTTCGTGTAGGAAACAACCTTCATTTTAATGGGATTTAAAGAAAGTCCATTCCAAGTGCATTAATGGTTGATTAAATATAGAAAGCCGCTAGTGTTTCGATAGATAGTAAAGAAAAATTATCTACATACTCGTATGCCTGAATAGCCTAATAGGACTCTTGGAGATATACATGAATGCAATAAAGGCAAAACCCGATTTGATACAAAACAGTACACATTGGCAACTTTTGTTGATGTATAAGACATATTGTCATAGTAGGAACCATAAAATCTTATTTGGAAAAATATAATGAAATAATAATGATACACTCATTGAAAATCTTTAATTAATAAGAGCTTATACATGACAGATGCTGAATATCTACATCCTCCTGTGAAATATCAATCATAGACTAAGTCTCCAAACACTTTCATCAAGGCGGTCTCCTTTCAGCAGCAGTTCTTGTTCATGACTTACCTACCAATTAGATCGACCTAGGGTAAAGACCAACTATCTAGGCAGGTGATTAAGTTGTTAGTATGAAAGAAACCACATAAGAGAAATCTGCTACAATATGCAAAATGACTGTTGCATTGGAGAAAACCATTCAACCAGCCCGAACAAAGCCGTATTTGTAACAGTAATCTGTATCTTGACCGGATATCTCTTAACAAAACAATTGAAGGTTTTTCCAATTAAGTTAAATAATTTAGTGTTTTTATTTATTTATTTATTAAAAGAAAGCAATCGCTGTACATTAAGGTTAACTTATAAGTTTGTATTGTATAGTTCAATTAAAAAACCAATTAAAAAATTAATACAACATTTAAACAGATAAAATTAAAAAGAAAAAGATGAGCAAAACTTTCTAAATTCGATTATAGACTTCATATGATTTGACAGATTATTCCACAGTTTGACAGCATACATATATGAAATATAGTCTTCACGATATCAAACAGGTATAGTTGAGTGGTCTTAAAATGATGCACTGTCTGTGCATCTATAGCAAGTAATTTTGTAAACTGATAGTTAGGTTCCTTCAAATGAATAATTCTAAATAGTTGAATGCAGCACCGATATTTAAAAAAAAAAAAAAAAAAAATCAGTCTAAACTACAACCAAGAAGTTGACAAGTTTCCATTGAGATATGATCGAACCTGCGAAGGTTACAGACAAACTGAGCAATCGCCTTTGAAACGAATGAGAGTCACAATCGGCGAACAATTCACAGCCGTACGTTATTATTGGAACAATAAGCGATTTTACCAATTTCAATATTGGCGACAGACAGCCCTCGGAGCGATGCATAGACTTTGGAAATGATACTGTTTATATGATCATCCACGTTAACCAGCTGTTAAAAGTAATACCATGATTTTTCACTTTGGAATGATATTTAACTTGAATTTTACTTGAATTGTGAGAAAATTTGAAAGGTGTTGGGGATATTTGGAAATAGGTATTGCTTTATATCTATATTTACTATGGAAGATATGTCTTCGATAATTCTGTGTTTTGCGTCTTCAACCATGCCAATGGGAGAACTCGGGCGTCGCACACTGGGGCAAAACACCACTAAAGTTGGCATTAAATCAACTATCAAATCTATGGACTTGAAATTATGCACGATTACTTCTAGCATGATAGTTGGCACATATTAAAAAACATATTGATGACACGCCCACTAAAAACGCCTACTTTGAAAAAAATATAAAAAATAGTGCAAACGCTTTAACGTGATTCTTAGTTTCAAAAACAAAGTTGACAAAATATTTAACAATTGTAAAATTTTAATTATATTAATAATGATTAATGAGGAACATTTATATTTGTATTGACATTACGAAAAACAAGATAAATAATCACAAATAAAAATTTATTCTTCTTCGTCTTCATCACTCTCATTTACTACATCAATGTCACTTTGATTTGGTATTGGTGTGTTTGGGGATTTGAGCAAACTGATTGCTTCTTGGGGCAGATGTTGAATTTTTTTTTTTGGAACTCTTTGCAGACTTGTTAACACGGGGTCCGATGATAAAAGGAACAAATTAAAAATGTCTGCATTTGTATTTTTTCGGCTATTTTTTCGGGAGTGATGTTCTCTATAATTTTTGAAATCTTTATTACGTGCTTCTTGAGCTTCTTCACTGAGCTGTCCTATAGGCAATAAAGCTTTTGAAATAATTTCATTTCCATGAATGAGATACTTGTGGACTGTAGGAGGCATATAGTACCAAGGATACTTAGCAACGAAATATTTTGCAGTTTCATGGGCAAATTCTCGAAATTTTTCGCAATCGACCTCATTACCACAAGCAACCACTGTCATGATAATATGCATTTTTTTTATCAATTCGACATCTACTTTAGTAATATCAGCTGAAGTTTCAGCATGTTCAAAAAATCTCCTGGCTGTATTTCCGTCATTAGAATTTCCGAAGCCCGGCTTTGGCTTGTCAACGATCAAACCCAAACGCTCCCGAAACTGTTTTTGTATTTCTTTTTTTGTTTCAGCAACAATTTTTTTATGCTCCTCTTGTCTAGCTTGCCATTGTCTTATTTTTAATTTGTATGAAAGGTGGAGTAGACATTCGAAAAAACGGATCCACCCATGCAACACAGATAAACCAAATTGAAGATTATCCGTTTTTACTGGTCTTTTTATCATTGTATCAATGGAATTAAAATCTTTTGACGTGGCATTGCAAATAAAACACTTCTGTGTAGATGAATTTTCACTGATGGCGTTACAGACCTTTCCATCTATCATTGTGAATAATAAATTGTGTTCAACGTTGAAAGCATTTTCACCAACTCTAACGAAACTAGGCTGTAGCTCCTTGATTTGATTATCCACTCTTTGTTTTTCTGCCACTGATACGGATGCGGATTCCTTGAGAAACTCAATTTTAAGAGGCCTACAATATCTAGTTGAACTTGGGCGAGGATTCTGCCAGATTATTTTGTCACCAGATATCAAACGAAGAGGAACAACGCATGTAATGAAAACAGATGAGTCATCGGCGTCAAGTCCATGAAAAGCTTGCTTATACGAACTGTGGCCTGAACTTCCATCAAAACCCCACTTGGAGTATAAGCTTATAGTTTTGAGTTCTTCAGGCCTAAGAGTTTGGATTACATCTTTTTGAACAGTTACCAAACGAGCAACTGTAAGGTTTAGCAAGCTTTGTAAATTAGTACATACAGACATTTCTGATAGACTCATATTTTCAGGCTCCGGATAGCAACTTTTTTTGCACTCTTGAACTACTTTGTATGAAGGAAATACTTTGGGAGCTTTAGATCGTATAGTTTCATACTGAAAGCGTGACAGATTTGCTTCAATAATCATTGCTAAAGCTTCTTCCCCAGTCATTGAAGTAAGTTCAATTGAGTCCCTCAAAACTTTTCTGCATTTTTCAGCATGATTTGGGATTGTTGTCACGTCACGCATTAACTTTGCAGCATCTAACTGCCCAAAAGCTCTCAAACCCATTTCAGCTGCGTAAGTCAACTCAGCGATAGACGTTGATTTTCTCAAGAGTTCGGTTTTTTGACGTTTTGATCTTTCTGATGATTCTTCAAACGCAACCTTTGGACGACCACGTTTACAGTCTACAGAATATTTAAAAAGTATAGGTGTTTTCAGCCACACAATGTTTGCTTTCAAAAATTTTGCTTCTATCCGACAAGCTTTTTCCCAACGTGATTTAAATTTCGATTTGAACTCCGTTACTTTGTCATTAATATCGTTTTTGGAAGCATCGCTGCATCGGACCCGTTTTTGAATTTCTTCCCTTAAAAACGCAATTTGGCTGTCTAATCCCTTCAGATTTGAACTTTTCATAATAGTATACATACAGTTAACTGTTGTCACTCAAAACAAAAAACACGTCTGGCTTCGATGAAAAAAATTATCAAAGTCCCCATTCGTGACGATTTGGCAAAGACCACGTGCTCCCAATTAACTGTCGCATTCTCTTTTTGTATTCTCTATCCTATTTACAATGAAAATAAAACGGTAGTTTAAATCAAAGCTCAACTTCAGAATTTTATTAAATGCCAGCATTAGTGGTGTTCTGCCCCAATGTGCGTCGGCGTAGATATGATAACGACAATGGGATAAGTAGGTCATTGATATGTAAATATAGAAAAGAGTAGTGGACCGAGAAGAGATCCTTGGGAAGCACCACTATTAACGGGACAGAGAGATTTCTATTTTTATCTACTATTGTATTACTGCAAACAATAGAAAGAAGAAAAGAAAGAAGAAAGAAAGAAAAAAATCAGTTAATATGATGTATAGTCGAGTTAACACAATCAAACTCTTTAGAAAACTCCAAAAAAGTTAAAACAGTGGTTTCATTTGCATCAATTATTAATTATGTCATCAGAAACCTTTAAAAGAGCCGAGACACAGCTGTAACAAGGTCGAAAACCTAACTGAAGAGCATGTTTTTTTATTCCTTTATTTTATTACATTTCTCCAAGTTGAACATTAAGTAATTGTTTATACAAATAGGATACAAACTGTTTTTGAAGGCAACTGCCTTAACAAACATAGTATTAACAACTATTTACATTTATGAATCAAACAAGAATTTATACAGTGTTAGCATTCTCATTCTAATGGTCTAAAGCGTTTTAATTTTATTCTTTAGGTTATTTCTTCTAGAGGAATTGAATTTATTTCGTTGTTGTGATGCGTTAACAGTTGGATTTGGTGTTTGGTGTGTTTACTCGTCTTTTGTATTTCCTGCATTAATGTCTGTACTTTGAAGTCTTTGTGAATTTCGTCATTGGAAACATACCATGGCATTGACTATCGTCCTTAGGATTTTTGATTATTGTCTCTGGAGAATTTGTATGTTTGATGTACTCGCTGTTCCCCATACTTGGAACCGTATGGCCATATTGGTTCGATAATTGTTTTATACATGAGCAGCTTGTTTCTATTGATAGTATAGAATTTCTGCCTAGCATCCAGTAGAGTTGTCTAAATTTGTACTTGATTTGATTTCGTTTCTTGTTTATACGTTGTTTCCAGTTTAGCTTTTGATCTATGTACATTCCCAAGTATTTGGCTTCCTTGGCTAATTTCATTATATTGCCATTAATTTGTAGAGTTGGTGGATTTGCTATTGTCCTTGTCCTGTATATCATAAGTTGTGTCTTATTGTCGTTGATTTGTATACACCAGTTTTTGAACCAGTTTGTTAATTCTTCTGGCTGTCTTTCGACTTCCTTGGTTGCCCGTCCTATGTGTTCATGCGAGGAGAGTATTACCGTGTAATTTGCGAAAGATCATTGAATTTCGTGTCAATGGTGTAAGAATGTCATATGTATATATATAACATATAACAGAGGTCCTAGGACGCTCGCCTATGGTACTCCATTGTACGTAAAAGCGACTGCCGTCAATGTAGCTTTTAATGAGGAGATAAAAGTCGGTAATAGACGTTGTAACCTATATAAAAGTCCTTTGTGCCAAGCTTTGTCAACTGCCTTTGATATATCAAGATAAGTTGCAGAGCTATATCTCATCTGATTCAAGTCTTTCGCTATTTTGATGATAATTCGGTCTGAATCTAAACTGATGACTAGGAAGTATATCATTTTCGTCCATTATTGGTTGTAGTCCGTCTATTAGTATCTTTTCAAAAAGCTTGGATAGCATCGGCAATAGACTTATTGCCCTGTAGTTCGCGGTTTTGGTAGTAACATATCCTTCCCGGAATTTGGGATAGCTATTATTTTATTTTTTCTATTATTAATAATTTTTCCTTTTCAATATATTCCTTGATTTGGGTGCTCAGAATTGATTCGACGGCTTTGGGCAGGAAAGGAAGGATTATCAATAGGTCTGAGGTCGGAGGAATTATCTTTTTTAGGGATGGGATAATCTTTGTTTTTCTCCAATCAGTGCAGTATGTTCAGGTTACTATGATTGTATTGAAGATGTGGGTGATGTAAGGAAGTATAAGAGGAAGCAGTATTTTTAAGAAGTCCGGATGAATCTTGTCAAGACGTACAAGGTGTACAAGGCTCTTTATAGCGAAAATAGCACGACCAATGGTATAGTCATCAACTACAGACAGACGAAAAGTATATATTGGTCTTGTCTTAATAAAAAAAAAAAAACTAAATTGGAAACAAATGTTGCTCATTGGATTTACTCACTCATATAAAATTTTGTCCATAGTAAGATAAGACATATGACATTTTGCCGACTCCGAGCGGACAGAGAGTGATAGAGAGTTATAGGCAGAATACCATGGGGCTTTCAATTGCCCGGGTGGAGAAATATATTAGTTTACTAGTTTTGAACCCAGACCATCTTGGGCAATAGTCGACAAACCTAATCACTGTGCCACGCCACCTCCATATACTCCCGCATAGTTAAGGTGTATTGAAAACTTTGAGGTTAAAACCCTTTCATTTCGAATTAGTAATACTCTTCAGGAGTTTTCTAGATGTAATACGCAAAGTCAAACTTTGGTGGATATCATATTAAAAAAGCCATGAGCGCACGCATACTCAGACCTTCAGTATTACTCTTAAAAATTTCAGCACATGTTATTAAGGACAGAAATATAGTAACCAGAATAAATAGGAAAAAACTCCCAGTCATTTGGCATATGATTATATCCTAACAAGATCTGATTTAAAACAAATCCGGATTTGATTACTGTTCAGTCGATCTAGTCAACCACACCCTGAATAGTAGAAAAGAAGCTTAACGTATTTTGTCAAAACTTTGTCCACAAATATGTTTGCTATGAAACATCACTGTTCAGCATAGAGTAAACTACGGCAAGACAGGTGATTTTGGGCCAATTTTGGTTTGAATTGCTTACAGATTTTTGACGAACTAGCAAAATATTGATCGGCTTTAAATCTGTAGCAGTGATGGGAGCAATTTTTTTATAGCTAATCGTAAAAGTACAGCACCACCAATTTGTTTAAATTTCTCCAGATAATGTATTGAAAAGACACTAAGGTACATAGACCTCATACAAGTATCACAATCAAATCTGTAAGGAGTTACGAGTCCAGATGTTTACAGTGATTTTCTATGATTCCACTGTTTTGACCGATTTAAATGATATTAAAAATGTTTATTATAAAGACTTACGATTTGATTCGGAACTTATTTTTTTTGTAAAGTAGTTGTTAGATTAAGACTATGGATGAAAATTTATGTTGATTTCTAAGCTTCGGAATACGTTCTGCTTAACTGAGAAACCAATTCTAACATAAATATGCTCGGGAAATTTAACTAATATTCCAGCAATGACAAAATACTTCCAACAAGCACTGATTCCATTACTTAGTGTAAAGGAATCGCGAATGAAAAGAGTGAATCCTCGTCTGATCTATCGATAATGTCATAGTTTGAATTTACAGCATAGCCCATGTTGACAGAATCTTTGACCACCTCAAAGTAATAGTTTGCCGTCGTGGTGTGCTATCGGACTTGGGTGTCCTTTCTTGTGGACAACATATATGTTACTTTAATCTTCATTTACGACTAAATCCATCTTCATCGCATCTACTTCAATGACTGCGAACCCTCTAGTAATTTTTTCCATAATCTCAATATCGTCAGGGTATGCCATCAGTACAAGCTTTTAAGACATTGTGTCTGTAGTTTTGAATGTTCGCACAATTCTTTCAAATGTGGTGTTGTACAGGAATGGTGGCAGCACGTCACCTTGTTGAAATCCGTTTTTGGTGTCAAATGCTTCGGTGGTATCATTATTGATTTTTATGGGACAGCGAATGTTCTTCATTATTGTCGTGCACAGACAGACGAGTTTGGCGGGGATGTCAAAACTTAGCATGACTGTATATACATAGTTCGTCCTGATAAGTAGTGTCATATGCGGTTTTATAATCGATAAACAGGTGATCAGCATCGTTTTGGTGGTTGAGTTTTTTTTTTTTTCAAAATTTTTCGTAAGGTGAATATTAGGTCGACAGTGTACTTACCAGACTTTAAACTACAGTGATATGGACCATCAGATTGTTCATATAGGGTCTTAAGCGTTCACATAGTATTTTAGGAGATTGATTCCTCAGTAATTACCACAGCTTAGAGGATCCACCTTCTTTAGGATTGGACAAACAATGCTGAAATTCCATTTAACTAACCAACTAAACCACCGCTTCTTTAAATAGCTGTGCAGGTAGACCGTCGCTATACAGACCTTTTCTTGATCGGATGATTGAATTTGTTGAATTATTCTGCCAGCCTGTCAGCGAAATTCAAAATTGTAAAATCAGAAGCAGAAACAATCCTTTCAAATTTTCAGCGCCTATGACTTTACTATTATGTTCCCCTGCTTATCTCGGCCTGTTTCTGTTCGGCATTTGTGTGTTTGATAAGATCATCATTTTTGTAGTTCTTTTCTGGTTCTACCTTTTTCTTTCTGAGAAGCCCATAATCCTCCCATTTTCTTTGCTCGTAGAATTCATAAGCAGCTCCTGTTCTTGTTTGCAGTATAGTTTTACACACATATGACTCCTGTCTCGTTGCATGCACTTGAACACATTCCTCGTCATAGTTTTCGGGTGAAACCTAGCACATTGTTTATTAAAGACGTTCAACGTCAAATTTCGTCATATTAATTCATTTTTATTTTGTAGGCCAACATGGGTGATGGCCTAAACCGAAGTTGGCTCCTTGAAACCTTCCGGCATCCAGAATTCTAAGACTGTGCCTTGCGTTGATCGCTATGTGAACAATTCCATTGACGGGTTTTTGATTAATGCCGCTTTGTTTTGAGGTGTGGGAAACAACTGTAAGCTCTCTGTATTGAGGACATTTCATCCCCCTTCTTATTCAGCGCGGGCAATCTCTCTTATATCGATATCCAAAAGATCATGTGACTTTGTTTTCGTTGAATACGGATATCCTGGGTGCTAAGTACTGTGAGAAAATTTGATGTCAAATATCGATCAACTCCAGTCATAGCACCAGAATTATGGATACTCGGAAGGTCCGAGGAGCCAACATTAAACCAGATCTTTTTTTTTTTTTTTTGTTTTCGTTAAATGCGGATATCCTGTGCGGAAGGACAGCCTATGCTGCAAGCATCAAAAGTCGTATTTGGGCTGGACTCCAGTAAAAACCTCTGGTTGAATAAGGATTGTAGTCAAACACTTGCGACGAAATAGGAGAGGTACATGACGTCACTGATGAGACGAGGACTGTTCGCAAAATCTACGAGCAAGAGTGATGAAAGGAAGACCGGCTTCTCATATGTGTATACATGATATTCGGAGAGTACAACAGAAGGTAGAAAAATATGCCAAAGATGCAAATTCTGAATAAAACAGGAAAAGAATGGGAACGTTGTATAGTAGTTGATTAATAGAACCAACCACAGAGAAATCGGCCTCCTTTACATCGCGAATGAATCGGGCAGCATATCACAATAGCAAGCTAAAGTGTTTAGGCCATAAAATAATTAACTTCAACCGAATAATTATTATTGCAAATCTCTGTTTATTTGAACTAAGAGAGTATCGAAAAAAATACGTTCAACGAACAACGAAAAGAGAATTTTATAAGAAGCGTGAACTTTTCGAAGCCGGATGAAAATGTCACTGTTGACTTCAAGATAAAAGTCCTTTGAGTCATATTCAGTCCCGATTTGATTAGTGGAATTTGGAAGAAACGGAATTACAATTCGATGGTAGTTCCCGGATTAATCGGCATTTGATTTTTCCAGAAAACTCCTCGAGTATCTCCTGGAGGTACAATTCGGTAAAAAAAAATCTTAGGTGTTTTTTTAAGTAGAAAGCGACAAAATCAAGTCGGGGTGCCCACGTCGAACTGTTGCGCCACCTAAAGCACATTGAGTAAGGAGTCAGCCAGTAGAAGAACTCAAGGACTATTTGAAAACGTAGTGTTATTAGATATTTATAAAGCTTAAAACTGAGAAATTAAGCCCTTCCCCAAACGAAAGTTTAGAGTCCTTAATAATTATAGTGGATTTAAAGGAAAATAACATTTCACAACAGATGTTCACATCAAATGATAAGCGTACAGTTGAAGACATAGATTGGGGGTTCAGTCGACGACAATTTGTTAAGAACCACCCAACATCAGGAACTTGTTTGTTCAGGCTCAGGTCCACTGTGAATTGTACTTCTACCTAAGTATAAGAACAGGGTATTTTAAATTAAGCTAGTAGCTCCTACTGCTGGTTAACAGCTAAAGCCAACGTTAAAACACCTGAACAATTTACACTTTATAAAAAACGAAAAAAAAAAAATAAATAAAAAAGTAATACCAAACGAATCAAAACTATGAGTACGTGTATTATGAGTTTGTTTTTGAAGAATGTTGATCACATTTTTTTCATAAAGCTGATTTTAAGTCGATTAAATAATTAACAATTATTGAAAAACTCGTTCAAGATAAAAGAATAATATTTATTTTAATATAAAAAAAAATAAAATTAAGGTTTCCTACTCGGAAAACTCAAAACTGTGAGTACATAAACATACTTCCATGTTATTGTACCTATGTTTTCCTTTCGAATTCATATCAAAATATCTGAGATTTAACAAAATATTCAAAAACTAAAAACAAAAAAAAAATTGAACTTACTTTGCCAATAGTCGGAATACGTAACAAAATTGAATCCATTGCTCGTCGTGCAATCCGTAATCCTCTTGGATAAGTACATTCACGTAATTTTAAAAATACGAGTATTTTTTCAGATAGAAAACTAAAAAAAATATCTTGAAAGTGTTTTTTTGTTAGTAACCACTAAATCAAATATAATCATTCCGGAACTTTTAATTTATTTTATTTTGCTGGGATTTCCGGTGTACGTTGGCGAAAACCCTTATTCATTGTTCCTACGACTACTATCTAATCGGGGAGAGGGCTTGGTAACTCACTAACTCACTAACTTCACTGGCTAACAACTGCAAAATTAACTCCCCAATGGCATTGTAGTCAGTAAATTTGAATGACGCCCGATGATGATAGCGGCAATCGTTGGATTATTGATCAAATAACTGTGAGGGAGTTTCGTTGTAGTTGTTGTTTTTTATTTTTATTTATTTTTTATTTGCTAGAGGAGCCTTTCTGTTCACAGACATACCCGCAGAAATGACGAAGGAATCGCGTTGAGAATGCGGCATTGACTGACAGAAACAACAACTGCGTTTGGTGTGAGTGAACTTTATATTCATAGCTCACTAGATTGCGTCAGATGCAGCTGGAGTCGGAGTGTATGTTTTGGAAGAGTGGACACCGCAACTCGCACCCTTGTAGGTAATGTTGTTGTAGTGCCGTGCAGTAGTGCACCCTTTCAAAAAAATTTAAAAAATTATACTAAATTTACATTTTCTTAGGTTATTTGAAGCATACATATGTATGTATGTATGTATACATATAAATATATATATATATATATATATATATATATATATATATTCTATATAGTAATATTAAATATATAACATACATTTTTGTTCAAGAAAGTAAATTGTGGTTTAGCTCAGTGAATTACATATAATTACTTTATAATTAAAATCTTTCTTCAAAGGCCGTTTTCTCTTTTCAGACCGTGTGGTCAACGCATTTTTTAAGTATGTAACTATTATGTATGTAACATTTAAGAATTCATAAACGCGAACAAAATCTTAATTTCGTAATAACTGAACTGTACACCGTCATTTACGAGTATGTACATGCTGAGTATTATCAAAAAAAAAAACCAACTACACACCAAACACTTTATAACTTATTTACTTACTAACTTATACACAGTTTATCCCACAGCTCAATGTGCGTTGAATCAATCCGCATTGGTTCTGTATATTCGAATAAACACCACTTCAAACCGCATTGAAATATTCAACACGCATACTACGTTCATTCCTGCTTATAAAACGCATTGAAAATTTGTAACCGCTTTGAAATATCATATAAACATTTTCAAATCGCATTTAAACATTTACTCTCTCGCGCTCTCATCATTCTTTCATCATCAAGCAGGTATTAGTTGTGTATTTAAAATGAGGGATTGCAAACGAAATATTTGGATAGACAAAGAAATAAGAACAATGTATCAGAGTTAGTGTCAGTTCAATCAGCTGTTTGTTCAGTTTCTCTCAATTTTCTCTCGCTCATTTTGGATAATTTCATATAAACACCAGCATTTCTACGGGTATTAAACCAATATGGATTGCTTCAACGCACATTGAACTGTCGGATTAACTGGATATTAGATAGTTCGCGGTTGTTTCTCATCATCCTTAGGTTTGCATCCAAAAGGACCAAGAATATTTTCATCCGAATTTGTACGTCTATGCTTCTGCGCCATTGAGCAGAGAGGGGTGGGGAGGGGAGCAGAGAGATGAGAGGGGTCTTATATAGTGTTTCTTGACAAGGCTTTCTTTTGCTAAAGAAAAGGTGAATAGCAGATATTTATAACTCGTTGTTTGGTTTGATCGTTTGATGAGAAATCAGAATCTAAACTACCTAAAATTTAAAGCTGCCCATTACGATGTTCTGTCCGATTCGTTGTAGTTGTGCGTCCCACTTTCTTGACAATATATGCGTACTAGCTGATTCCATTTATTTGCAGTTAAACGAATTTTTCCCGCTTCGGTTTCCACGGCTGTCTTCAGCAAATAATATTACGATCACCTGCATATGCAAGTACTTGTACAGACTCTTGGGAAATTGTATCTCTGGTGTTGGCTTACCATTTTCATATAATTTTCTCGATTTTTTAACCTCAAAGTTCTCAGTGATATTGCTTCCGATCTTTACGGAACAGCAGCATTCTCCATCCTCATTCAGTACAACCTGAGTAGGATATCTCTAGGTCAATTTTGGACTTACCCACAAAGTGACTGTTAGGGTTGTCGATAACATATAATCGGCGGAAAGTTCATTCGGCCGAGAATATTGCTGTCGTTAGTAAAAGTGTTGTCAAGATAATGTCAAAATTTCAATATGTTCAGTAATTAACAAAAGAACTCAAGCTTACTTAAGCATGGGCCCCCGCCCAATTATCAAGGCTTCGCCCTTTAATGACGTTGTCTAATAATGAACGGGGGCAGAGCAAAGTACTGGTCTTATCGTAAACATCTTCAGATGACGCTACCGAAGGTTGCTACGATTTGATCAGTCACAAGCTGCCGGTCATAGGTCTTGTTGGCGGCTGGACCACCGGTAGTCCCTACCAGGACTTAAATCACGGTACCATGGGAGTCAGGAGCCCCCCGGATCTCGGTCCGGGCCTGACTTGTTAGAGGTAGGCCCCCTTGTGGGAGCGTCATGGTGGCTGTGGTTTAAACCCAAAATCGCGGGAAAGAGTCTTCCTATGGTTTTCCTTTGGTTTTCCTTGGTTGACTCAATGTGGAGTTGCAATAAGTGCTGGGTGCTGCGACCCTAAGAGCAGTAAGAGGTTTTAGGTCGGCCTCGACTCATACCAAGGGTGGAACTTGTGCCGGCAACACAGTTCCGAATTGGTATCAAAAATGAATATCATTGTGAGCGATGGCAAGGCGTATCCTTGCTCCCATGGATGTATGGGCATCCCGTAAGTTTAAGCCCACATGGCAGGTACTTACGTTAAAAACATGAGACATCTTACTTAAGCATATCATATTTAGATTGGGTGCTGGAGTAAGAAACATTGTTTTAAATTTAAACTTACTTTGATTGCTTAAAAATACTTACCGCTCATTATTTATAAAATTACAGGAGATGATAGTGACTTGTTTTCAAAATATTTCCGAGGATACAAACAAAATTATTGTTTGGTCATTTAGATGCCACTATTCTTGAAGGACGAAGGTCTTTTATATATCATAAAAGGTGCTCCAAAGGAGTGCTTAAGCATATGATTAACAAAGATCCAGTGTCTAAATCTGTTGAACTATGATACATTATATGAAAAAAATTTTGAATCTGCCTTTTCTCCTACTTTGCCTGAATCATATACAATCCCAAAAATTGATTTTGGTCACTTAGTTCTGGAGGTTGAAGATATTGAGTTTGCTATCGGTAGTCTCAAATCGTATCCCACGCCTGGTGCTGATAGTATTACTGCAATCATATTAAAAAAAACTATTGTAGCTCTATTTGCAAAGCTTTACTTATAGTGTTCAATCTATCGCTGCCTATTTGTGGTGCTTATTTTTAAATCTGGTTCCAAAAATGACGTCGAAAACTATAGCGGTAACATATTTGTAAACTTTCCGCTATATTAAAGCTTTTTGAAAGCATTGTAAAAGGTAAAATAGACTTTCATATAAAAGAGCGTTTATCACTTTAGCAAAGTCTTTGACTCTCTGAACCATAATAAGATAAACCGTAATAAGATAAAGAGGCTAAAAAGATTTGCATTCCCATTCAACAACGTTTAAGTGGATATCCTCATTTTCAATTGGTAGGTTTCAGGTAGTCCGCCTCGATAAAAATTATTCAGGATTAATTTCGTGCACTTTTAGGGTTCCACAAGGGAGTCATCTTGGGCAGTTTCTTTTAATTATATTTATTGATATAACATTTCAAATTTTGTCACTTCTTGCTATAATATGTTAGAATCAA
Source organism: Volucella bombylans (assembly GCA_949129095.1). NCBI lineage: Eukaryota > Metazoa > Arthropoda > Insecta > Diptera > Syrphidae > Volucella > Volucella bombylans. Next base: position 127,530,734 of record OX422140.1, on the reverse strand, counting down.
ACCCTCGAACATTGAATTAAAATTCAGAGGGACATTAATAATTTATCTATTTGGTGCATTATTAATTGCTTAAAATTAAATGTAAGAAAATACTCAGCCATATCTTTTACAAGATCCCATGTATAACATTTGTTCAATTGTTGTAGTGAAGACTTTCCCTTAGGTTAGGTTAGGTTAGGTTAAACAAATTAATGATTTCGTTGTCTACATTGATACAAAACTAACCTTTGTTTTTTTTTCGAATAGATAGTTGCGAAAGCTAATTCACTACTAGGTTTCACACGCTTTTATCTCCTTTTATTGTGCGAGTGAGGTCTGTTCTTGAATACGCTGTCTGGAATCAGCGGAATACGTTGTCAGGGATCCAAACTATTTGACGTATTCGGATCTTTTTCGGTCTTACAAAATATATATTCTTTAAAGTGTGATAGGATTTTGAACTATCTTATAGAGGTAGATGGTAATTACTAGGTATTATCCCACATGCTCCGGACAGGGTCTTAAAGGATCGTTGCATATTTCACCAATTAGAGCATAGAACAAACTATAACTGAAACACAAACACTCAGTAGTTTTCAGCCTTATATGCCTCCATCCTTTACAGGTAAATTAAAGATACAAAGAAATTCCCTACAGATCTGAGTGAAAAAGTCAGATAGTCGCCAAAGAGAATGAACTAACATTATGTACCGATGGATCCATGATGGAGTTCACTGTGAAGAATTTCAAGCTAATCGTTCTTTTGAAACTAGCACTGTTTTCCACGCTGATATCACATCAAATATCAAGGCTGCAAAAAGTCATACAGAGAGCAATATTGTCAGCTAGGTTATTACTGTGTACTGAGATAGCCAGACAGCTGTTGAGGCTTTGGATTTCGCTGTAATAGGATCAAGGGAAGTAAGTTAATGTAGAAGATATTTATAGATAAGCTATTCTGGGTGATCTTATGCCGGGTGCTAGGTCAGGAAATAAAAAAGTTGGCGAATTTGCACAACGGTGAACACTACCCATTTCGTAAACCGTTAGACTAAATGTAAAAATTTAATGATGATGTAGGAATAAAATAAACTACCACAATATTGGTACATGCACACTGACCATAACACTATGGCTGATCTAAACCAAGACAAAACCGGTTGATAAAGCTTAGTCACAAATTTGCACATTGTATGAATGACACTTTCACTGGGCCGTGTGCATTAAACTTAATGCAGGAAACTGCAACGACGAAGAAGAGATTGAATCTGTCCGTCACTTGGTATGTGGATGTTTTCTTCTGCGAACTGGAAGATTTCAACAAAATAATCCTGGAAAACATTCTGAGTTTTATATTCTTATCTGAATAGTTATAAACCAACTGTCCCTCCAAGGCAAACTGGTCTAAACGAATCACAAAGCACGCACGTATCTACCAACCTACGTACAATATTAGCCGGCAATACAAAGTAGTACAAAATTTACTTTCCTTCAGAGATCTGATCAAATTTCTCTATTTTGTTACAATTTCTTTTCAAATCTTGGGGTTTTCCGAGTCCGCGGTTCTAAATTATACAGACTTTGGAAGTACAATATTTATAGCCAAATGTCGGTATGTATTGTTGCAAGGTTTTCAAAAATGAATCAGAGACTGTACTTTATCATTTTAGATTTTCCGTTATTCTCCATGTTTCGAGTTATTTTTAAATAGTGTACCCTTGTACAATTCAAGGTCTTAACCAAGCTTAGCTAGAGTCGCATTAAAACCTTACAAATAAAGGGTTTTCCAATAGGGACTTGACAACTTTGAATTTAATTTGTGAACGCACTCTTTCACTAATCATCAAACTGTCACTGTCAATTTATTCAGTAAACTCAACATTTTCATCACTGGTAAAGTACATGAACGAGCAACGTCCGCAAATTATAAAAATTTTCTACCGAAATTGGGAGTCGGTGACTGCAACTTTAAGAGCGTTAACTCCAATTTTCGGTCGTAATTCTCGCCCTAGTAGACAGACAATAACAAGTTTAGTGCAAAAATTTGAGTCTACATATTCATTGTGTAATGTTGCCGTGTCCGTGAGACAAGGAGTTGGTCGAAGTGTCGAAAATATCGCTGCCGTTCAGGCGTCCGTAGCAAACGATCCAAATCAATCAATTCCACGGCGTTCTCAAGAATTGGGCATCGCTCAGACCACATTATGGCGTATTTTGCGTAAGGATCTTGGTTTACACCCATACAAGATCAAGCAGACTCGAGAATTGAAGCCGATGGACCATTTGAAGCGACGTACGTTCTCCGATTGGGCTCTGGAGAATATGATGAATTTCATCGCAAAATCATCTTCAGTGACGAAGCTCATTTTTGGCTCAATGGGTTCGTCAATAAGCAAAATATGCGTTATTGGTCGGGTGAAAATCCACATGTGCTTCATGAATCCCCACTTTATCCACAAAAAATAACTGTTTGGTGCTGTTTGCATGCCGGCGGCGGTATTCAATTCAATTCAATTCAATTCAATTTATTTTCAATTTGATTGGAACAGTATAAATAAGACATATATCATCTTTTATAATACATAAATTACATTTGAATTTGGAAAGGGTAAATTGTTTTAATGTTTTAATTTAAAATAAATTACAATCGCATTCTGAATTAAATAATAAAAATTAATAATACAAAATATAATAAATGCAATCCGTTATAATGGAAGGAGTAACAAAGGGTGGGGGGGTAGGCGTAAAAGATATTATTAGAAAAGGTAAAGATAAGGAAAAAAAAGGAGAGAGAAAAAAAGGAAAGAAGAAGTAGAAGTAACATAGTAGAAGTAGTTTTTATTGATGTTGCTTAAGGTGTTCCAGTGCTGCATTCTTGAATAATGTGGCTCCCATTGCTTGCTTAGCCGTTAAAGGAAGTGTGTTCCAAAGCCTGGTAACATAGACAAAGAAGATGCGCGAGGAGTTCAAATATTTATATGCAGGTATTATAAGATTAAGTGTTCTGGTAGATTGAGAGAATCGTATCTTGTCAAATAGATAAGCAGGAGATTTATCGGGCGTAGATTCGCCCGATAACATAATTTATGTGGTCAACAGCGGATAGCGATCTATTTAATTTGTAACCCAAATTAGTAACCATGTCAACAAAATTGAGTTGTCTGTCATTCAGGAATACTGGTGGTATTCCGTCCGTGTCGAAGTATTGTTTGGATATCAAAATCAGTTGTGATTTCATAGGGTTGAGATGAAGTCCATTACAAGTAGCCCAGTCATAAATTTTGGAGAGGTCTTCATTTAATCTGACGACTAGGTCCTCAATGAGTCCAGTTGGTCGGGAAATATAGATCTTTGCATCGTCAGCATATAAGTGGATATCCGCATTAGAACAGACTTTTGGTAGATCATTGACAAAAAGACAGAATAAAATCGGTCCAAGTATAGACCCCTGAGGAACTCCTGCAGCTAAGAGGCCGAATTCTGACGAGACGTTGTTGTGTACGACTCTTTGATAACGGTTGTCGAGATAATTGTAAATTAGTCGAACTGAACTTTCACTAAAGCCGAAATATAACCTAAGTTTTTGACATAGTACCTTATGGTTGACACTATCAAAAGCCTTCGAGAAGTCAAGCAAACATAGCACGGTTAAGTAATCCCTGTCAAAGTTAACCCTTATGTCGTCGAAAATTTTGTCCATGGCTGTAGAACAGCTATGATTAGCTCGAAAGCCGGACTGCACAGGGGATAACAGACTGTGCTGCTGGATATATTTTACAATTTGGTGAGCCAGAGCTTTCTCAAAGACTTTAAATAAACATGGTAAAATGCTGGGTCATATTTTTTCGTCGACGATAACGATCGTCACGTTACTGTGAATGGTCAGCGTTATCGCGCCATGATCACCGATTATTTTTGGCCCGAATTGGAAGATATGGACTTGGACTACATGTGGTTTCAACAGGATGATACCACAAGCCACACAGCACACGCTACAATCGATTTATTGAAGAGTGAGTATGGTGAGCGTGTTATCTCAAGAAATGGGCCAGTCGATTGGCCGCCTCGTTCGTGGGATTTAAAGCCGCTTGACTATATGGCTTGACGGTGGCCATATGAACGAAGTCGAGTTCCATTCATAAATGTTTTGATTGTACTTCAAGCCGATAGTAAAGTTTTTGAAATATCTCAAATGGTTTGCGGTTTATTTAAAAAAAAAAGTTGTCGAGTCCTTATTGGAAAACCCTATATGTATGAAATGTATATATTATACAGGGTGTCCCCTAATCTGTCAACGATAATTTGGAAAATGTTTCCTGCGTACATTCTATGAAAAAAATCGTTCTACACTAAGGGTACATCTCCAATGTTGACAGCATTTATCGAGGATTTAAGAAAAGGCTTACTTTGGGGTACCCTGACCCATGTTAACGGAAATTGCTCTGTTAGTACTAATAGTAGAAACTTCATGTAGCTCCCGCATTCGGTCGTGTATTTGCAACCGATACCGCTTCTGGAAGCCTTCGATACGTATACGTGAATAATGTCTGCGTATTCTTGGTTTGTAAATGCAGACATTTCATATAGCGTTTAAAAGCAACTGTAACCCTAGCGTAAAAAATTAAACTGATGAATTTTTTTTTTTTCTAATCTTTTATACCATTTTTGCTTGGTAACTTTTCCAAATACGCCATCATACCCGAAACCTAATTCTTTCTGAGAACTTTTAAGGAACAAGCTAAGGAAATGAGGGTTTTGACAGGTAGTCAAATAAAAGAGCACATTTTAAAACTCTTTAATAGCTATGCATAAAAAAATATTGGAAAATTAGTAATTCTTGGAAAACCACTCTTACGAGTATTGTCAACTGTTGTTAGAAAAATTGGTAAAAAATTATAAGTTCCTTTTTTGACCTGCTGCAGGTATTTCCAAGTATCATAAAATCTGTGGGTTTTTCTGAAAACTTACTTTTTTTTTTATTATTGTTACTTTCATAAGAAAAAAAATTCTAAAACTTTATGTAATTAGACTTTTTTTTTAGAAAAGTGACCTCAAAGTCAAAAATTAGCATGGGCAATGAAAATGGAACAGGCTAAGAAATTGGATATCTAATGACTCAAACAGCTTTATTTAAACGACGTTACAAAGGCTAGTATTTCTTCTAAAAACAAAGTCCTACACAAAGTTTCTACCATTAGTACTAACAGAGCAATTTCCGTTAACAAGGTCAGGGTACACAAAAGTAAGCCGTTTCTTAAATGCTTGATAAATACTGTCAACATTAGAGATAGACCCTTACAGTAGAACGATTTTTTTCTTAGAATATGCCCAGGAATCATTTCCCAAATTATCGTTAACGAATTAGGGGACGCCCTGTATAGTTATGACTTCCCAAAATCTCGTTAATTCTGTATACATTTTTAATTGGAGCAGAATTGTAAGTGTGTTTGTACCATATTAATTTGGATTAATAAGCTCTCGAGGTAATTTCATCCTTCATTATACGGTATGTCCTCCAATTTAAAGTGCAGAGATTTTCTCTCTTATCATTTTCCAACATCAAGTCAAAATAAAAACATCAATTAGCTTCAATTGCCAAAAAAGTTCAAAAGATTTTTTCCTAATTAATTAATCAATTAAGTTTTAAATCCCATTTTCTCTATCTAATAAACAAAATTGTAATATACATACATATAACATAGCTACACACAGATATTAAAAAAACCTAAATCAAAGAAATAAACTTGCTGAGCAAAAAGCAATTAAAAGTTTTAGATACCTTTATCAGCATTTTGCTGGAAAAAGCGAAATCAAAATCCAAATTACAGATATTGCTTTTTCAAGGATTCCTCTTATCGGTGAGCAGAAAAAATCTAATTTAAGTGAAACGGATTTATGTTTGTTGCTTGTTCCAGGATCAGAAATTGTGTCGCGTCACGGCGCTTCTTCAGTTATTGTCGTACGTTGGTGGTGTTTTTTTTCGTTTTTTTTTAACAACAAATTAAATTTTTTATTGGGGTTGTTTATGAATGTGTGGGTGCATAGCTTCATTCTTCTACACGCACCATACATCAGTGCAGTTCTAAATATCGTAGAGTGTGTCACATTAGAATCGCCAGGTGCAAAAGGTATCTATACCTACTCGTATACCTACCCGTCTATATTTGTACTCGTATGGCAGGAAGGTCTGTTACTACTTCACGGTTCAATGAATTTCTGAAATTCATGATTATTTTTCATGATCATGGTGCAGGGAGTTGGTTGTTTTATTCCTGGTTTACTGGTGGTCACACTGCACACATCACATTCCGTAAGCACGGAATGTGCAGGACTCGTAGGAAAAGGAAAAAATTAAAATAATTATCGTTCATCATCCGTGCCAATAGCTGATGAAGGTATCTAATCATTGTGGAATCTGTAACCGAATTGGACAGAAAATGGGGTATTATGGTAGCTGGTGGCTACGAATATGGGAACACGCGAATACATACATACATATGTATGTACATAGTTGTGATCCTCAGGGGGTTGTTTCGTAGAATTTCGGAAAAAGTTCATTTTAGTAATTATTTCAGTTCGACAACACTGTTTCGAGTAATGTAATTGAAGTGACAATTTAATCAATTAACCAAAATTGAGAATACATATTTTCGAAAACAATTGTAGTTATCCAATTTGCATGACTAGCGAAAGCAAGAGCATGAGTTCGTAAAATTAGATTTCTTATTGTTTTGCTTTATTTCTTTATACATCCTTCGATACATGCTACTATAGTTTCACAAAAATGCTAACTAGTATGCTTCTGCAGCGAGTAAAGTCCTATCTTATGTCCTTCTGTGATGTCATCTTGAAATTTGTTTAGAAATTGCAAAAGCTGCAGATGGCAAATGGCGAGTATTCTGTGCCAGAACAAGTTTCAGCTGCGGACAATTTACGAGTATGTACGAGGGTTGTCTGAAAAGTTTACGACCGAACAATGATACAAGACATTTTTTCTCAAATATTTTTCTTATTTCTCTACATAGTCTCCTTGTAACTCTACAGACTTCTCCTAGCGATGCACCCATCTCTCTAACCCGTCCAAATAGTACTTGGCGTTTTTCTCAGCAAAATAATTTTTCACGAAGGTGATTGCCTCCCCATTTGACGAATATCTCTGTCCTCCGAGCGCAGTTTTTAGATGAGGGAACAAAAAGAAGTCGGCTAGATCTGGTGGTAAAGGCGGATGGCCAAGCAGTTCAAACCGCAATGCATGGATTTTCGCCATGGCAACTGTTGAGATGTGAGACGGCGCGTTGTCTTGGTGAAACAGGATTTTCTTTTTTTGCAAATGTGGTCGTTTTTCCGCAATTTCTGTCTTCAGCTTGGCAAGTAATGATGCGTAGTATGCTCCTGTAATGGTTTCTCCTTTTTGAAGATAATCAATTAAGATAACTGCTTTACTATCCCAAAATCAGTGGCCATCACTTTCCCAGCCGAAAAAACAGTTTTTGCTTTTTTTGTAGCAGGCTCGCCCTTTGCAGTTCACTGTTTTGACTGAAGTTTTATTTCGGGCGTATAATGGCGCCAAAACTCGGATTTACTGTCCCTAAACTGCGCCAACAGAGCGTTGGGAATGTTCATTCGAACACGTTTCTGGTCTAACGTAAGCAAAGGCTGCACCCAACGCGCGGACAGCTTTCTCATGCCTAAAAGTGTATTTAATATGTAACAAACACGTTCCTTGGACATTTTCATAACCTCTACTATCTCCCTCACTTTAATTCGGCGGTCGTCTAACACCATTTGGTGAACTTTAGCAATATTATCGTCAGTGGTTGCTGTTTTTGGACGTCCCGAACGTTCATCATCTCCCAAGCTCTTACGGCCACGTTTAAACTCAGCTGCCCAAAATTTCACTGTGGTAATGGTGCAGAGTCCCCATATACAGAGTCCAACTCATTTTTGATTTGCGTAGAATTTAATAACAGCTCGAAACTCAATTATTTCCATTTTCACAAGAAAACACTCACATCGACTCACTCAAACGACTCTCAACTAAAAACTGTGCGTCCAAAATGACTGAAACTTCGGTAAGTCACTGTAACGGTAAAAGATGCACAACTAGCATTCACTAGCTTTTATTGACGAGCGCCGCTATCTTTAGGTTGCTGTCGGAAACTTTTCAGACAACCCTCTTATAAGGAGACATAAAGCATTTCAACACAAATTCTGCGTCAATATGTGGGCAATTGGAAACAAGTTAATTGGCCCTTCAAACTGCCACCTAGGCTGAATTCTACAAACTATCTGGGGTTTTTGCGAAATGATTTGCCAGAACTATTGGAGGATATTCCACTGATTCATTTATAGACGAACTAACCTAGATGACAATCTCTACTAATACTTTTGAAAACCATTAACTTTTGCACAGGCACACTGTAAGTGAATTACCAGCAATTTTACATCTCTAAAACTTTTCGGAATTTACAAGAATGAGAGCAATTTGCACGCGTGTGTGTAATGTGGAATAAGTTTTTGTGTAAAATGGGAGGGAAATTACCATTGATGACAATTCACATGTATTCACAGACAGGGTCACACGGATAGAGGCGATCAGTTGGAAACCGGTTTTGGTTTTCCAATATTTTGGAAGTTTGTCATCTAGGTTAGTCTATTTATGGGTTCAACTAGCTTCATCATATTTCCAACAGGATGGTGCTCCAGCCCTTTATGGTCGTAGTTGGCTAGATGAAGAGTACGGTAATAGTTGGATAGGAAGAAATGAACCAGTTCATTGGCCAGCAAGATCTTCTGACCTTAGAGCATTGAATTTTCTTATTTAGGGAATAATGAAAGAACTTATTTATTTAACCGATTTTTTATTTTTTTATGTACATAGAAGCGAATGTTTCATCAACATCATCCCGATTAGGAACGTCGATAGCTTCAGCAGGTGATTCATCTCTTATATAACATAACATAAATCGCAAACTGCAGTTGTTTTGTTATCCTTCTTTTGTGTTTTGCAGGGTTTACGTCTTTGCTTTTTTATGTTTTGCCGTTTTGCAGGGAATGGTATAATCGTATCTTTTTTATATCCTATCATTGCCATCGCCGGTTTCACAGAATTTCGTAAACTTGGTTTTAAAATTCTTTTCTCTAAATGTTCAGCGGCTAATTCTAATGATAGTTCTTTGATAAAGGCTTTTTTCCACGATCTTTCCTTAGTTGTGTAGCATTCCGGTTGGCTTATATAATATGATCTGTAGGCAGCTAGGGCTGCAGTATCTATGATGTTGTAAAATAATGTGACTGGGACAACTGTTAGTTTTTCGCTTGCAGCTGTAGAGTGTAACCATTTGGTCAAAAGTGTCTACGCCTCCTCTATAATAATATACTCTATAATAATATACTCTATAATAATAACAGGCTTCTGCGATTCCTCATCAATGTCCTCGCCGTGGTGCAAAGTTGACAACAAAAGAACATTCTTCTTTCCCCATGAGAAACAAAAAATTGAACTTTGAATTCCCTGTCAGTTTTTGTAAACTACATTGGTAATTGTGGTTTGTTGCCTCTTTGTGCCCACTAGTGTAGTGTTTCTACTTGCTAGCTCTGAAGCCAATGGCACAAGTTCTTTTGATGGATGATAGAGTGCATTGAGATTTGATTGAAATACGTCCCAAGTATATCTAAAAGCTGCCAGCTAATCAGCTTGCATGCGGAATGCTCTAGTTCTTGAATCGTCGAACCGAATGAAACGGGACATTTGTTCAAATCGTTTTAAAGACATGGTAGCTCTATAAAAAGGCATATTGTGTTGATCAAATAAGTCCTTAGCTTCTTCTTTTGACGATTTTTCGACACCTGCATACAGTAATACTGCAATATATGCATACATCTCATCTGCATCCGTATCATACCATCGACCAAAGATACTTTGGTGTTGCTGAAAAACGATTGTCATCATAGGCCCTCTTCGCTTTCCTATTTGTGTCAAGAACCATAGTACCAATAATTTCTGGGCTTATCTTAGATGTTTGATAAGCCCAGAAATTATTGGTATCGGCTTTTTTTGAAAATATTTGTTTGCATCTTGGCTCATGTCTCTTTTGTTCGTTTTGATCATTTATTGCCCTGGATTTCTGAAATTCATCTGGCATAGACCACCAAATATCAGAATGACGGACGTTCCTAGCTGTGTAGCGCATTTCTCTGTTTGGTCCAACAGGTTCATCCTCCTGAAAATCCTCTTGACGCCGCTCACCAGATTCAATCTGCATAGGTATGTATTTCTTCTTCTTGTCGCAAGTCATCGCCTACTTGTTCAACGCGTAAATCAGGAAGGGGCACATCTGGAACATAATCAGGATCAACTTCTGATCCCTCTCGATCATCAATATCTGCTTCAGAATCTTTAAAATCCTCTGAATAAGCACTTTGCTGATCAAGTGCATGTAGATTGTTATCTAAAAACTCCTGTACAACATCATTCAATGCTGAACCAGAAAGTTTGTTCAATAGATATGCAACATGTTCTAACACATCAGGTCAATTTTTCTAGAGCAAACCAAAGACAATATTCACATTCCTTAGAACAACAAAGCACAACAGAAAAAAAATATAAAAAAAGCAGATTCAGATTTACCAAAAATCCATAAAAAAAAACAAAAGCAAACAAAAACAATAGACAATACTTTCACTAATACATATGTATTCGCAGTAACACTTCGAAAAAACAAGTAATCGTTTCCGTTGGTAAAATCTCCCATTTACAACACAACTTTGTTCAACTTGACAAGTAAAATTTCTGAGAATTCTAACGGTTTCGATAAAGATGTATAGTGCTATTAAAAACAATTGCCCTGCCAATGCATGCGAAGAGAGGAGAGTTCGGTAAAAAAAATGAATGGATGTGCAGGTCCTTTTTAATTTTTTTCTATATCGGCGATTATTTTCGTATATTTCTTGTTGTAAATATCCTTTTTTTCAAAAATTTACATTTCTGTGAGAGCAAATCTCGGCACTGAGTGCCCAGGTACACGATAACGATCTTTTTTTTATAGCTCCGAGATACGAAAACTAAATAAAAAAAATCAGCTCAACTGTTGTTTTTTATGTACTTGGGCATCGTATTCTTTAGGAAATCATCTCGTTTTTGCATGTCATAGACCAATAATTACGTTAAAAATTCATTTGAAATATCCTCTGGGCACTGAGTGCCCAGTACACGGGTCGAGGGTTAAGTTATGTTAAGCCAGCTTTTAAACATTTTTTCTGTTAGCATGTAAGTATAGTAAATTTAAGAAGAATAAAATAAAATGCATTAAAAATTATCTAAAACCACACAAAATCATTTTTTATTCATAGCCTTTGGAACGTAAAGCAAAAAATACTTCTTTTTTTTTAATTTTACCTGATGCAGGTTTTCCCAAGTATCATAAAATCTCTAGGTTTTTCTGCAAACTTGTTGATGATTTTTTTTATTATTGTTACATTTATAATAATAAAAGAGTAAAACGTTACGTTTATTACGCATTCTTTGGAGAAAAGTAGCCTCAAAATTAAAAATTAGCAAGGCAAGAAAAATAGAACAGGCTTAGAAATTGGATATGATCATTTCCCAAATTATCCTTGACGAATTAAGGGGCACCCTGTATATTAAGCAAGTCGAATCTTCTACAGAACCGATTTCCATAATGTATGTATATAACATTGGAAAATGTTCTTTGTGTACAACGTTTAATATTTACATATGTTTAGGATACAAACGGAAGTATACGCTTAAAACTAAACAAACATAATGTACTCGTATATACGAGTATAATATGTTGAGAGTTTAGTAATTAGGTTTAGGTAATTCGAAATTCTAATGGTATCTATTACTAGCTTCTTGGCCTGAGGCTAATAAAAGTAGTTTTATTATAAGATTATCTGACGAGTAAAAGACTCGATTTTACATAAATTGTAGGTAGTTTTAGAACTATGAAGTCCGATTAACGAGAATACTTTTATGATGTTATATAGGTTTTTTTTGTTTTTTAAATTAGCGCGCGCTCAAGGGTTTAAGGTACCCTTAAAATGTTTGCACACAGCGCGAGCGAAGGAAACCTGTACGTCCGAAAGTGAGCTTTAAGGTAAACTGAGGAGCATCCGTAGCGAGACGGGCGTTACGGGTAAAGGTTTGAAGGGGCGGAATGCTACTGGTAATTTCAATGGGGCAATGGTGGTGAAAATAGCAATAAAGCAATTTGAGACAGGAGACATTTCGTCGGTGTTCCAGGCAGTCAATAGACTGGGTGATATTAACATCACCTATGAGTCTCATCGCACGGTTTTGAATCCTATCTAGCAGATGCAGAGAGGTTTTAGGAGCACCTAACCAGATATGGGCATTATACTCCAATTTTGGGCCAATGAATGCCTTATATATTGAGGCCAGATCAGAGGGGGAAAAGTATTTCTTACATCGTTTGAGGAAATCTAGACATTTCGCAGCATTTTTGACGACACCGGATATGTGGTCATTCCAACTTATGTTGTCATTGACACGCATAATGGCTGTGTGTTTGGATTTCGCTTTAACAACAGTCGAAGAACATGGACGTGAGTCTGGTAACGAATATGAAAAGCAGAGAATACTATCGTGAGCAAAGTAATATATTGGACTAGAAGTAGCAGACAAGAGATCATTAATGAAGATTGAAAAGAGTGTAGGAGACAGAATGGAGCCCTGGAGCACATCAGCATTTATTTTGTGGATATCAGATTTGAAACTATCCAAGATAATTGAATGAATGTTTCGAAAGGTCCATAGTTTCTAATTCATTGAAGGAGAGATTGATCGATCCTAAATGCACGCACTTTCGACAAAAGAACCTGGTGCCAAACTCTGTCAAATGCCATAGAAATATCAAATGCAACTATCTTGCTTTCGCGCCTTCCTTTCTTTGGCTCCCTTGACGTGTGCAGAAAGGCTTAAGAGTAAAAGATCCTAAGGTTGTGAAAAGAACCCAGGTGGGATGTCGAACCAAGCGCCAAAGACGTCCAAACTAGACGTAAAACGGTTAACAGTATGGAGGCAAGCCCAAAGGAATATACTCCAGGTGGTAACCGCAATATCGACATTCGACGACTCCAATGGCTCTTTGTACAATTCGTTCGGTAGACTGAGCTGGAATGATGGAGCGAATACCGGAGAGGCGCAAAGAGAAGGCAAGTACCGTCGAAGGCGCGAGTTTCAAAAGTCTCATTCCCACAGCGACGACGGAGAAGAGAAACAGGTCGGTGGAAGTGACACCCATTGAAACCGCCCAACCTCTTGGATCTGAAACCTCGCCCCCTTCTTCTGTTCTAAACAGGGCCAAGAGGAAGAAGGTTCCGGCACTCCTATCGATGGATCTCTCCGCACACGATGTCCGAATGAAACCGGTCCTACAAATAATGAAGTCTGTAGTTCCGGTGGACGGAAATCTCATGAAGCATCAAACCTATTGTTAAAAACAAAACCAGCGGTGGTTTCACCCGCAGACGACGTCCGGAGGCCAGTGCTACAACCAGCAAAGGTCGTAGCTCTGATCGACAGAAGTCGGCCAAATTGGTAAAATCCGTGCCGAGAAACAACTCCGGTGGTGGTCTTCCCAGCGCACAAGATCCGGCTGAAACCCATGCTGCAACCAACACAAGTTGCACCTCTATCTGATGGAATTTGGGCGTCACCTGAAAAGTAATCTAAAAAGAAACCCAAAACGCCAAGTCAAGATCAAGCGATCAAAGTTGACAAGTTTATTGTGAAATTTGCATTGGAAAAAAGTTAAAAAAAGTAGTTCCTACTGTTTTTGCAATACCCTTGTTATTTATTGTGCGATTAAAAATATAAAATATGACCGGGAAAGGTAAAGATGTGTAGAATTTATTTGTTTATTTCAAAAATAAAATATTCTTATAATTAATTAAGGGGTTTGAAATGCGACTGTTTTTTTAGACTTTGATTTAATTTTAGCACAATATCTTCTGTTCCGCTAAAAGTTTAGCAGGTCTATTAATTGTCCATAATTAAGGCATAAATATGAAAGCAGAAGTGCTAAACTTTTGCGGCAAATATTTTTTTTTATTTTGGAAAAATAGGGTTAGACATTTTTCAAGAGATCCCATTGTTGTGTTTTTGTTGTATTAACCTCAGAAGCAATAACTGTTCGATTTTTTTTAAGTTTGCATTGTTTATAGAAATATAAGGTCATCCAGGTTATTTCACAACATAATTTCTTTCTAATATCTTAAAATTTTCAGAGAACAATTCAGCCAAAAAACATCAAGAATAGACAATTTAACATATATTTTTAATAGAATGATGATTTCATCAGATCCTTTGTTGTCAAGTCTCAGAAGTCAAAACTTTTTTTAATAAAAAAACTGTTCATTCAGATGCTATTAATATGTTTGATGTGGAGAATATTTCTTTTGAAAATTAATGAACAAATTTTTATAAAATATTAAATGTAAATTATGAATTTATTACAATCAAAAATTAAAAATAGTACTAGTTTATTTAATTCATATTTATTTAATTCTTTGTATATTTATTATTAACAACGCATTTGTCCTTTAAAAAAACTTCATTATCCTTGATAATAAACACAAAAAAAAAAAATTGTTTTCGGTGTAAACACGTATGTAAGTTTATCTTTAAACAACCCTCCAAATTCGCCTTTTCTTAATAGAAATTAAATTTCAACTCATATTTACTCTTATACAAGGCTTTAAAACACAAAAAGTCACTTTAGACTTTTCAAAATAATTTATCGCGCAAAACCACTACTTTTACCCCACTGTGCGGTGCACCTGCATACAAAGATGCTACTATCTCCTCTCTTGCGCTTCCAATTGGGAAGGCAGGCAATGACAACAGTCTGAACGATGCTGAGTGCAAACACTGTGTCGACCTCCTGCGGGAGCTAGCCAAAGCAGATAATGTTTGCATTGAAACAGAGGAGTGCGATATGGTTTTCAGACAACCAAAACTGAAAAACGGAAAATCTACTCCCACAGGGAGAGAAAGAATCGGGAAAACAAGGACGGCTCTTCTCTTGTTGTGGGCTTAGACAAAGCTTTTGTCCAAACCATTAAGTCTAGGTATGACTCACGTCCCTATCTGCACCTTGGAACGGTTAATTTCCACTTTGTTTCCAAGTGAGTTCGGATAGGAGACGACCACCCGATTTATTTTGTGTACTCAAATCAACCTTCAACACTCCAAGTCGGCTACTGCATCGCTATGTAGGAGGCCTTCCGTGTTGACTACAAAACCCCCATATCTTTACAGGAGCCATGGGTGTGGAGTAAACGCATCTATGGTTTCGGATGTTTAAGGGGTTTCCCACCACTTTATGACGAGCGTCGGAAAGGCCGAGAGCTTGTCTTTATGTACCGTACTCAGTCTCACCATCTAAACTTGTGCAATTTCGTAACCAAGATTTAGTTTCTGCAGACATAAGCTACCAGTAGGCTGGTCAAATTCCTCAAAAGTTGAAGAACAACCAGGTTGGAAACACTCAGAAAATCTGACGGTACCTATACTGCGTCGAAAGCAGAGACTTTCCGTCTCGCGTTGAGTGTCACTACCCAGGCAAACTAGTCGGAACCACCTCTCAACTAGCTCCTACCAACGAAGCTGTCAGTGAGCTGAACAACACAACACGCCGTAGCTGGTGTATCTCATCGCTTGTGGTGACAGATGAGGCCATTAAACATTTTGTTGCTTCCGTTGATGGCTTCAGGTCGATTAGCACCGATGATATATACCCAATTATGTTACATAAAGGTATAGATCAGCTGCTGGAAACTCTCAAAATAATTTTCACTGCTAGCCTTCCATACATACCGGAACCCTGGTGAATAGTGAGAGTAGCCTGTATATCGAAAATCGAGAAGGAGGACTACTCGGCCGCTAAGAGTTTCAGACTTATAAGTCTGACTTCCTTCATGCTGAAAAGCATTGAAAGAATGGTCGAGATCCATCTGCGCAAAACCGCTTTGCGAATGCATCCTGTCAGCGATGCAACACGCCTACCAACGCGGAAGATCCTGCGAGAGTGCGCTTCAGAGTTTGGTACGCAGAATTGAAGGCGCACTCGACAAGAAGGAATACTCCTTGGGCACTTTGATCGACGTTGGGGGTGCTTTCGACAAGGCAACTTTTGACGGCATGTGTATCTCGGCTAGACAACACGGCGTAGACAGATCACTAGTTTTGTGAATAAAAGCAATGCTGGTGAATAGGACAGGCGGCGTTCTGTCTCCACTGCTATGGTGCATGTTGGTCGACACACTGCTCAAGACGCTCAACAGTTCTAACGCCTATGCATAAGCATATGAGGATGATGTAGCTGTGCTGTTTCTTGGATCGTGTCTAGCGACTGCTTGCTCTAAAGCGCAGGCAGCCCTAGTAATGGGCTTTCAGTCAATCCTCTCAAAACTGAGGTTGTGCTCTTTACGAGAAGGTTTTGTCACCAACAAAACAATTGCACCCAAAATGATTTTTTGCAAGAGAATAAAGCCACTGTCGCTTTCTTTACTCTTTCTTGAATATTAGGTTTCCAGTTTAGTTTCCTGTGGAGACGAATCAGCTGAAATGGAAACGCCCTAGTGTTTCAGCCATAAGAAAAGTAGGTCGATCCCATCTTTCCAGTTCAGCGGTGGA
This sequence comes from Volucella bombylans, assembly GCA_949129095.1. NCBI lineage: Eukaryota > Metazoa > Arthropoda > Insecta > Diptera > Syrphidae > Volucella > Volucella bombylans. Next base: position 127,514,074 of record OX422140.1, on the reverse strand, counting down.
ACTCTTCGAGGGGAAGGCACTCATTTGGTTTAGTGCAAATAGGAGATTAGTAGGTTCGTGGGAAGAATTAGTTACGGAGCTGAAGTTGGAATTCCTCTCGCTAAATTAAAATGATCTGATTAGGCGACGAACCCAAAGGAAGAAAGAATCTATAGGGGCGCACGTGGCTATCACGAAGAGCATATTTGGCACACTTTCTGAGCACTTATCAGAGAGTCGAAAGTTGAGAATGGTACAGAGGAATCTAATGCCAATCTACCAAACACAACTAGGTCTGATGGATCTGAAATCCATCAAGGATCTTGTTGCTTTGGGTAGAACGCTCGAAAAAGTTCGAGCAAATGTCGATCCCTTAGTCCCACCACCAACTCAACGAATCCGGAACCTCCTGGAACCAGACTTAGGATTTATTGCGGTTGAGGAGGCTAGAGTGGTGGAGCATCAATTTGCGACGGTCAATAGAAGCACTCAATCGAATAGTCCGATTAGATGCTGCAACTGCAACCACGAGGAGCACCTTTCGAATACTTGTTCCGCTCCTAGGCGCTATGTACATAGGTTGTGAGATAGCAGGTGTTATAAGTAGGGATTGAGCTACGTGTTCGGGAAATGGAAACCGGACTCACTTAGGTTTTAGGCTCGAGGCACTGACAGATGACGTATGCCCCTATTTAGGAGTTAGTGTATATAGAATCAGGATGTTAGAGTTATTAGATTCAGGCGCTTCGCGTATGATCATCTCTAGGGTCGGATGGTAAGTATTAAAGTGTTGATGGTTAGAGTTAGGGAATGCAAACTTTAGTAAAGATTCCAGCCGACGGTGCAGATATGGAGGTTGAAAGTTGTTTGTCTTTGCCAATGGCAATGCAGGGGAAATTGATCCCATAAGAATGTCTAGTAATTCCAAATTTTCCACATATCTTGATACTGGGTGCGAATTTTTGGAGCCGGACAGGAATTGTCACGGATTTGAGATCACGCGTGTGGAATTTTTCGAAACAGGCCGAAGTGACATCAATTTCAGCAATAAAAGAAAGACTAGATCTAGATGAGAACCAGGATAAGTAGTTAAGTAAGGTCATAGATAGGGTTTTCATAAAAAGGGATGCCTACACTTAGTGGAGGTTAAGACGCCGTATGAAACGATCAAGCAGCGTTACTATCCAGTCTCGCCGACAGTTCAGCGTCACATAGATAAGGAATTAGAAGAGATCATAGAAAAATCCATGGATTTCTCCCAATGTTATGATGACATCGTAATCGTCACCAATAATTTCCGACAATACCTAGAAATATTGGAAGAGGTCTTCAAGAGATTGGCTGCGGTAGGCCTCAAGGTCGTGAAGAGATGTGCAACTTCTGTAGAAATGATTTCCACAAAACGTCGGGCGTACAGTTAGGATACCTGGGTAAAAGAATATAAAGGAGATTATGAGTTTTGTCGCCACGATTTCCTGGTATAGGAGATTTGTACCAAACTTCGAGGTTTTGGTAAAACAGTTGACCGACCTGTTGAACAAAGGAAGTAAGTTCATTTGGTCTGAGGAGTGCGGGGGGGGAGTTACCAGAAAGCAAAAGAGTGTTTGGTGACTGCTCGATTCTGGCATGTCTGGATTTTGATAGTCCCGTACTTTGGAATATTGAAAAGTTGCGACTATATATTGAGGGTATTCGATTTACGGTTGTGAAGGATCATTAATCATTGATGTGGCTAAGTAGCTTCAAGGATCCGTGTGGTAGGTTAGCTAGGTTGCAGTAGTTCTACTTCGAAATTGTGCGTCGTAAGGGAAAAGATCACATGGTTCTAGTCATGCTTTCGATAAATGCTGCGGTGGAGAGCAAATCGGATTGAAGAGTAGAAAATGGAACTTTGTGATTCTGCATGACAATATTTCGGAATGGAAGGAGGTAATCTCTAGAGTAGATAGAACTATTATATTGAAGGTATGTATGTCATGACAATCAATTAGCAGGGCATATGGTAGACATATGCCCGAGTAGGATCTAGGTATTACTAGCCGCAGATCAGGTTATATACATATAACTACGTATATATGTTAAGGATTGCAAAATTTGCAAGAGTGTGAAGCTGGTGAACAATAAACCAGTTGGATTTTAAAATCCCTGGGATATAATATGCATTGACTTAGTTGGTCCGCTTCCAAAATCGATTTTATCTACAATATATTTTAGCTGTCGTTGATTATTTCACCGAATCTCCCCTGTTGTTTCCCCTTAGGTCGGCTACTGCTTCCTCGGTTAGTATGGAACTTGCGCAAAATGCTTTTCTTGTACTGGGCGTACCGCGTAGAATTGCATGTGACAGCGGCACTCAAGTTCTAAGCAAGGTACTGAAAAGTCTCTGCGATTCGGACGGATCTAGTTTTAATTTCTCATCCGCAAGCTAATGCAGCTGAGCGGATAAATTAAATCATTAAGTCGACCCTCAGAACCTATGTTTCGGAGTATCATAGAGCTTGGGGCTCTTAGTTGGCGAAAGTTGCCTGTTGTATCAACATCTCGCAACACGCCGTATTAGGTATTTCCTTTCCACGGGACATAATCACTGAGATCAAGAATAGAGAACCAGCTCGGCCCGAAGGCGGCTTGAGCTTAAGAAATATGAAAGTAGGCTTAGAAAATAGGAAAGTAGGCTTAGAAAATAGGCAAGTGGGGTCAATAGATAGGGAATTATGTTCAGATAATAGGCCGACTCACATGATTAAGCTAGAGATACGTTTTAAAAAGTTTAGGGAGGAACTAAGTAGGAAGCTGGCGACGGCGACTATGAAGGCTCTTAAATCTTTCAACCTCAGACGACGCGACGTTCAATACTTACCAAGCTAGGAACTCCACGATCTCCGACGCTGCAAACTACTACGCTGCGAAATTAGCCTCAAAGCACGTCGGACCTTTCACCATCCGGGGAAGATTCTCATCCTGGACCTATGTAAGGAAGATCATCATCATTTATTATATCGACAGACTACAAAAATGACAACTTTGGCTTATTCCCGTCCAAAATGTTTATAACGGTGACATCGTGGGGACTTAAATCTCAAAGTGGTTGGCAACAACAGCACGCTCAAACTCGTGGAAACCGAAATGGTAAAGCAGACTTCCGTAATGCCCACCGCATAGTCATTGGAACCACATTATTTGAGCACAAGACTCGCTACAAACTCAGCTAAATCGGCGGAGCATAACCACATAAATCCAATTGCAATCCAGCCTGCATATGTCATTAGCAACAGCGTCAATACGCAAACAGCATAGACCCCTGTATTAGTAAATAGCAAACATCTGGATACAGATCGGAGAACGTAATGCAAATAAAAAACGGGTTGCAGTAGAACTGCATATGTCATTAGCAACAGCGTCAACACGCAAACAGCATATACTCCTGTATTAGGGATCGGAGAACGTAATGCAAATAAAAAACGGGTTGCAGTAGAAAAGAGACTCAAATATTAACACGCAAAATGTTAACAACCTTGACCTCGAAACGCAGCTTATAACGACATCTCTACCAAAAGATGGAGCAAAATAAGGATCTCAATATTTCCTAAGGTTGGCTGCTCCTTAAAATGCCAAAAAATATAGAATGTCATTAGGGCAAACCTGGATTATAAAATAGAAAGATAAAGAAAGAAACTAAAAGTATGTATTATAATAAGTATAATAGTATATATTATAGTAAGTATTATGAATTGCTAATTAAATCGAATGGATATATTTAATAAATAGGAAATTTGTAATGGAGGATTAAGGAGCCTATTGTGTTTTCTTTTAATCGATTTATTTACGACCGCCATTTACGAATTCTGAAGCAGCAGTTGTCGCAATATCGACAACACGAATAGGAAGCCGGTCAAGCGTAGAAAAATACCGATAAAAATAATAACTTAGACGCATTTGCTCCGCAAGCTGAACAAGCATTAAGCAAAAGCATTGACAGGTAGCCGTTGCTCCGAACAACACTTAGTAAAAAACTTAGACGGTTCTATTTTAAATTCGGATAAGGATTAACTCAGGAGGTGAATAGAAAATTCCACAATGCCAAACCATGTGCACGTCAATCTAGTAGCCTCAAATGGGCCATCCCAATAATGAATTCCCGAATACGCATAAAAATTCCCGGCACATATAGGGTTTTCCAATAAGGACTTGACAATTTTTTTTTTTTAAATAAAACGCAAACCATTTGAGATATTTCAAAAACTTTATTATCGGCTTGAAGTACAGTCAAAACGTTTATGAATGGAACTCGACTTCGTTCATATGGCCACCGCGGGCACGTTTGCAGCGGTCGATTCTTTGGGCCCAATTTTCAACGACTCGGTCACACATTTCGGCCGAAACGGCTGCTATTTCGTGTTCAATGTTGGCTCTGAGCTCTTCCAACGTTGTCGGCGTGTTGGCATAAACCAATGACTTAACGTAGCCCCACAGAAGTCAAGCGGCGTTAAATTGCACGAACGAGGCGTCCAATCGGCTGGCCCATTTCTTGAGATAACACGCTCACCATACCTCTTCAATAAATCGATTGTAGCGTGTGCTATGTGGCTTGTGGCATCATCCTGTTGAAACCACATCCATCGTCCAAGTCCATATCTTCCAATTCGGGCCCAAAAAAATCGGTGATCATGGCGCGATAACGCTGACCATTCACAGTAACGTGACAATCGTTGTCGTCGACGAAAAAATAAGGCCCAATAACGCCGCCGGCATGCAAACCGCACCAAACAGTTATTTTTTGTGGATGAAGTGGTGATTCATGAAGCACATGTGGATTTTCACCCGACCAATAATGCATATTTTGCTTATTGACGAACCCATTGAGCCAAAAATGAGCTTCGTCACTGAAGATGATTTTGCGATGAAATCCATCATCTTGGCGCATCTTCTCTGTCACCGTACGTCGCTTCAAATGGTCCATCGGCTTCAATTCTTGAGTCTGCTTGATCTTGTATGGGTGTAAACCAAGATCTTTACGCAAAATACGCCATAATGTGGTCTGAGCGATGCCCAATTCTTGAGAACGCCGTGGAATTGACTGCAATTGTTCGTGTACTTTACGATGATGAAAATGTTGAGTTTACTGAATAAATTGACAGTGACAGTTTGATGATTAGTGAAAGAGTGCGTTCACAAATTAAATTCAAAGTTGTCAAGTCCCTATTGGAAAACCCTTTACAATAGATTGTAATTTCTATACACTTCTTTCACGTTGTATATGAAACGTCCTGCTTTGAGCTGCTTTCATCTACATACTCGTATTTCTAACTCCTTTTTCCATACTTCTACTGTGTGTTCTTGTCCACTTAATAAGTATTTGGAACTTGCTATTTTCTTTTGTAAGTGGACAAATAGAGTGAACGAAAACTCCACACGTGTAATGATTAATGTTTTGTCCAGACATCAGGAGGGATTTAAGGTTTGTTACCTCAACGCAAGAAGCTTTAATATGTACATATAAAATAAACTATTTTTGCTATCTGTTTTTTAACTATTGTATATATAATGTTGATGTAATATGTGTTTGTGAGAATTGCTTCCAAACTGACATTCCCGATTTATTTTGCTGCCTACCTAATTATAACTTATACAGAAATGATAGAATTACTGACACGACTGGAGGAGAAGTAGCAATGTATGTATGTTAATTCTTCACTGAAGTGCAAGATTCTTGATGCGTCAGAAGCAACAGGCATTGAGTACCTAATAGTAAATGTTACCGACGGCTCCAATAAAGGTTTAGTATTCCGCGCTTTCAACACGAATTGAAGCTGCTCCCCTTAGCCCTTTATATAAGGACATCATTATAACTGGCGGCTTCAATACAGGTCTTCAAAAAAATTACTCCTGTGCTTTTTAAATGGCTTCTTTTTGGGACTCCATATCGTAAATAACGGCTATCCAACGCGTTTCTCCAGCACTATCCCCAGCCTGCTTGACCTTATAATTGTCATGTAAGTAAACCATGATATTCTGTGCTGGAGGCTCCAAAACTTTTTTGGTGTCACAGATTCGTCTGTTAAACTTATTAGAAATTATCTATTCAATAGGTGGCAAAGGGTTATCGCTAGAGGGGAATCTTCAGAGCTTAAAATAATAAGGCAAGGTCTACCTCAGGGATTAATTCTCGGGTCTGTACTATTCTGTGCTTTAATAAATAACCCAATTTTCAGCTTTACCTGGTCCATCCTATGAGTAAGATTGAGGAGCTCACCTTAAAATTAAATAAAGATTTATCTCTGGTCCATAACTGGTCGGTGGTAAACGGACTATTTCTTAACCCTGCTAAATCGAAAGGTCTTCGAACAATACTTCCCACCGCAAGCTGGACATTAGCCTTTTACCTGACCTAAAGCTTATAGAATCGCTTACCACCCTCGGTTTTGTTATAAACAATAACTTATCTGGATACAATCATACTAACTTTATCATTGGGCGAGTCTATGGATGATTACGTAATCTCTGGCTTACAACTAGCTTTACTCCTATTGAAACTCGACGAAAACTTGTGATGACTCTTATTGCACTTATAATTATTTATGCCGAAGTGGCCTATGACCTTGACCTTGACTCCCTTTCTCAGCGAAAACTCCAAGTAGGTTTCAATGACGCTATGCGATATGTTCATGGGCTACATACGATCACATCTCCGCTCATTCTAAAAGCCTACTAAAATGCACTCTGAAGCAGTATCTAAGTGCCCGAAATTGTATTTACCTGCATCGAGTTATCAACGAGTTATCAATTCCCACAGTATTTGTTCAACAAAATACAATTTGCGCGATCACTAAGAACAAAGAACATTTTACAACCCGTACACAACTATGTACAATGGTCGGAAAAAGTATTTTGACAAAACTGTGTGCAATATTATCTCGCTTGTTTTGATAGACTGAGAGAACTAACGGGTGATTTTAACTGTAAGAGCGCAAAATATTTTCTTTATTACATTACGCATTCATTTCACTATCAGCTGCAATGTAAGAACTGAACTAAAACTAACTGGAAAAAAGTATTCTGACATCATATTCTTTTCAGTTTTTTCCTTTCGCGTGCCATGAAAGCTGGGCTCTGTTAATTACAAAGTCTTTTTTTTAATATAATTTATTAATTTTGATGACATTCACTAACATTTAATTGGTAATTATAGGAAAAACGTCGTAAATGGCCACCTCAAAGCCCCGATTTAAGTATAATTTAGAATGTGTGGGCTTATGTAAAGAGAAACAGAAATTCATGTTTGACAAGAACTCGCGAGGAGACAATCGCTGATGTCGAAGGCCCTTGGAATGACATTTCTCTGCAAACCCTCCAAAATTTGGTGAACTCGATACCAAGCCGATTGCAGAAAGTCATCAGTTCCAGCGGAGGGTTCATTTTCCATTAAGTTATGCCCTTATTTTTATAAATTTTTTTTTTTCGGATAAATATTTTGTCAAAATACTTTTTTCCCATTCATTTTTGAAATATAATTTTTAATTTTAATACTATTATATTGAATTAACTTTAAGTATATTTTTGTTAAAGCTCATTATTATATTATCATGAATTTTTTTCAGATTTTTTCCATAATAACAAAAAAAGATGTGAAGTAAAATGTGCGATATTTTTTTTTTGTCAAAATACTTTTTCCGACCATTGTACTTGAATTCATCACGTTTATTTTTCGTTCACTCTATTAGACTTTGGAGTTTAATACCCCAGCATCAGGGGTATATTAAATGCCTCAAGTTTCAAAGTCATCTCACAGTTCTCTCTTTTACCTTGACTATATTTTACCAATTTTTTTTTCTCTCGCTTTCGCATCTCTATTTACCTACTTTGTTCTTTTTTATATTGTCTTTACACATTTAGTCAAATGTACCATATATTGCGAAAACGTCGACAAGCATTCCTTAGTTTGAATTGTAATTTTCCACAATCAAAGTCCTCAAGAGCCACAAAGGAATTTAGAGAATGCATCAGGCCTCCTCCAAAGAAGGGCAACCGGATCGATTTCGGGGTGGATCGTGTTTTAAACGGTTCCCCGGAAAAAATGTATCTGCAATATTAAGGCATGGTAATATGTCAGAAAAATTCAAATTCTTACGCTCAGCTCAAAATTGTTGAGGTGAAAGGCGAGAAAATTCTTAACTTCTTGCTTCGATTCAACGTTGAATCAGTATAATTACATTAGTGTTCTCCGAACGAACAGCTAGAACAGAATTGGGCTAGAACTATTATGTATGTTGAGAGTTGGCTGACCTGGCTTACAACACTCTTACTCACTTCTTGGAAGTGGCGAGGCGAACATCGTTTTCTATTATATGTTGCTTACTCCAATTAATAAAATTATATTCGTATCAAAAACATTTATTTTCTTGTATGTCCAATAGGACATAACAAATTGGCAACGAGGATTAAGGATTTTCGTATTTTGGTTGCAAAAAATCCGGATGGCAAACGAAACGGAAATTCTCGAACTTTTAGACACCCAAGGAAAACTCCTGCAATCAATCATCGCTGGAAACAGTTTGCAAGCAGAGATTGCAAATTCAAGGCTAGAACCGCTTATGAAATCATTAGCAAACAGCATCTCAGAGTTTTGCTACGATCCTGCAAATGGTATTACATTCGAACCATGGTTTTCTCGGAACGAGGAAATATTTTCTGTAGACGGAAAATATGTCGATGACGCATACAAAGTGCGGTTATTAATGCTCAAACTTAACCCCACTGCACATGAAACATACACGTCATATATTCTTCCAAAAAATACTCAAGATATGAGCTTCAAAGAAACTACAGAAAAGCTTCTTGATATGTTCGGCACTCCAGAGTCACTTTTCAGTACAAGATATCGATGCCTACAGACAGTTAAAAATGCAGAAGAGGATTTCACGAGTCACGCAGTACACGTAAACAAATTATATGAAGACTTCGAGCTAAGAACCACTCTTACACCAAATCAATTTAAGTGCTTAATGCTTGTGATAGGCTTGCAGTCATCAGCTGAAGGGGACATTCGCATAAAATTATTGGCATCGTTGGATGAAGATTCAAATTAGGATTTAGCTAAGCTGTTGTCGGGTTTGCAAATATACATAAACCTTAAAAAGGATACAACTATAATCGAAAATGTGTCGACTCCAAGCACTTTAGTAAATGCTGTAAGCAGAGAAAAAGACAACCCATCTCAACGGAAGACAAAGCTTCGGCCAGCGACAGAGCAGTCAACCAAAATCTCCTTGCTGGGGTTGTTGGGAAATGCATTTCTCTCGTGGTTGCCGTTTCTGAGATCATAAATGCCAACAATGTAAAGCAGTTGGCTATAAAGAGGGTTACTGCAACTGTTTCTCAAAGAGAAACAAACAGAAGAAAAACAACGTTAATGGAGGGAAACAATGTCAAAGTCTTCGCCAAGAAATAAGTCAATTCAATTTAAAATCAACTGCGTCAATCAGACATCAGCATTGTTGACATCTCAACATGGAAAAAGTTGGGTCATCTTGGAATAAAGCTTAAAGCAAGTCAAGCTACGAGTGCATCGCTGGAAGAAATTTATGCTGAATTTATGTGTGAAGTTCAACTTAACGGGGAAATTCATTCAGTATCAAAAATTCATTCCTTAAATATTTTAGGAATTGATCTGTTCGAGATATTTAATTTGTGGGGCCAGCCAATTAGCGCAGTTTGCAGTCGAATCATTCATTCCACAAATAAGGAGCGACGTTCAGCAATTGACAACATTCAGATACGATATGCTATGTTGTTCATAGAAGATTTATCAATCTGCACTAAAACTGAAGTGGAACTTCATCTCAAATAAAATACAACACCAGTCTTCAGGGCAAAACGTCCAGTTGCGTATTCAGTCTTACCGCTTATTGAGGACGAAATCCAACGATTGCAAGACCGCAAAATTACCACCCCAATCAACTACTCAGACTGGGCAGCACCTATTGTGGTTGTCAGGAAAGTGTCTGGAGGCGTGCGAATTTATAGAAAATACTCATCGGGTCTTAACCAGTCATTAGCACCCCATCAATATCCGCTTCCTTTGCCTGAAATCATCTTTGCCAAAATTGCAAATAGTCCATTTTATACACATATCTGCAAGTTTCCGTAACACCTGAATCGGTCAATTGATTAGCTCCGGGAGTCAAATCCGCGCCAGGAGCGCTTCAACAGCTGATAGATGCAACGCTATCAGGTATCAATGGTGTCGCAGCATATCTTGACAACATTGTTATTAGTGGAAAAGATTGGCAGGAGCACACGCACAACTTAAAAAAGTTCTTCAGCGACTTTTAGATCGGTAAATCGGTAAATGGTCATTTTTTATACCTCAAATAAAGTATCTGGGTTATATCATCGATGCGAGTGGATTGCGACCAGACGCCGACAAAATTGATAGAATAATGATGATGCCAGTACCATAAAACCTTACAGAGCTCAGGTTTTTTCTTGGAGCCGTAAATTATTATGGAAAATTCATGAAAATGTGAAATTTGAGTGGTCTGAAGAATGTACGAAGTCTTTTTCCAAATTCAAATCCATTCTCGCTTCAGATCTTATGCTCACGCATTCCAACGCAGCATTGCTTATTAAAGTCGCTGCAGATGCATCAAATGTTGGCACGGGTGCATGCATTATTTACAATTTTCCAGATGGTACTGCAGGCAGATTTTTGACTCTAGCTGCACTCATTTTTGCTGTTAAGAAATTTCACCGAATGATTTTTGGACGTAAGTTTCTTCTTCTAACCGATCATAAAAGTCTTCTAGAAATCTTCGGTAGTAAGAAAGGAATACCGAATGATTTATGATTTACATTAAATACATTTAAACACAAGAATTTGGTTTTGTCGAGTACTCTCACGTTTGGTCAATATCAAGCCAAATTTAGACAAATATTACGTAATCGCTTGCACCAGACTTGAGGAAGAACTTACTAGTGAATCACAAAATGATTAACCAAGCAAGAACCATCAGCGCCATGAATTCCTTATGGAAGTCACCCATACTAACGCAAATTACATCTTACTTAATCACAGGGAAAGCTTAACTGTCAATGTTTAATGTTTAAAGACCGCATAATCATTCCGGTACGTCTTCAAAAGCGAGTTCTGCGGCAACTCCATCGAGGGCATCCGGTTATTGGCAAAATGAAAACTATTGCCAGATGTCATGTATACGAGTATTGGACGGGAAGCGATAACGACATAAAATCTTTCGTCCGTCAATGGCATGCTTGTTCTAGTACAGCAAAATCTCCTGTAAAAACAACACTCCAGTCATGGCCGACTACGACATCGGCGATGGAGTGCATTCACATCGACATCGAGGTCCCCTGTGATATATAATCATATTCAAAGTTTTTGGAAGTGTTACAAATCACTAATATTACATGAAGGGTAAGCGTGTAAGTAAACTGACATAGTTCTTTTCTCTCTATGGTGGTTGTCAGCAGCTTGTTTCTGACAATGGAACTCAATTTACCAGTGCTGAATATCAAAGTTTCATGAAATGTCGAGGTATTCAACATAAGCGAATAGCACCGTTTTATCTGCAATCTAACAGCCAAGCAGAGCGTTTTGTAGAGTATCTAAAGTGAGCATTTAAAAAACTTAAGGAACAAGTCAACATAACCTGGAAACATTCCTACAGACTTATCTTTCTACATCCAATCGCAATGTGTTAAATATTAAATCACCAGCAAAAGCATTTCTTGGTCGAAAAATAAGAACTTCATTAGATTTAATGAAACAAAGAGAGAACGCCATCATAACATCTGGTAACGAATAACAAAATCTCCAATTTAACAAACATCATGGTGCTATAGAAAGACATTTTATTTTCGTTGACCATGTCTACGCCAAAGTCTATCGCAATAATAAAGAACACTGGGTACCAGGTACCACCATCGAGCCCAAAGGAACAGTGAATTATAATGTCCTTATTAATAACGGACATAAGAGAAAGCTTATAAGATCTCATACCAATCAAATCAAGTCCCGATATTCTCCAGACATTAAGAAGAGTTCAACTAACACATTCCTCGATTTAATTGATATTTTTCAACTGGATAAACAATCTAAAATGTTTGAAGTTATTCCAGATATAACCCAAGAGAGATCAAGGATCGCAGACAATCTGGATGATATTATAAACTCAGCTTACTTCTTGGCAGTCACTATATGGCAGGGGTATTTGGCACCCTATGCCTAAGTTGGTGGAAATGGCATTCCTGTCTGCGTTTTTGAAATGTGGGTGAGAAGGTACATATAATGAAAAACTATATCAGCTAACGTGACATAGATCTGGTGAGGAGATTGCGATTACAGTGACGAAGGGGTCTAGGTCATATGGAACACATACCCAAAAGATCTTCAGTTAATCCCAGTAGCATAGCGCGCGAGAGAAATACCGTATCTAAGGTGACGCGCGCATTTGGAAGTAAATCTTTACGAAGTCTACGTGCAAGACTGAAGACAGCTAACTAAGAATCGAGATTCGCTCTGCAGACCTTCTTAGTTTGAAAGCCGCCTTTAAACATAACATCCAAACTCTGAATAATGTTTCACAAGAGAGGGCAACTTAACGTATCAAATCATCCATTTAGCTTACCGTTAAGAGCCTTCCTTCCTTGACGATTAATAATTGCAACTATTGCAACAGCGCGCAACGGAAAAGAATTTCGACACTATCAAAGCTGGTTTCAACAGAGCAGTGCCCCAAGTTGAGTTACTTGTGCTTGGTGACTTTAACGCCAGAATAAGAAAGGAAGGCACTTTTGGTAATGTCGTATTAATGTACTGGCTGAAAGTCCTCACATTCGGAAACGGAGGTATGCTGATTGATCTTGCAAGTATCATCGTTGTAGAAGGTACGGAGTTAGATCAAAACACTCCCCAGATTGATCATTTTGTCATAGACATGCAGAAAAATTCTATTCTATGTTTTGATATCGGAAGTGCTTCGCGTGATTACCGTCAGAGCAATTTCCAAACTCGTTTCCCTTAATCTGTCTCATAATCCTGTAGTTTTGCCTTGAATTTCACGTCTTACATAATAATAATTTCAAGAGTATAAAACAAAAAAAAGTAGGCAAGAAGACATGATACAATTTAAACTGTTGTAAATATAAGACTTCCTTGTACATATCAGCGAATAAGATATGGGCAGTAGAGTAGACAAAGGCAAAGTTGCCTTTGAAATACTTTGAAGAGAAACTAAACTACAACTCAAATATTGATTCAGTATTAGTCTATAAATGCAGTAGCTGGACGCCTACCAAGAGTACCAATATGTCCAATCCTTTGTTAGCAGATCTTCTGTGCTTTCTTTAGCAAATCACATTAAAGGAGAGCGGGTAACAACCTCTGTATATACATATATATATGTATCCATTAGAAAGGGGCAATAAATTCCAGACAACTAAGCCAGCAGAGTGTTACCGTAAACCAACGATTACATGATGCAAGCAGTACGGTTCGAAATCAAAGATCTCAGAGCGAGTACTTCGTGGAGTATTCCCGATGTTTGAAATTCGGATAAGTCTGTGGAAAATAACCATTCAAAATTCAGAAAGACGTCTGAATGCAGTTTTCGTTGGACATTAAATAATGTACCGCTTCAACATCAAATGTTGCAGATTAGATTAGAGCAGATTTTTTTTCAAACAGCTAAACATTGTACTACTCACTAGCATTTACAACCATAATATAATAATAAGCGTATGTATATTGTGGTACAGTAGAAGAGTAAAAACCCCGCTAATTTGTGTGCAGAAATACTACAAAATAGCTTATTTGCAAGTTTAAACAATAACAAAAAGGTTGTCTTGCAAAATTTCACTTTCTCAAAAATTTCAGACACGTCATGTACTCGTGATTTCGATTAAATCAATCCAAATCGTTTGTCAATATTTTTTGTTTAAAATATTAAAAAATTTTATATGTAAAAATTCTAAGGCTTACCTACATTTCGTGATAAAACAGCACATTTTGTCACAATTTTCCGTTCCAGCAATTGTTGAAATTGGAAAAAATAAGAAAAAATAGAACCATGAACGTTTTAAAGGCAACTGTTTCAAAGGCAACGGTGTATTTATGTTGATTAAAACCTAAAAAAAATAGACTTTAATAATTCCAAATTACTTCCAGCAGCTTTTATGATTTATTTTTACAACGAAATTTAAAGATATCCTTGCTATTATCAAATTTGTGCCGTAACTTGTTGTCTTTTTGTTGTTATTTTTCTAGTTTCCTTGGCTACGGATAAACAGGGTTTTAGTGCGCCGGTTTGGAAATGGTACCTGCGTATCGAATATGTGATATTCTTTGAAATGCGGATTCGCAGTGCAACAATGTTTTATAGAACTGACAACATATTACGTTAAGTAAATGATAGCAATGTATGGACAAATGAGTTTTTTAAATGAAAATGTGCTATTAAATCGAAGGAGTTTGTGACTTTAGTGACAAAAATGCTTTAGTTTAGAGATATTTCAAATTTGTTGCGAAATTTCAAGGTAAACTGCTCCAAAAATTGTCTTTGCTTCAGGAAAAACCTAGCAGCCATAAAGTGGCCGCTGTCAACTGTAGCAAACATCCAAGGCACATTGCATTTAATACCACGTGCTGTACTAAACATCCAAGACATACTCCCTCCATAGTTATGACAAAGAATATTGGTATTTTAGAACTTTATTTTCTAGCAAATTTTTAAACCATTTTGTTTTTAAGTTTTACTGCTTAGGACCTGAAAATGACTTAGGTTATTGTCCCTGCTAGCTACCATTTTATAGGTGTCTAAATTAAATAAAATACCTGGCAGACAAATTTGAAGTTGCGAGCGCAATCTAGTTCCAAAATTTTGGAAAAAAACACACAAATCGAGAACTTAAAAAAAAAAGATTTATTTTGATACGTGAGAAGGAAAAATCAATGAAGGCAAAATTTTATTTGTTGCCCAGCTCTATGTACTTTATTTGGGTATCTGCAGTGAAATTGTTCGGGTAAGGAAGATCGTCCATAAGTACAGAGCACATGAAACACTGGGCCTTGAGACTGATGGATCAAAAAGAATATGCAACGTAGACAGAGAAAAAAATTTACAAACTGTGAGCGAGATTTTTTATTAAAAAGGTGGTTTTTCTTTCTGTCGGAAAAGAAGGCCGAACTAGTCCATCACGTATATAATTCTTGTATGTTATTTTTACTGAAATTTCTCTGTCTTTAATAGAAGGATGAGTAAGCATTTCAATGGTAAAGTGCCTATAGTACCAACATCCACGAGCTTCTCGGCGTTGTAGCCTTATAATTGTAGGAAGTGCGCGTATCAAAGTAAACAAACACCTCAAATCGACTTTGACAAATTTATTTCAACTCTTGTTCTGTCTTACATATGTCATTTCTTTTATACCCTGACAGCTAGAGGTTTTCGGAACAATCACTCAGTTAGGTCGACGACCTCACACAGATGATATGAATAGGCGGTAATGACAACCGTTTATTATGACAAACGTTAAGCGTACAGTGTTGAGCAAAAGAATTAGTACTCAACGACTACATAATTGAATTCAATTCAATTTATTACAATAAGCAATTTGTACATTAAGACATTGTCTCTTATAGTACTAAGTAATAATATTTAGTAGCATAATGATCATTTTAAACAGGAAAGAGAAAACATATAACAAACAAATTAAAAAAATGATAAGTTGTTTATCTAGTCTCCGGCGAGTATTCCAGGGGGTATAGCTGGCTGAAATCCAAAGTTTACGCAAGCATCCGTACACGCGACCAACAACGATATTACCATGGTTATAGCAAGAAAGCTTTCGGTTTATGGTGATACCATGACTTATAGCCGCCTCAACTAAACTGATCTTAGCCGGTAGTAAGACAAACATCAGGAACTAGACTTATCTGAAAAGACTTGTTTGAATCGGAAGTACTTGGCATTTTTTTGGGTTCAAGACTAGTCCATTTTTAGTTGCCCATTCAACAACAGAAGCGAGATCCTCTTTTAGTAGTGACACTAGTTCACCCATTTTTTTAACCGAATGAGATAGGTAAAGTTGTACATCGTCAGCATGGAAATGAATAAGTGCATGCTTACAAATCGATTCTAAGCCATTTATGTACATACAGAACAAAATTGGACCCAATATAAATCCCTGAGGAACCCCTTGAGAAACTGACCGGAGACCTGAGCGGTTTTTACCAACAACGACTATTTGTGACCGTCCACATAAAAAGTTTCGAAAGAGCCTTACAGCTCTTTCACTAAAACCATAGTAATGGTGCAGTTTCCAACAAAGATTGGCATGATTCACTCTGTCAAAAGCCTTAGAGAAATCAAGCAGGCAAAGCAGAGTCACAAATCCTTTGTCAAAAACTTGTCTGATATCATCCAAGATTGTTACCATGGCGGAAGATTTTCCTAAAGCCCGATTGGAATGGGCTCAACAGGGAATTTTCGGCCAAATGTTTCTGAATTTGTGACTATATTACCTTTTCAAAGACCTTAGAGAGGCAAGTTCGAAAGCATCGGAATCAGTGGTCTTTTTAGGAACGTTAAAAGTGCAGGCAGGATGCTCACAGAGAAGTCCTCTGTGAATTCGTCACTTTCAAACCAAGCATCGCAGGCTGTGCTCACAAACTGTGAGCGAGATTTGTTATTAAAAAGGTGGATTTCTTTCTGTCGGAAAAGAAGGCCGAACTAGTTCATTACATATATAATTCTTGTATGTAACTTTTACTGGAATTTCTCTGTCTTTAAGAGAAGGATGAGTAAGCATTTCAATGGTAAACTGTCTACAGTATCAACACCCACTAGCTTCTCGGCGTTGCAGCCTTATAAGAGTGCAGACAGGATGCTCACAGAGAAGTGCTCCGTGAATTCGTCATCACTCTTAAATCAAGCATCGCAGGGAGTTGTGACATTTATGTATGCACATTTAGGTGCTTAGAAAAAGCAGAGCGCTCTGCTACGACACCAGTATGGGGTAATGGAGTCTTTCCTAGTGGGGGACAGCAGTAAAGTCGCTTGTATTTTCGAACTTTCTTGAAAGTGATGAAAACATATTCCGGAGTTCATTATGTTTGAAATTTATATTATATTTATATTAATAGTCCAAAGTCCAAACCAGTGAAAAATCATTTATTCATATGAAAATCATTCGAATATTTTTCAATCCCTATAGTCCAAACTTCAAAAAATCATTCATTGATATGAAAGCCAAAGCAACATTACTCCCAACCCTATAGTCCATACTTCATACGAGTGAAATAATCATTCGAATGAAAGAACCAGTTTGAAAAACAATCGAACATTTGAATGCTTTTTGTTATTCGACTGGTTTGAACCAATGATTTCTGAAAAATAGTATTTGAAGGATTTTTGGATAACTATCGAAAAAGTTAATATTTTAGAACTCTCAAAAAATTCGATTATGTTTCGATAAACAGGGCAGATCTCGTCTCAAATTCTTTCAATTCTGTTTTCCATTTTTTGGAGTGTTATATTGCCGTTGCCACATTATCAGTTTTTCGCATGGCGTCATTGTTTATGGATGCTGATATTTTGGCCTCTAAGCAAGTAACCACTCGCCCGGATTACATCCTCTGAGACCGGAGAAGATTGCGCAGGAATCTTGGATGCTGATAACCATATAAGAGCTGCGTTAATCAAAATTGATTTAGTGATGTTGTTCAAGCTTTTAGATCTGCATATTCTCAAGGTAATATTAATTAGATTTTTTCCGATGTAGGTAAATTCCTTAACTACTCCAAATTTACTGTAACGTTTCTTGTCATGCGTGTTATTCATTTTATCCTCATTTACTCTCAGACCAACTCGCTTCGCTTGGAGAGATCGATGTCGCCTCTCACGTTATCATCGCACAAGACAGCGCTCCTTCTTGCCGAGTTTTGGATAGTTTTTAAACTGCACATTTAATCGCTGTGTTAATGACATAGCTGGACTAATTTTTGCTAGATTCCGAATTCATCCACCGCCCTGCAGAGCTGAAGACGATAAATGCTATCATATGCCCCTGTGAAAACATCACCTCGATATTGTGATAACCACTTAAAATGTGAACAGCGTCATCCGTATTCGAATAGCAGAAGATTTCAATATTTGAATAGAAGAAGATTGGAGAATGAAAACTTGTAGCAAATATACTAGTACAATGGAAATATTTATGGAATGCTGGGTAGTACAGAAAGTTCTCGAAATATTTCAGGGGAGTATAAATGTCAGGGATAGGGCTTTTTTCTTGTGATTTTTAAAAAGCTATAATGGGTTCGAAGCTGTTGCAGTTGACCCTCGTCCAACCGTGCGGATTCAAATGTGAACACTGCAACCGTAAAGAAGCGAAAGAACAGGCTACTATCCAAATGATTAGAACTTAGCCAATTGGACTACAGATACTGATGCTCTCTCTCGTCAACCGTGCGGAGTCAAATGTGAACACTGCAACCGTAAAGAAGCGAAAGAACAGGCCACTATCCAATTGATTAGAACTGATCCAATTGGAGTACAGATCATTCTTCCCAACAGGCAGATAACGACATCGAACCAATATTGGCCTGGAAGGAACACGAGGACCGGTGCCAAACTCTGAACGCATATTGGGCATAGTGGGACTCGCTTTGTGGGAAAGATGGTTTGCTAAAGAGAAAATGGGAAAGTGCAGGTGGAGCAACATCTCGTAAGCAGCTAATTGTGCGACGGTCAGCCAAGTGCTCCATGAAATACATGACGGAACCTCAGGAGGACATTTGGAAATAAACAACTTAGTTAAGTGTAAAGCAAAATGTCGTGAATTGGCGCAGAAAGTATATAAAGTGTATGGCTACCAAGGGGACAAAAGTAAAGTCACAGGGACGAATGCAACAATACAATGTCGGATCTTCATTCGAACGAATAGCCATTGTCATCACTGGCCCGTTTCCTGAAACCTTTAGTGGCAACCGATACACTCACGTGGTCATGAATTACTTCCGTAAATGCCCAGAAGAGTTCGAAATCCCAAATCAACATGCTAAGACCGTAGCAGAACAGACAGTCAACAACTAATTTGGGGTCCCAATGGAGATACATTCTGATCAAGGGCGCAACTTTGAATCAAGACTATACTACACCCTCAAGTTGATGGAATGGTTGAGCTGATGGAATGAGTTGAGGTCATTGACAACTGCCAGCGGGACTGGGACCGACACATATCCCTCTTCTTAATAGCCTACCGAAACGTGGTCCATAGTTCAACATGACACGCACCATCCGAGATCTTATTTAGTCAAACAATTCGATTGCCAAGTGAAATGAAATTCGGTATTCGCGACCAACAATTTTAGTGAGGGAGCAGTGTGATAACCACTTAAAATGTGAACAGCGTCATCTGTATTTGAATAACAGAAGATTTCAATATTTGAATAACAGATGACTCAACCATTGGAAATGGAAAATTGTAGCGAGTATACTACGAGTAGTACAATGCAAACATTTCGGTTCATTAGCATAGAGATGTTTTAATTATTTGAACATTTTCAAACTAGCAAACCATTAATTTTTTTCATTTCCTTTGATGGAAACAATTGTATTTATTTTTCTTGAAGATATTTTTTTTAACTTTCTCATATTTAGTAAATCCTCCATTTCAAATTAAACCATGGGTTGGAGAAAAGACCACGGTCAGATCCGAATTTTGTATTTCGATATTAAGACAAATCCAATAAAATAAATTGACTTAAGTCTTACAGTTAACGATAAATAGGATAAATTCTATTGCTGAAGAAATACGTGAATCAAATATCATTTATATTTTCACAAATATATAGTTGATATTAATGAAATCAAGCGAATACAATCATGGCGGCTTTCAATGGTGCATTTCTAAGAATTATACAACAGAATATACAAGTCGTTTCCTAGAATAAGATATCGCAAAACTACTGATTCAAAAGCATCAACTGTAAAGGGACACCAAGTCCAATCATGATAAAACATGTCATTGACACAGATTGTTCCCGATCAACTGTAAACAAGCGCATCTGGACACCAAGTCCAATCATGATGAAACATGTCATTTTTACATATTATTCCCGATCAATCTCAAACAATCATCACGACTCAAATGATGTCATCCCAACATATGTATGTCTACATATGTATATAAACTTCATCTAAAACCTTTAATAGTCAAGTCAACTTCCAGCAGGAGGATGCGCTAGCTCTTCCTAAATTAATTTAAGTTTAGTAAGTATCATTGTATTCTAATAGTATTTTAATAAAGATTAAACTTTTTTTTAAAAAAAAAAACCTAGAACCAAGGGAAAATAATAATTTACATATACGAGTACAAGTAAGTGTTATACAAAAAGAATAATCATAGGAAATATGTTCTAGAAGTAGATTTTAATTATTCATCAAATCTTCGCGATGTTCATAATGATCTTCCATTTTGTGCTGAGAATATTATTACACCAAAGTATATTATTTTGTTAAAGAATTAAAAGCAATCATGTATGTATTAAAAAAGGTCTTAAACAAAGAGACTGTTTAAATAACGCAAAACTTAGTCCTATACTCTATCTATCTAAAAACAAGTTTGAAATTTTTTTTTTTAAGATACTCGTAATGAAGCTTTTGTAGAAAAACAATGAAACATATAGAAATTTTTTTTAGAAAAATAAAAAGTGCAGGTACCAATTGCACATTTTTATTTTTATTTTATTTTTTTACCACACCTTATATCATACATATCAATTGTTCAAAGTGCAAATCATTGCTTTGTATGCACGCCGACGATACTCTAACAATGTCCATTCTTCCCAATCGCAATCTTCTCGGATTTTCGCAGCAGCCTCGTCAGTTCTACGGATCATGTCTTCCAATGAGTTTGTTTCCGATGAGTAACAATGTCAGTCATCCGTTCCCATGAACAAAAGTCCATTGCGGTCAACTCCGGAGATCTTTGAGGCCACAGACAGAAGGGGTACATCCGCCTTATTCGCGAATTTTCATACACGCGGCAGCACTTACTTTGAAACAATAAATGTACTCATAATTTCGAGTTCGTCGAAACCTCATTTGTTACCATACACGCATAAGCCTGAAAGTTATTATTTTTAATAGGAGTCCAAACAGGGCAGCTTCAAGCTTTGTTTAAAACCTAATCTAACACAAATTGCGTATGCATCTATTTTAAACTACGAAATTGTTACACTCAAAGCAGAAATTTATTTAAATATAATACATACCGTGCTTTAAGTAAGGTCAGCCCCTTTCGATTTTAATATATTACGCCTAAATTCAAAGCTTCTTCAATATAATATTAAATCATGATAACTATCGTTAATAGTTGACAAAAATTTTAAATAAATTTAAAACTTAAAATAGATCAGTAGGTGATTTAAAAGAAGGAAACATGGCATGGAAATGTTTCATCCACTATTTAGGTTAGGTTAGGTAAGAGTGGCTGTTGGAAATACCAACCCACTTAGGCCTATTGGCCCATTGTGATGCCACGTGGCTCTATGATCCTCTTACTACTGGAACCACTTTGAGCTTATAATAAAGCGTAGGAGACTGTTAACGTCTAATTTTTCTAGATCGTTTAGGTCGTTGTAGAAGAAAGCTCCTAAATGAAGCTTTCTTCTCTGGGAGAGAGCTGGGCATGTGCAGAGTAGGTGGAGGATTGTCTCCTCCTCTTCCTCGTCCATGCAGCTTCTACAGAAGTCATTAGTAAAAGCGCCAAGCCTTCGTGCGTGCTTGCCTATGAGGCAGTGTCCAGTAATGACACCTATTATGGCGCTGAGATGTTTCCTATCTAAAAGGATCAGACACTTAGAGCGACTCAGATCCAGCCTTGGCCAGATCTGTTTGGTCGCTAGACATGTTTGCCCAGCAGTCCACCTAAGGTCTGTTCTTTTATTGGCATCCAGCCAGCCAGTAGGACAGTCTCTAGTCTGGCTACGGTTAAGTCGGGGTCACTGAGGTTGGGAAGTGGAAATACATTAAGGCTACGTTTCACTAATATATAAGTTCTAATCTTACCTTTGTCTCTTGTATAGAGCGGAGCGTATGTGGGTGTCCTAAGTCCACGAACCACGCCTTCTACAATCCATGGTTCCTGGATTAGGATTATGTCTTCTGCGTTTTTAGAAAGGCGCAGAATGAGTGCGGCCGAAGCCTTTTTTGAGTGGTGGAGATTAATCTGGAGAAACCGTATCATTGCTACAGTTTTCCAGAGTCGCCTCCACCACGGTGTTGTTGAGGTCCTCCGATTCTGAAGATGTGCCCAAGAGCTCATCTTCTATCTCTGATCGTGTAGGACCTCCAATTGCTTCGTCATCGGTTTCCATTTCCGAAAGGGTGTCAGAAGAGGAGACCGACGGCTTGATAGTCACCTCGGACAGATTGGAGTCGTCGCTATCCAATTCTGGAAAGGATATCGACGCTCCGAGATCCGAGATTGTGATTTCAGGTATTAAAGGAGGAGGAGGTTGCTTATCAGCATCCAGCTCATCCTTTTTGTATACCCTTAAATGTATGGACTTAAATCCGAACCGAATCATGACTTTCGTCTGCGCCTGAGGATTAAGCGATTCCTTATTGATCACAATTAACTCGCATCTATAAGAACCCCTTAGTTCCTCCATGTCTCGCGTCTCGCCGGAATAGATCCGAAGGTTTTGATAATGCGTGAAGCATTTCGGCGTCTTGTATAGAGCGCCTTAGACGGAGCTTGCCGATGCGGCTGAACTCCAGATTCCTCCTTGGAGGGAGGAGTTTTGGTAGCAGCAACAAGTCCGTGGCTTGCCACAGTCTTAAAACTTCCTGAATTTTTATTTTTAGGCTCGTTGCGTTTGCCTTTAGAGGATGGCGCACCATGGCCTGCCACAGTTTTGCCTCCTCTCGGCAATGCACCATCCTTGCCGGTAGTCGGTGTAGTCACCGCTCTACCGCCCGGTATTGAAGGAGTACCGTCCACGGTTTTTGTATTTAAGGTATTATCCATAAATGGTCCCACGAGTAGCGGAGAAAGGGATGTCCATCTGTACAGAGAGTTTCAGGACTCGTCTGGAGAATTTCTTCTCGAGATTCATTGACCCTACTCAGCCTCTACAACTCGACAAGTTCGATGCTCGCGGTAGAAGATCCACTACTTACTTCAATTCAATGTCGAAATGCATTTATTTTTAAGTGACTTTTAGTTAATTTTTTTTTCGAAGTTGATCTTTAATATTTTGATTTTCATAATTTTGTGTTCGGTCCCAAATTGTTGCGAATTTACTTTGATTTGAAGTTGCTTCTTTTTATACTGAGTGCACTGCATTTTTCATATCCAGTTACTCATAATTGAATTCAAAATCTGTGCCATATTTTGTTACATGTAAAATTTCATCATTATTTAAAATTCTACCAGATTGGTATTCACGATTAATGCCTTCTTTTCAAAGTCCCTATTGTAAAAACAGGGAATTTTTTTCTTTATCTTCATCAAGCTCTACTCTAAACGATTCACCCACTCGCATTCCTCTCACAAAATAATCTTTCCTCCCCTCAACAACATACGAGTGCAATTCTGATAACTAAATCATTGCTCCATTCCATCATCCATACAAAAAACCACTTCACGACTAACTCATCTACTGATAACAAATCACCCTGTACGCCAAGTGAACCAAACAGCATGATTCACCTCCCATTAATACATCAACAATTATTAACATAATATGCACACCCTTTATGCTTCAACCGGCCTAAGCATACTACTTTTAATAGTCCAAACAACTTTCGTTCCGGCCTTGAAGCTGTTTGGCTCGTTTATAGAACTGCCGGATGTTGTTACCAGTGCGCGACTTTTCAATTTCTTTGAGCTAGAAAACCGCGTTTGCTCTTTTCTTATTTTGCATATTTTCTATTCTCCCTTCTTATGGCCTGATATTCTCATTATCATATGTAGATTACTCTTGTCACACGTTGCAGCGTGAATTTCTTGTAAGTTCGTTGCTGTATTGCTACCATCACCATCCCATGGTAATTTTTGATTGTTGGTGTTCCTGATAAAGTAAAGTAAATTCGGATATCTCCTTGATGATGTTGCGATACTATAATAAATCAACTAGGTGTGGCGTCATTGGAGTGTGATTCTATAGCGGAGAGATTTTTACTTAGATGCCCTTTTTGGTCTCGGGGTTCGACTATGTGTCTGGAGGTAGCCAAGTCGGTTTGTTTCCGAAATCGAGTGATTATTTATAACCATATTACTAGTCATTGCAAAACCATTTACTTGGAATCCATAATCGGTTGTCATTTCGTTGTCGCTGTGCTTTCCAAAGATGTTTTTCTCATCGATTTTACCATCATACTGCGAAACGGCTTCATGGGCTCTATCCAGAAGATCATGGAATTCCTTCTTCATAGTGTTACATCCTCATCGGTAGAAGTATTTGCACATATAAACCTGACGTTATGGAACACTTTTTAACTTAAAGCCAATAGTTTTTGTTTTCTTATGACGAACACACATCCTCTGCAGTCTTTTGTGGCAATTGCGATAGATGTCGCAATTTCTCTTTTTTGGATATGTGATAAACGATCGCTGGTTAGAGTGAATAGATATTCTGGGTTGTGATCTTTTAATAGTAACCAATTGCCTATGGCAAATGCTGGGACGTAAAATAAACACATGTTTGTTATGGTTCCAACACTGAGCATAAAGCCCACTTTATTCTCGTAACTTCGTTAAAATGCAGACCATATGATGATGCCTAGTATGACCGATGACCAAAGACCGAATACCATTGAGGAAGGCAGTTTAAAGACATGACGACACACCGCAATCAAGACTGAAGTTGACGAAGTGTGTAAAAAAGCTGAAACCAGTACTTGTATAGTTCAGTTCGGTAAAGTAAGGCGGCAGCTCTTAAAGATGAGAAATCGTTTGTTCCCTAAAACTCCCACATTGGCTTCAGAAGTATGTGCACTTTTCAAAAATTAGAGTGTCATGAATGATTTCGGTACGTCTCGGTACAAAAAGGCTTTTCGTACTCGATCTTCCTCTCACCGACAATTGCTAAAGAATTACAGAAGTTACCCGACGGAAACCAGAAAAAATATCTTCTGGACGGTACTTTCAGCGTCGTCTAATCTTGCGCCTAAATTAATTTGCGAAGTCTCAGATTAAACACAATTTTTATAAACCATGTAAGAATCTACGAGTTCGTACTGATGAAGCTAACAATTTTAGTGTTAACCAGAATGCACCACGAGAAGGTAAAGTCAGCATAGCATTCCACACCCCAACATGTACGTTTCTAAGTCCGAGTATTAATATGAATATTAAAGATATCAATTTATTTGGTGGTATTTTTAAAATCTTAGATATGCCTTATTTGTGCAACACCTCTTTGTGAACTATGTTTGCCATTTTTTCCTGAGGCTGCAGAATGGACAGACTGCGAGATGAGCTAACTTTCGAACATGCTACATGAGCCTTATTTATAGTCATGGCAAAACAGACTTTAATAGGGAACTGCAGTCGTTTAAAACAAAACGGGTAATCAGATGGAATATGCGGTATGCGAGGAATGTATGTAAAGCAAAGGATGCGCCAAACGGCTTCTGAACTGCTTATGTACCGGCCTGTCTCATACAGTGTTACCTTATCATTATTTTTTTCAAGAGCAAATGTAGCTTGGTCAGTTCCTTTATTAATATACTTGCATATGTATTTAATCGATTTTACTGAATTGCAAAACGCGACATTAATATGAGCCTGAAAACCACGAGAGAGGACAAGCTTGTAAGGAACTACCCATCGATTATCGAGATCTGCACCGTTTATGTTTACTGCAAATCCACCATCATCGGGAGAACGTCTTCTGTACTGGAGGTAGCCATCATCACCAGTCTGCGTATTCTTTATTAATCACCGAGGAAACCCTTTGCAGTAAGAACCTTTAACCGTGCACGGAGATTTGGTATTGAAATCCCCACATGGAGCGTGTATCATATTCTTTTTTAATATATTGTAGAGCGCCGGATCTCATGTGGATCTGCGATTTCTGCTCTTATGAATTGATCAATTTGATTTGGTTTGAGTTTGTCCTATAGCCAAAGTGAGATGTGAACGGAATACATATGTATAACACCTCACAGCTCCAAAAATAGCAGCTTTTGTAAGTAGATGTTTCGTCTACTTTACCTTTAAGTGGAAAATACGTTCTATAGAGTAGATTTTCTGTTATTTCAATCCACTTCGGGTTGCACGTAAATGTAATGAAAAGGTCTGGTTTTCCATAATAACGAACGTACGAGGGGCGTTCAATATATTCTCGGTATCGATATGAAGGAAAATGCGAATTCAATTTAAATTGTTTTTATTTTTCAATATAATCTCCCCTAACATCAATGCATTTGTTACATCTTGAGATAAGCTTTCTTAAACCCTCAAAAAAATAAATTTCGTCTTTCTCTGCAAAATACCCATTTATTGTCGACTTGAGTTCTTCATCATCCGAAAATCTTTTTCCACGAAGACATTTTTTCAAATCCGGAAACAGGAAATAATCACTAGGGGCAAGGTCTGGACTATAGGGTGGGTGTTGGATTTCTTCGAAACCACAATCTCGCGCAGCAGCCTTGGAAACTCGAGCCGTGTGAACAGGAGCGTTGTCATGAAGAAGCAACACACCCGCTGCGAGTTTACCCCGTCTTTTTTTTTATTTTTAATTTCCTCCCGCAAATTATGCAAAGTGGAAGCGTAGGATGTGGCGTTGATGGTTTCACCTTTTTTTTTGTACTCAATGAGCAAGATTCCCTTTGAGTCCCAAAAAACTGTGGCCATGAGCTTCCCGGCAGACGGAGTGACTTTGAACTTCTTCGGGGGGTCTGTTCCTTTTTTATGCCACTGCATGGGCTCTTGTTTGCTTTCAGGGTCATAGTGGTGGACCCATGTTTCGTCCCCAGTAACAATTCGATCCATAATGCCGTCCGGGTTCTCAATACACATCTCCAAAGGCTCTCTACAGCATGCGATTCTCACTTTTTTCTGAGGCGCTGTGAGCATTCGTGGCACCCACCTTGCAAGGTTAAGATGGTCATGAAGAATGGTGTGAATGGTACCAATTGAAAGCTTGGTGATCTCTGCCATCATTTTCACCTTTATTCGGGCATCCAAGTTTTTCGACTTCTTTGATGCTTTCTCCCGTACAAGCAGTAGCCGGGGCGCCGGAGCGGGGGCCGTCTTCAATGCTCTCTCTGCCTCTCTTGAACTCACTTGACCACTTTTGCACAGTTGATAATGAAGGTGCGGAACCCTGGTAAACAGCCACCATCTCTTCATGAATAGTTTTTTGACTTTTTCCTTGCTTAGTGAGAAATTTAATTACAGCGCGATGCTCAATTTTCACCATCATCGTCTCAGTTGCCATTATGATTCTGTTTAACTAGAGATAAAACGCGAATTAATATTCACATTTATATGAAATTTTACTTGAATGCACTAAAATAATAGTATTACTTGATAAATAAGTCAATTTATATATACAACCACAGCTTCACCCCGATAACGAGTATATGTTGAACGCCCCTCGTAACATATGTCAACGCATCTTACGTGCGTTCGTGCATATATCGCGATCCTCCAGTAAAGCTGGATGACAATACAACCATTTTGGTAAGAATAGTCACTTGAGCATCAGTTTTTTTTTCATGGCATCCCGCAGAAGTATGTAGTTTTCCACTCTTAATTTTGTTTGATTGTGCCTAATGAAATTTGGCCTCTCTGTTTCTATTTTGGCATACATATCAACTAAGAACTGGTTCAGAAGATTACGAAAATAAAGGAGATGATTGTATTGTCCTTCTCGCTCCATAATACGGTACGAATAAAAATTAGCAGCTGATATAGTTTTTTTAAGAAGTGCTTTTGTTGTTGGGTCGAACATGGGTTTATTTATGGAGTAGCCGCCTTCACCATGACGAAACATGAGAGGATACTGAAGGGCGTTGTACACACGATGAGTCTCACAGATTCATGACAGCTTGTTATCTATCTCTGCTTTACATAACGATGTCCCTTTGCTCGAAAGTCTGTCCAACAATAACAATAGCTATAAGCTAGCTCCTTATTCGATGGTAGACCTGTCCCTGAGCTTTAAATGTTGGCATGAAGTTTCCCTCCTTAACTACCTTAGCTGCAAAAGAAGTCATTTGGAAGCAAGCATTATACGTTCTGGCAATATTAAGAAGATGCTCTGATTGGGGATGATGATCTGTTATGAGACTCTGAAGAGGTTAGAGGTTCTCAAATTAGGGCAACTGTACCTTGCAGCTGTTACAGCACATGCCTACACTTTCATCCTTCCACTTTTTAGCGTTGCACCACCTGCAAGTGTTGGTCAATTTTTCCAAATTTACACTCTCATCATCTTGATAATCAACAAATATGCAATAATTAAAAGCTGAAAGTGATTTCTGGAAACATTGCTTTGTTGCAATTGTATTAGAATCTGTTGCATTACGAACTTTAGGAGCTGATTTTCAGAGTTCAATCTTTTTTGTTCGGTATATGACCACGGACTTTCTATTTTTTGTCCTGCGTATGGCATCGTTAACTCTCACTCTATTGCGTTTGGTTGCTAACGATCTATGGTTTGTCGAGAAAGTATACACTTGGCCGTGCTTGGCCTTTGACTGGAATTAAGAGATCGAAATGCCCCCCAAACAGCTCTACAGAAAACCGAAGTCTAACGTAACCTTCTAGAGAGTCTCCAAACTGCGCAAATATAACGCCACTCCTAAAAATTTGAAACTGATAGGGAAAAATTTCCCCCGCAGCCAGAAACTCATAGGTTGTTGCAAATGTTCCAGGTAAACCCATGTCCGCAATATAGTCTTCCCTTGTCGGGTAATTGTTGCCGTTGGGCATAGCCGATAAAATTGCAAACCTATTCCAGTTGGCTGAAGCATGATCAACAACTTCCTGACGCAGCCCGAGTGCCATCACTTCGGTTCAATATACACTGTAAGATATGGAGGAAAAGAGGCAGTCACCATTCCCTATTTATTATCACAACGTTGTAAAACACCTTTCCACCATCAATTAATAAATTTTCTTGATTCATGTTCTTTTTTTATCAAAATTATACACTGCATAAGAATTCGTTCGTCAAGTAGAAATAGGGATACAAATTGTTTTATCACTCACCGTGTTTTTTTAATATTGTACATGCGTAAGTACATATACATATCAGTGCATATGTAAAAATATCTACAATGTGTCCTTGCGAATTTTAAACATAAATTAATGTATTAGTACATATGAAAACCAAAGAAAAATTGACGTGCATGAAATTTTTGCGCGTTGGAAGTGAAACTACTTATTATAATTGTACTATAGCTCTTACATTTTATAAAGATTAAAATAAATATAACTGAACTTATTTTTCAATAAATAAATCGCACGCAGAAAATGTCTGAATAATATAGGGTCCGCCATCTAACGTTTTTTTTTTTCAACTAGTGCTTACGTATTTCATGAATGGTAACACTTAGCTCATGTCTGATTTGACAGGTAATTAGTTTTATCCTACCGCTGAACGAATATGGTTGTGTATACGCTTGAACAACGCTGGGAACGTGGGCCTGCGATCGACTTAGAGAAGATGCCGATTTTGCCAAAAAATCATCTTTTCAGACGAAGCTCATTTTGATCTTGGCGGGTATGTAAACAAGCAAAATTTTCGCATTTGGGGCACAGAAAACCCGCACGCATACATTGAAAAGCCGATACACCCAAAACGAGTCACTGTTTGGTGCGGATTTTGATCCAGAAGAATAATTGGGCTATTTTTCTTTTTTTTTGGCCGTTACAGTCAATGGCGATCGTTATCGGGCCATGTGAACGAATTTTTGTCCACAAAAATTGAAGAAGAGGATATTGGCAACATTTGGTTTCAACAGGACGGCGCTACGTGCCACACAGCCGAAGCTGCACTCGATGTTTTGCGCCCTGTTTTTGAAAATCGCATTATCAGCCGCAGAGTTGATGTCGTTTGGCCACCTCGGAGGTGCGATTTGACACCGTTGGACTATTATTTGTGGGGTGCCGTAAAAGATAAGTGTTACGCCGACAACCCAGAGACAATTGACGCTTTAAAGGACAATATTCGTGAAGCCATTGGTGAAATACAGCTGCACACAATCGATAATGTGCTTAAAAATTGGACCGATCGTGTAGGCGCATGGCCAGCCGAGGCAGCCATTTGAATGAAATTATTTTCCATTATTAACCGGAAGGATTGTACTTTCAAATAAAAAAAGAAATTTGAGAAAATATTCAGTAGTTTTTTTTTATAGCATTTTCAAAAAAAAATTTTTTTTGGCAGACCCTATACTACAGCACACTTGCCAATGCAATCATCGACAAATTTGTACCCCAACAATTTCTGTTGGTAGGCACAATTTAACGGAAAGCTTTAAAACTGTAAACACTGTTTAAAACTTCATTTGTGATTGTTTTTTTTTCTATTTTTTACTGATGAGATCACACACTAAAGATCAAAACAATCAGGTTGTAGCGCGCCCATATACACGCACACTATTGTATGACTGCTGGCAATGGTCGCCACTGAAGGAAAATTGTGGGCGATGATTTGATTAATTGTTTTTAGCATTACTCAGCCCCAGGACAACGCAGAAGGATAATTTATATCTTAAATGAATCAGCGGCGAAATTACTAAATTCACCTGTTTTTAATTTTTTAAATCCGATGAGCCTTTATTGAGCTAGGCCTTGAATTTCTGAAAATCCGTTCTGTTTTTGTATCTAGTTCCTATATCTAGCAGTTTTTCAGAAACCGTGATGACAAGGATGAGTGGACTTGCTTTTATAGTATTTAAAAATATAGGTAGATACTAGATTAATGAGAATAATTTGTGTTTATTCGTTTTGGAAAATTTATTAATATAATATAACTAAAAAAAATTATTATTAAATACATAAAGTAAAAAACAAGTTTTTGAATGTGTTTGAAGTATTTGTGAATGCGTGCTCACGGTATAATAAATTCTCTCATGTGGAAATATATTATGAACACAGGGACATCTGTCTAAATGTGTGTATAAATTCAAAGCGTAGTAAGGCCGACTCGCATTTAAAAGTGAAATAAGGCCGAATTTCACGGCACCCTTAAAAGGCTTGAACTTAATTTACAGAAACAGCGGAGGAATGAGGATTTTATAAAACAAGTCGTCTATCTTTTAGATAACATAAACAAAGGCAACTTAAATTTATTCATTTTCATCAAAAGAAACTTAATTTAGTAAGCCAACTAAAAATCGAATTAAATTAAAAAACAAAACAGTTCATCAAACAAACAGAACTAGGAAATCCGAAAAAAACATGGCCGTTTTGGTTGCTTATTGAAAAGCTTTAAATGGTCTACTGCGCCGAATCTGTAGAAAATACCCCACAGGATAACCAAGTGAAACCAGGCAACATCACTATGTCGGGGGTGGTTTGGTTTGGTCTGCTCTAAAAACGAATAACTATTTAAGATAACATATATCCCCCAGGAATCGCTCGCTCTCTTTATATCTCATCGTGCATGCATAACAACGCATACTCTCTCGTGTATTAGTATCGGCAAAAATACTACTCAAAGAAAAGCAATAGCACCATACATACGACCAGTAAAATCCAGAACAGAAACACCAACAAAAAATCCTAAGGAAAACAAGAAAAAAAAAAACCACAAACCGAAAAAAGAAGAAAAACAAAACTTTGGTGCTCAAAACTCGCTTGCGGTTATAGTGATAAATGGTCGCACTTCGCTCTGGAATCGATTGTTAAACGACGACGCGGCGATTATAAGCGCTAAAATAATTTTGCTTAAATTTTCCCTCAAGACCGTTTTTCATTTCTAAAGGAAATAAGTAAAAAAAAAAACAAATAGGAAAAACAACCATAACCAAGTGCTCGTTCTTAAATCGAAGGATTTCCTAAAAAAAAGTAAAATAAAAATCACTTTTTCCAAAAAAAATTATTCGTATATATACTTTTCATTTCGCATTTTCTTATAGTGATTTTACGAAAAAAAAATCACAGTTAAAAAAAACTGCTCCAATTTATTGCGAAAAGTTTTTTGTTTTCTGATATCTTACTTTTTTTGTTGTTGTTGAGAAGCAGCTAAAACGAGAAGAAGAAGAGAAAGATGATGATAATAATGATGATGATGATGATAATCATGATGAATGATAGTAGTTGAGTACCTCTAAATGAAGAGGAAAATAAGATATCCTAAAAAAGAACGGAAGTGTTTAGTGCGTTGAGAGACGTTAATGGTTTTTTATTTCGGGATAAAGTCGTTTTTTATTCGAAAAAAAAAGAAATAGTTTTCAAAATTAAGAAATTAAAATTCAACATAAAAATTCATCGTTTTAGTTTTTTTTTAAAGCGAAAATTTCACTGAAAATTAGAGAAAAAAGATAATTTAGGAATTTCGAAAGCAATGGGAGTAATGACCACCGAATTTTCACCACTGGGACCATTTCGTGGATAAGCTGGGAAATCTGAAACGTTACGAGTACGACTACTGCACAACAATAACGACATCGATATTTGGAGGCAATTTTAAAAATAGTACCAGCAATGTGATATTCATAAGATACGAATTCACTACTAATCTAAGTGAGTTTTTATGTACCTTTATGATTGTCCAAAAATTCTAGTTT
This sequence comes from Volucella bombylans, assembly GCA_949129095.1. Taxonomy (NCBI): domain Eukaryota; kingdom Metazoa; phylum Arthropoda; class Insecta; order Diptera; family Syrphidae; genus Volucella; species Volucella bombylans. Next base: position 127,481,315 of record OX422140.1, on the reverse strand, counting down.
TATGTTTTTCTCGTTTTTAAGTTTCTAAAACTCGAGACACAATTTAGGTACTATGAAAATAGGTCTCAAACGCATTCGGCCTGTTTTTTTTTTTTTTTTGTGAATGATTTTTTTTTAACAGGGCGCTAAGCTCTATACCAGCGCGGCAGTCGGTTCTCAATTTTGGCATGTATCTAGTTTTTCTGCAAATCCAATAAAAAAAAAAAACTTTATCTGTTTTCTGTTTCTGTTTCTGTCCTCTGTTTATCTGTGCAGTTGTCACAGTTGCAATTTTTTGGGGAAAAAAGTATCTTAGATACATTTTTTACTCCATAGAAAAACGAATACGAACCCTTATGTATGGATTTCTATATCAAGTTTGTGTAGTGAAACATTTTCTAAATGGAAAAAGTTTTCGTGCATAGAAATTCGTTTATTTCGTGTTTTTTATTTATTATTATTATTTTTTTTTTAATGTGAAAAGCGGTTGATTGTGGTGGGGTGGAAGCAAGAGAAAAATGAGAAAAAGAGAGGACAAAAACTAATAAGAAAAAAGAAAAATTCACAAATCGATCGATAAAGGAAAGAAGGTACATTTTATGTGTTTTTTTTTCTTGTTCCATTTTTGAATTTCTCTCTGTGTATATCAATTTGGATTTGTGGGCCTCTGGGGGTGAGTTCTAGTGCCAGAGTCGGAGTCGGAACAAGTTCCAGAGGCAGAAAATGAGAGATAGCTAGCTAAGGAGTGAGCGCATTGGAGAGAGTGTACTCACGTGTGTACAGAAACCAGTATAGTATGTACATATGTAGTTTTAAGGGAAATTAGTACTTTTACACACCCCCTTACAGGATTTTGCTTTTTATTTCGGAATAGTTAAATTATGCTCATCGTGGTTGCACTTGTGTACAGAATGCAGTTTTTCCTTTAATTTGTTTCTGTTAAAAAAAATGACAAACATTTTCCAGATATTATTTTATCCAGCTTAAACATTTTTTTCTTTACGATGGCTTTTAAGAGATTTAAATACTTCAAGTTGATTGAGATCAAAGTTTGTGTCAATATAACGAGCTGACCGCATTAGGAAAGAATGTGCAAGGTAACTGCAAAATACCTTTATTGATAGAATAAAAAGGGGGCACATTTTAGTCTAATTATTTACTTAGTTCCATATTTTCTGAGGGGATGACAATCCAATCTCCGTGAATAACAAAACGTAAAGTTTATTCTAATTAAAATTTGAATTCTTAAATTACAAGATATAGATACATTTTACAATAGTTATAACTTATGTTATAAAGCTATTATATTATATGCGTTGGAGATTAATAGATCAATTGACAACGCTCATAATTCACCTAAGACAATCATATTTTATAAAAATAATAATATGTAATCATAGTTTTTCTTGAATTTAAGCGGTTATAAAATACGTTAAGTGGAATTTCTTCAATAAACCTATGTTTATACATATATATATATATATGTACGAGTATTATTATTATTCGATCAATTAAGTAATAAGTAATTAAATTGTGTAGCTTTTCCTTTCTCTTCTAAGATGCCTCATAGTTGACCCTAGATTTTTCCACAGAGTATCATATTCCTCGATACCTTATGCAAACAACTTATGAAAAAACTAACGTTTATTTGAAATTATGGAAATTCGAACTACTTCCCGAGATTCTACTTATTGAATTTTCTTCTACTTTCTACTACTAAAGTGAAAAACTGCCACAATATACATATGCCCAGCAGTTTCCTACTCTTGCAAGACTACATACCTACATACGTTACAGGTATTACATTTTTGACGATCCATATAAAAAAAGAAATTGTGTCACTTTGGCCAATCTCTAATGTTACTAGTGAACGGTTATGGATCAAATACTTTCTAGTTTGAACCATTTGTAAAGACGCCCCTATTGTCATTAGACCCTTGTTTAGTTTGTAAATTGATACAAATCATGGCGTGTATACCAATTCACCACGTTTGCTTTATACCTACCAAAGTATAAGGTAGATATTTTAACCCAATGCTTTAGAATCGTTCACAAAATCAAAAAATTGTTTAATTGACAAAAACAGCCTACAGGTCCTGCTGTAATAGTTTTTTAATTATTAATCCCATCGTCACTAATTCTGCCACTAAATGACGCTACAGTTCTGGGTGCGCTTGGATTAGCCCCTCTATCCAGCTGGAGTGTCAGTTAGCTGACTGACGTGATTGTAAAATCATGCACGACGAATTGGTTGTCGTCGTAAATGTATTCTAGGATTCTCCGAGCGAAAGGTTTACATGCATCAGCCATCGTAATCGCTGTATTCTGATTCCGAACTAGCCAGTTCGATGACGTTATACACCACTTTTAGTTCATTTTTATATCTTCTCCTCCACTCACCGTCTATGCAGACATAGCTGACGATTTCTCATAAAACGACCTAGGGCGATTTCAACCACTCGACAAAAGCTTTGCTTCTGCATCATATAGCAGGACTGGAATAAGTATGGTTATACATACATATATAGTTTGTTGTTCGAGTAGGGCTAGGCCACTCAATTACTAAAAAAAAATAGCTATTTACATAGGTAGGTAGGTAGGTAGGTAGGTAAGAGTGGCTCTTGGAAATACCAACCCACTTAGGCCTATGCCACGTGGATCTATGATCCTCTTATCAATGGAACTATATGAACCGTAGGAGACTGTTTACGTCTATATCTTTAGACCGTTTAGGTCGTTGTAGAAGAAGTGAAGTTTTCTTCTCTGGGAAAGAGCTGGACATGTACAGGATAGGTGGAGGATTGTCTCCTCTCTTCCTCGTCTATGCAGCTTCTACAGAAAACGTTTGTTAAAGCTCTAAGCTTTCTTGCGTGCTTGCCTATGAGGCAGTGTCCAGTGATGACACCTATGACGGCGCTTGCCATCTCCATAAGAGATGATCGGCAATCAAGTGCGGTTTTAGAATTTAATGAGACCCAGTCCAGGAACTGGATAGCGGACTGACTATCCGAAAAGATGCGGATATCCTTTGCAGATATCACGTTTTCCTTCAGCCAGGACAGTGCTTCTTTAATCGCCAAAATTTTCGTCTGGTACACTCTACAGTGATTTGGAAGACGGAAAGACAGGCTTTGAGTTAGCTTATCTGAAAAAACATCGCCACCAATCCCACTATCGGTTTTAGATCCATCTGTGTAGAAATGGATTGACTTGTCCTCCATGAAAGCTTACATGGAAGTCTTTGTCAAACCGAAAGTTGAGGTATGGTGTAATCGGTGTTCTCTGTGAGTCTTCCTAATGTATTAAGAATGTTGGTATGGCCAAATGAATTATTTGTCCAGCTGCAGTCGCAGGTACTTGCCTGCTGAAAATATCGAGGGGTGTCAAATAAATAAAACTTATTGACGATACTAATATCAGTCAATCAATGGACACCCTCGAACACCGACGAAATGTCTCGTGTCTCACTTTGTTTTATCGCTACTTCCACCACCAGTGCTCCACTGAAATCGCCAGTAGCATTCCGCCCATTCAAACTTTCAACCGTAACACCCGTCTCGCTATGAATGCTCATCAGTATACCCTCAAGCCCATTTTCGGACGTACTCTAAAATATCGTGATTCGTTCCTAAGCCGTACAACTCGCTTATGGAATGCCCTGCCGATCTCTGTATTTCCTGGTCGTTATAACATGCAAACATTTAAAAACAATGTACATCGGTACCTCTCTTTTCTTCCTCCCTAAATTTCCTTTGCCCGCGCTGTGTACAATCACCTTAAGGGTACCCAAACCCCTTGAGCGCGCGCTCATTATAAAAAAAAAAAAAAAAAAAAATGAAACAGAATGTCTAATGCTGCAGAGGGGGTAGACCGCAAGGCTCCACTTATTCATTGACATGCTGTTCTTTGGACTCTGTATAGTTTAGTGCAGTTGACTGCATTTTCTAAGGCCGTCCACCAGACAACCACCCCGTAAGTAAGTATCGGTCTTATGACCGAAATGTATAGCCAGTGGGTTATGTGAGGGTGAAGGCCCCTTTTATTCTTAATGGCTTTTTTGCAAGAGAATAATTATTGACTCTTTCTTGAATGTTAGGTTTCCAGTTAAGTTTCGTGTCAAAAATGAGACCCAGATATTTTGCTGTATCGGAAAATGCTAAACTGCTACTGTTTACTGAAGGGGGGTCTATAAGTGGAATTTTGTATTTATTGGAAAAGAGGACAAGATCAGTTTTATAAGGGGTAATCTATTGAGATTTATTGGAAGGAGTTCTTTAATGGTATTAAGATGCTTACCTGAGATGGGTATAGCAACGTTATCCGCATAGACAATCACCCTGCTACCACCCGCTTCCAGGTATATCAGCAGTTCATAAACTACTAAGTTTCAGAGAAGGGGAGAGAGGACACCGCCTTGCTGCGTACCTCTGCTGAAACATTTTTTGGCAGTTTGAAGTTGATTATCCTGCTTTTTAGCATAAGACTGATCAACTCCCCAAGTGAGTCGTTTACCTGCAGAGTTGACAGCGCAGTCGTGATTGCGGATGTGTTGACGTTGTTAAAGGCACCCTCTATGTCCAGGAAAGCAACCATTGTGTACTCTTTATATTGTAGGGATCATTCGATGTGGCTAGTCAAAGAATGCAGAGCCATTTCAACCGATTTACCTTTACAGTAGGCATGTTCAGCCGTTTAGAGAAGTCTTGGATCAATTTTAGCTCGTATATAGATATCAATCACTCGTTCTAGAGTTTTCGGAAGGAAAGATGATAGACTTATAGGTCTGAGGTCCTTTGGGACTACATGAGAACGTTTTCCGGCTTTGGGAATGAAAATTACATTGACTTCACTACATGACAATGGAATGTGGATAAGTTCTACACAGATGCTCATAATATTTTCTAGCGCAGGCAGAATAATATATGACGACCTCTGTAGCTCGGCAGTATCCGTTCGGACTAGCAGACTTGTATGGTTTGAAGCTATGCAGCGTCCAGAGCAGTTTGTCTCTTGCGATCAGACCATAAAATTTGGTCCCGGTTCCTTGTTTGTCTCCGCTCGGTTCTTTAGTCTTGACACATTTTTTTTCCAAATTTTGGTAAAATTCTCGATTCATCTTTCTACTCTAAGGACCGTACGCTTCCGTCTCTTAGAGCTTGTGAGTAATTTTGGTTTACAATATATGTGCTGCATTGCTCTATGCCCTCCTTGCTTTGCTGCGTGTGCTTGCGGGCATTTTTGTTTAACCAAGGTTTGTGTTACGGTAGCTTAAAGCAGATCAGAGTGGGTATCTCTGCTGTCTTTTCGGTAGTGCCGTCAGTCCTCTTCAGCACTTGACGGTTACGGCATAGGGCCTCAAAGGAGGCAAAGGAATAGTTAATCAGCAAAGGCTGTGCTGATCTGGCCATCGATGTTAGAATATTTTGGCGTATTTAATTGTTTAGTCAATGATCGAGTCCGAGTCAATGATCGCCACTCAAAACGTTCGGACATCCTTCATACTGGATGAGCACGTCACGCCAATTGCAATGTTGTCAAACTGTAGTCTTTTAATTGGAAATATTGAAGTGAGGGAAACGCGTACTAGCCAAGCCAATATTAAGCCCTGTCGTAAAGTTAATTCTCCTGAATCCAATGTCCAGGATGGTGTCCTCCATGCTAAACATTCCAACCAAGCTTGCCAATACAAGCACTTTTTCTTCAATAACAAGATTAATATTTGCTTAACATGATAAAATATATTTTACTAATAACAAAAGTAACAAAATTCAGTATTTTACAACATAAAAAATATACGTAAACTTCAGTACTAAGCCAATTTTTTACATTATTATAAAAATGGACACAGGTGTCTGTTTGATTAAAATACATATACATATGTATTAATAGTTCATTTTTAATTAAATTCGTTGAACACTTTGCCCTTTCTTCACTCCATTTAGAATTCATAACTGAAAATACTCTTTCAGTAATAATCACGAAATGATCTTACGAGTAATTATATTAGAAACATCATTCAATGTATACTTACATTTTTTCTGATCAAGCAGACTTCTTCAAACAACTTGTCTATATTAATATCAACTAAAATATTTTTTAATTTTAGCACTTCAATAACTTCAACTATGTTATATCATCGAAAGTAAAGAATTCACATTTTAAATTTATTTAGCTCCTTTGTACAGCTAACAGTCTTTAGAATAATCGAAGCGCTAATTAAATATAAAGCTATTTTTATGAACTCATTCCATAAAAATGTTCTTCTATGCGATTATTAAGATTATCTTTACAATCTACAAAAATATCATGTAATTCAATAGCTGTACACAAATTGGATTCTAATTTCTTGGTCGGTTCGGAATAAATTTCTTAAAATATGGGACAATACAGAAAATACTGTTGAATTTTTGGCGAAATAGCATTATTTTCTATACGTAGGACTTTGTGCATTCACTAATTAAATATGACGATAATGCTAACTAAGTAAGTATGATTCTATCTATGGCAGGTAATAAGGACAACCTTCTTGTTGTTATGAGTTGCAGAATTTTTTTTTAACTTAATACCAGAAAAACTGCAATATTCTATTAATTGTATATAGCCTGTCTCGACATTTTACGGCATTGGAGAAACGCGAATACATTTCCAAAATAATATTTTCGATATCTATGTTATTTCTAAATTGTTATTCGATTTCTTGAAAGCATTGTTCAATATGTGAGCACAACAATTGCTTTTCAAAATGTTTTTTTTTATATAATTTGTAAATAATGTATTCTAATTATTCCCAAATTAGAATTCGTATTGTCAGCACGTAAACAAACCACTTTGTTTAGCTCAAGACTATGGTTTTCTAATATAAATATTTTTGACCATTCCATACATAGATGAGCCATATTCTATAGCATTTTCAACAAAATCGTCACATTATCTTCCTGGGATTAATATTTTTTTAACGAATAGTTCCTCGAGCTGTGTGCTACTTGAAGCAGCCGATGCAGGCAATTGATGCGATTTTGTAATTTGATATGCCCGGTACACTGAAAAGCCTTTGAACTCAATGGAAAAATCAGCTTTGCAAATACGACAGTGAGCTTTATTTGAACCTTTTTTAGCCAAGAAAATTTTCCGATCCTTAGCCACTCATCATTGGACCGTCAGAGCTTTTTTTTCTTCGCGTCCGATGGAATTTGGTCTTTTTCATTAAATTCTGTCATTATGGATCTGTAAAATATATTATTCGAATGAAATTCAAAGAAGTTATTTCCATTTATTAATTTTTTATTTACTTATCACATTGTGTCTAAAAAACAACGCTGCTGTTATTCGTGTCAACATTGAATACCAATTGAATCTGTTCGCTAACAGTGAAAATCTACGAAAATCAGAAAAAAAAACTGTCTCAAACCCGTGTGGTTAATGTTGTTTTTCCAAGTTTTTAGTAAATTTTTATAGTACGCTACAAGGTCTAATTTCTGCAAGTGCTGCTTATTACAATACTTCAAAAAAACATTGGTTGTCTTTTATAATTGTGCTTTCCAAAAGTAAAAAGGATTTGATTTGATACTATAATACGTACAATACATATTTTCTTAAGTTCTTGGTAATTGCCTTTGGGGAGGAGTACGGAGGACACTGCGTTGGAAAAAAGGATGGGTGACAAGCCTAATTAAAACAGTACCATCAATGTTGTTCTCCTTTCCTAGCTTAATGTAAAAATCGACCAAAACAATTGTAAAGTCATACTTAGAGCATTGTTCGTACGTTTAGAAGCTGTCTTCGGTGTCCTCGTCTTTCTTTTCTGTGAGGCAAAGAGCTCGCACCTGAAATTAGCCTTGATACGAAATGTCGGAAGCAAACGCTGTAGTTTTACGTTATTCGTGTTCGCCGGTTTGTGCCCTCATATATTACATTTTGAATATATTTGCTTTGCAGCAGTCTTGGACCTGCGGTAATTGCTATACTGTACGTGGTCTAATATTCCACTTACGAATTCGAAGTTAGCTGTCCTTATTAAGTTAACATAGGTCAAAAGTAGACGTTTTCGATTGCTTTTTAACAGTGGAGTTTGTAAGATTTCGGGTAATAAACTCCAACCACATCTTCGATCCGGGCCAGATCCATTTTGGGGAACAATTTTTATTGACTTCAGCTGCAAACACATTAAAGTACCTCATATAAAGTTTCTATCAAGTTGATTCATTCGCGTAAAATCATCCGCTGTAAGCCATTCTTTTGAGGGTTAGACATCCCCGTGCTACTATTTTCTTTTTGCTTAACATTTGGACAGGTCAAGTCGTCTTGAATGAGACCAATATCTGGTGGCTACCATGGGAACAGGGTAAAAAAGCTGCGATTGTTGCATTGGGCATCGCCAGGTTGATGATGTTTATAGCCTACCCAAGTCATACTACATCCAACCACCACCACCATCATTATTAACATTCCAAGTAGAATCTGATGAATTTCCTACACTCTTGAGTGCCAGTGTATGGCCAAGCGATTAAGGTTTTTGACGATAATCTTCTTCTAGTAAAAAAGAAAGACCAGCTCTAAGCTGGACCATTTTGGATGGCGTTATTTTATTTCACAAGTTCTGTTTTTTTTTTTAGTTTAACTGATCGATTCAGAAATGTTTTGAATTAGTGAAGGTTAAGAAGAAAAGAAAAGTGGATTCAAATTATTGCAGACGGTTTCGTATCTAACTGTATATTTCATGACCGAGTTTTGATTTCTCTTTAAGTGAGCGCCACAAAAAGAATGCCAAATAGCTCGTAATTGCAGTTTCCAAAAAATATTCATTTATTTTTCAAAATAAATTAATTGATTCTGCAAGAACTAAATGTACAATATATTCTTCAGGTATTTGGCAGTTAGTTACCTAAGTAAGTAAGCAAGGAAATTGACATTAAATTAATCGAAAAATGACACTCTTTTCAGCCCATTGTTCCAAGTTAATCTTGAATTCTATTTAATTTTATTCGATACTATTTTAGATACAATTAATAAAATAATGGATTTCATTTTATATTATAAAGAAAATATACCTTTCATTGTCTATCCAATATTTTTCTATGTTAGTGTTAATATATTTTAAACTTTATTTTTTATGAATTTTTAAATGTAGGTTTTGTGTTTCCGAACCCTTTTACGCGTATTTGTGAATACTGCTTACTGCAGAATTCCGAACTCGGTTATCACCTATGGAGATCATAGGTATGATGTGATTTTGATCGGTTCATATAAGTTAAGAAATTATTCTACATAATTTAAAGAAGCGCGCATCCAATTACTTTGCACGCGCATTCAACTTTCCCACGCTATTCCCATGCTGCAATCTAACACCTGCAACCTGTACAAATCAAACAATATCAGATATCCGCAAGCGTGAATTAACATTGAAATAGTATTTAAGATCTAGTTTGAAGAAAAATAATTCAGTTGTAATCAAGTAGGTAGAATCGCTGCCAGATTAAATAAAGTTTTTTTTTTTTATAAAAATTTAAATGTAATAGTACGTAGAATAGTGAGGCAGTGTAATTAAGAAGTGCCAGTGCTTTCTTTACCTTTGCTATGAGAGAAAGTTGTCGATTTATTGTCATTGGGGATACTCATATGCCTTGTGCAATCTCCCGCACCGATTTCGTTGGGTCCGCATCCACCGTTGCTCTTAAAACATTGTCGTCAACTAATGTTCAACTAATTTTTTACATTGCCAATGACGAATTATGTCCCATTTTAAATTCGTAAAGGAAGAGGGTAAGAATTTGAACTGCCGACAGCATGGTAAATAATTCCTAGAACAAAATAACGGTACTTGTAACGAACCCTAAGATTCTCACACGTCAAGCACACGTTTTCTTATTTTATAAAAAAAGAAAATTTAACGTTCTGGCACAAATGTTCACTCGAGAACTTCTTATTTCAGACATCTCATGTGATACACATACAACCAAATAATTAAAGTGTTAGAATTAAGAGAAACCACTTAAGAATAAGATGACCTATACACTTAGAACAAAAACTAAAATATATAAAATTATTTCGATAACTTAATTTAAAAAGCAAATAAAATGCCAAACGATCAGCAATCCATTATCAGGCCATCAATTTTAATTTACTAATTTCCCTACTCAACCTCAACCCGGTCCTTCCAATTCCCACCACGCCCAATCCGCTCCCGAACTACGAGTAATTTCACTTATTTTTTTATCGCTGCTGAAGTATCACAAAACTAAGGTAGGCATCTGATTAATTTCATCATCAATCCAAATGCTGATACAATAGATTTAGTGGAACGGATCAAATCATCGGTACCCAATATGCCAATAATCAGTCCGACTTAGACAAAATACCGTATATCATCCGCAGTCTTCGCGATTTCTAGATGCAGCCAGGAGAATTCTTCTCATGGAAAAAGAGCGTAGATCGTATTCTAGAAATCTATAGGCCCTTGATAGGGACACCTAAATATTACGGCATTTTGAGCGTGATTCGGGACAAGATTGTCGGAAACGCAGATCTTGTATTAGAATCATATAATACTCCGCTCAACTGGGAATGCATTGTCCGTTGTCTTACCTCCCATTATGCCGATAAGAGAGATCTGGGTACATTGGAGTACCAAATGCCATCTCTTATCCAAGGAAATGCATCAGCCCAAAAATGTTGTCAGTCTAATACTGAGGGATATATAAGATATCCCTCATAGAAATTGGCCATGAATCCTGTTGGGGCACAAAATAGCCAAATTAAAGAAAATTTAACATTGTAAATAAATGAAGTAGAAAATTGAATTCCTATACGTACTTTATACTATTATACTTTATACTTATACGATTAACAATCGCATTGGCAACACTGTTTAATAAATATTTAAATTTCGCGCCACTATATTAAAATGTTCCGTATTTTTAAGTCTCCAAAAGGAACTGTAGCTTACAATCGAATCATACAACCGATGTTACTTAAAGGAAGTTAATAAAAAGTTTGTCACTTCTCGTTGAGCTATCGACCTACAAGGTGTTTTAATTTCGTCACTATCGCTATCGCTATTTTCTCGTTTCTTTGCACAAAACTCGTGTTGCACAAGAATACAATCGGTATTCTTCGAAGTATTGAGGAGATTAAGCACAGTCAAATTTCTTCAATACGTGGTGAGAAAAATCTCTCGCCATATACAAATCCCTTAATCTGTTAATGCAAACCTATAGAGACAAGGCCCTGGACACGTTCATAAGGGGTTTAAATGGCGATTTGCGGAGACCCCTCGGAATACGTGTACCGGGAAACTTGCCACAGGCTCTCCATTATGCCTGAAAACCAGAATCATAGATCACAATATGCAATGGCTGTTAGAAAATTAAACCATTCACTGCCACCTCCCTATCTTCCTCCACAACATAAAACCCCTAATCCAACTCAATTTAACCCAATTTAGAAGATGTAACCTCAAGTCCGAGCTCAAATCCTCCCATGCTATACTTAGAAATATCAGTCTCAAAAGTTTTTCCGCGGTAATTTACACCAAAGCTAATTACATGTTAATAGTAGTAGTAGTAGTAGTAGTAGTAGTAGTAGTAGTAGTAGTAGTAGTAGTAGTAGTAGTAGTAGTAGTAGTCCAATCAAAGTACAATCAAATAATTCACCAAATATAAATATAAAAATGCAAGTTCTAAATATAAATTATAAGAAAGATTGGTGACATTTAGTATTTAAATATGGGTATAAAATAGTGTGGAATATCACTTCAATTTGCTAGAGTGAAACTGAATAAAATTATGGGGTGGGGTTACCTTTAAAGAATTATTAGTAGTATTTAGAAAAAAAAGAAGAAATTTTAAACTACAACATTACCAAAATCATTAAAATAAAGTAGTTCAGAAAAAAGAAAGAAAAATGCTAACGAGAAGGGGAAAAAGAATTACTAAACCAAAATATTCCAGATACAAGACTCTAACATATCATAATCAAAGCTGCCACATTTTAACGCATTTTAAAAAGGTTTATCAATATTCGATTAATACCATAAATATTCAAACTGGTCATATGCCCCGCAACAAAGATCATCTATACAAAAAATTGTACATGATTTCCCAAAACTCTTTGATGAGCCCGATGGAAAACTAACATATTCAACCGTTGTTAAAGGTGAAATAAACACAACATCTGATTCACCCGTATATTCAAAATTCTATCCCTACGCTATGTCCCTTAAGGACGAGGTCGAAAAACAATTAGAAAACTTTTTCACAGACGGCATCATTAAACCTTCAAGGTCCCAATACAACTCCCCTGTATGGATTCTTCCTAAGAAGAGCGATTCGTGATTTATTGTAGAAAATTAAACAGCATAACTGTGGCTAACCGATATTCAATCCCACAGATAAGTGAAGACCTCTCACAATTTGGCCAAAACAAATGGTTCACTGTAGTTGACCTGAAAAGTAGGTTTCATCAGATCTGCCTAAAAGCATCTGATATCGGAAAAACGGCCTTCTCGGTCAACAATGGCAAGTTCGTTTTCACGAGATTGCCATTTGGACTCACAAACCTTCACAGAGCTTTCGAAGATATTCTTCGCGAGCATATAGGGAAAATATACTACGTCTACATAGATGATATTATCATCTTTAATCGTGATGAGTCCATTCACGAGCACAATGTCCCAACGATTTTCCACACATAGGCTGCAAATATGAAAGTGCAGTTAGATAAGTGTGAGTTTTACAGAATAGAAGAGTAGAATTTCTAGGCTCTGTTATTTCATCCGAAGGAATAAAAACAAATCCAGAAAAAGTTAAGGTAATTCAAAGTGTTCCATACCCTCAAACCCTGAAAGAACGTCCCTCTTTCTTTGGTCTGTCAGGGTATTATCACTGCTTTATAAGATACTACGCCAAATTGGCGAAATCACTCACAGCCCTTCTAAGAGGGGAAGATTTATGTTTGTTCAAAAACCTTTCGAATAAAAGAACTATTCACCAGCTAAGAAAGCATTCCAGAAAATCAAAAATTCTTTGACCTCAGAAGAGATTATAATAATGTATCCGAATTTCCAAAAACATTTCCAGTTAGTGACAGATGCCTCAAACTATTCCAGAACAACAAGCCAATTACGTTTATTTCAAGGACATTGAGTAAGACTGAAGAGAGCTACGCAGCTAACGAAAAGAAAATGCTCGCTATAATATGGGCTCTTAACAGCCTCAAAAATTACCTTTACGGTTCAGCAAAAGTCATCATTTATACAGACCACCAACCTCTGACGTACTCCTTAAGTAATAAAAATTAAAATACCAAATTAAAAGGCCATACTCTAAGAGTACAACCATGAGCTTAGATATACATAAGTATAGAAAAATGAACGTGGTTGCAAATGCACTCTCCAGACCCTCTATAAGATTCAAAATTAACTCCCTTACTCCAATCATGCACACTGATGAAACCTCATCACATAAATTAATATGCAGTATCGACTCTCTCAATCAGATTTTCGTAGATATCCCCTAGATATACTCCTAATTAAAGATTTCAGATAGTGTTCCCAACATAACACCTTCACATTATTACAGAACCTTTTTATAATATTGTTTATAAAGAAATTTATAAACAATATTTTAGTAACTATAGTATTAAATTCTCTCGAACACTTGTCGAAGATGTGACTAGCGATCACAAACAGGGAGAAATCATTATAAACACTCACCAACTCGCTTATAGGAATGAAGGAGAAAATAAGATACATATTCTTGAAAAGTACTTTTCCCAGGCATGTCACATAAAATCCAAAGAATAACAAGGATACATGGATAAAAAATATGACTGTCATTCAGACAAATGAAAAATATTTGCAAATGAAAATTTGCTTAGATCCTTCACTGTACTTTTAAAGGCAGCTCACAAATCGAAAAACACGCTCGGAAAAAAAAAAATTAAATCAAAACAAGACAGCGACCTAGCTTACCACACTAAAGGCAGACCTCCAATTAAGGATTGTTCACCCGGAAATATTATATACGTTAAGAAAAACAAACGAATAGGCTCCAAATTCACCCCCAAATACAACAAAGAAATCGTTAAGGAAAACAAGAAAACAACAGTACTAAAACAATCCGGCAGAGAAGTCCACAAGTCACACATAAAATCTTAATGCATACACCCCACCTCTCTTTACTCTTTTGGATGCTCTTCATCCACATGTTTGGCTAACGTACAGATACTGGACTATACGAACTCACGACTAATAACAATTAACACTGAAACATCCAGACTTCAGACTGGGACGTTTAAAATAATACATGAGATTGACCTTTCGAAACGTTTACAAGCCATATACACTTTAGAGGCATCTGTGAAGGCAAACTTTCAAACCTCGCATTCCAGTTACCAATTCCTTACTAAAGAAATAGCCTTAATCCGATCCCACATAAAACGCTAGATTCCCAATCATCTTAAAACCAAAAGATCCTTAGACTTTCTAGGTAGTGCCTGGAAGTGGATAGCTGGTAATCCAGATAGTCACGACTTTCAAATAGTATTAGAAAAAATAAATAATCATCATCCTTCTCCCCAATGAATACTATGGGATAATCACGATGAACGACGACCAGGTGGGACATTTCTCATCTAATACCATAACACCAGTATTCGTTTCAGATTCATTTATATTCAAATCAGCCGAAGTTACGCATTTCCAACCATTACCCGCTATCCTTCAACGGGTTCGACCAAGTCCAAAATAGAAGAACAACTTTCACTAGAAATGATAAAACACTTACAAACTAATAATATCCAATAAATCCAGACGTTGAAAAAAAACCAGTAATCATATTGGTCATCTTCATTAAAAACATTCTTATAAGAAATCTCCAAATAACCCTATCATCGAAGTCAAACAGAAGCAATAGGGAAACTTAAAAGCTCGACGTCGCAATCTAGTCCAATGACATCCCGTATTAAACAGATTCCATTTTTCTAAGTGTTCTAACACTTAAATGCGGAGGAGTTAACAAATTATTCTACACAATCCAGAGAAGCGCGCATCCAATTATTTTGCACGCGCTTTCAACTTTTTCACACTATTCCCATGCTGCAATCCAACACCTGCAACCTGGAAAAATCAAACAAAATCAGATACGAGTACCTACAAAGCGCATAGCGTGGTGCTACCGAGCTTTCGCCAATACTTTCTGGTGTCCCTAGGGGCCCAAGAATGGTTTCCGACTTCTAAAATTAGATCTTCAACTTCCAGTCGTCGCAATATCATTTAATACATACAATACAAACTACATTAATATCCTCAATCTTGCACCTGATCTGTACGCGATGAAGTCGTCTACGTACGCTATGGCATGGTTAAGTGAACCTATCAGATCGCCGATGTAAATGTTGAGTAGGACCGCACCCTGTTGCAGACCGTTTTTAATGTGAAGCAGATAGACACCAGTGCACTGGTTACTCTCTTTTTTCGATTAGATATCAGAAATCAGTTTAGATGCGACATGAATGACATCAATCATCCTTGAAATCGAATTGATTATCCAGAAATATACGAGTATGTTTGTCCTCAGCACACTTAGTTAGGACTCTATTGATCTATGGAAGAAGACTGATCGACCAGAGACTCACCGGATTGGAAGTTTCCTTATCGCTTTTGGAGATGGGATGCACCACCGCAGTGGTATGGATAATGGGCATTATTCATTACATTAATAAAGAAGGTAGTATAAATGTCCACCTCTTCTAGTGGGAGATGTCGAAACACAACGTTCGGTATTCCATTGGTTCCCACTGATTTCTTAATTCTGAGTGATTCACAGATCGTTTGGAGGTTTTCCTTTGAAATTAACGGAAGTAGTACGCTATCATCGGCGATGACATTATTTGCCATATTCCCGCCACTGAATTGGGTGACACCCGAGCTCTGCAATCGCCAGTTCACTATTTTATTCAAAGGTAGAAATTGTGCAAAAGCACTCGATTTCCAGATCGTGGTTCGGGCCAATGATGTCATTCGCCTTTTACACGTCGTGGAAAGTCTCTCCTATAGCCTCTACCTTCTCCTGTGGATCTTCGATCATAAAGAAGTTGTCATCATCAATGGCATCTTGGCACATTTGTTCGTTGTCCGTCGTTCGAGCCATTTTAAAACACGAAAGGTAGTTTTGATCTATATTTATTTGCGGGAACATATGGTATTCATGTTGCTGGTGTTTACAGCCCGAATTTTGTTGTTCTAATACAAACTTACAGAATTTCTGTAATTTTTTTCTATTAATGTTTATGTCTGTCAGTAAACTGTTTGTACAAGATTTTTAGTCTACTTCTGTGTTGGTGCAGTGCATCAATAGTTGCGTTGTGGAATAAGTCTTTGTTGTTAGTGTGTTGATACTGAGATATAGTTTTATCCATTGTTCGTTTAATTGTCTCCACCATTAGATATAGATGCCTGCCAATCTCCTCGTTTGACAGATTTCCGTTGCACAGTAGGTAGACAGAGTTCGAAGAGAGTGCTCTCGTCAGTGTTCTGGAAAAATTCTGTGCCTCATTTTGTGTTCCTCGGTAAGCTTAGTTTCGCTAACCAAAAGTACATCAGGGGCTTGATCTTAAACTAATCAGTGAATTAACATTGTTAATTCTTGTGCTGGTTTCTGTATTTTCGCTTTATGAGGTATGGAGTTGCCTTCAGCTATTTATATTTCTATATTTACTAAAGGTAGAACTAAGAATAGAATTTGTTTTATGTAAAAAACTTAGTAAATGGATTCTATCGGCCGACACCACTACTATTGGGCCACCGAAGCACTTGGCCAAAATGTTTATAATTGTTCCTTTATCAACTTCTGTTTTCATTTTTTCACTTGAAAAGAAGCCGAGACATATCTGTACTCCACGGAGATCTATGAACAACGGACGGGAATCACATAGTAGCTATCATTAATATCCGTCAGCCACTCTTTTCTCTAATGTAAAATCTAACTAAATTTGAGTTCTTTTACTTTCGATAAATGCGAAAATACGATTCATTGGATTAGAAATGTATCGCGAGACATTCTTGTTAAAAACCAAAGAAGAGTATTTAATAGTTAATATCACACAAGGCCTTAGTAATGCAAATCATGTTTTTCCTCTTTGCTTGTTAAACAAAAAGAGAACATGTGCTTGCATGCAAATTAAAAAAAAAGAAAAGTAAAAATTGTTGTTAAGAAAAAAAAAACAAAAATTTAGTAGTTGAAGAATGCATTTTCATTTGCATTTGCGTGGAAAGTAAATCCCCTTCCCATATAGGAAGATTTTTTTTCTATGGAAAGGAAATCTTTTATAATTTCCCTTTACTTTGGGAAAAGAGAAGAAACAAAAAGATAAGTAGAAAGAAAATCCCTGCTATTCTTTGCCTATTGATGGGTGCATTTACAACGATCTAGCCCTCTCCTGCTATGTGGTTGGTCACATTGTTATCCACATGTCATGTCACTGCCATTAGTTCAAATTGAGCGAAAATAAAAACGAGTTTGTGGAACGTTTGTTATTGTTGTAGTAATGTGTAGTTTTGCTGTTAGTTTTAGTCGATACTTAAAAGCTTCACGTCAGCACCCCTAGTATATGAGAGGAATTCATCCACTCCCAAATGCTACACACACCCTAGTTACTGGGACACATGCATTCAGAGTGCAATTCATAGTGTGACCAGTTGAATTCTTTTGTTATACGTTGAATTATATTTTCCTTCCCTTAACCTTTCAATAAAAAAAAAACTGTAAAATGTTGAATACTACCAAAGATGTAGTTGGATCTTTACGATTCTTGTTCGTCACAAAAAAAAAACATAATTAAAATGTAAGAAACTAACTTCATTGGATCATCTGCCAAAAGCGTTTTTAACATACACACACGTGCATTGTTCTTTTACAATATTTTATTATCTAATATGGTATGATAACAGAAGTCGCTGAAGTTAAGTTACAGGCTAGAGAAATAAAGGGATTTCCAATAGGGCTTGACAACTTTGATTTTGTTTGATTTAATTTGTGAACGCACTCTTTCACTAATCATCAAACTGTCACTGTCAATTTATTCAGTAAACTCAACATTTTCATCATGGTAAAGTACATGAACGAGCAAAGTCTGCAAATTATAATAATTTTCTACCGAAATTCGGAGTCGATGACTGCAACTTTAAGAGCGCTAACTCCAATTTTCGGTCGTAATTCTCGCCCTAGTAGACAGGCAATAACAAGTTTAGTGCAAGAATTTGAGTCTACATATTCGTTGTGTGATGTTGCCGTGTCAGTGAGACAACGAGTTGGTCGAAGTGTCGAAAATATCGCTGCCGTTCAGGCGTCCATAGCAAACGATCCAAATCAGTCAATTCCACAGTGTTCTCAAGATTTGGGCATCGCTCAGATCACATTATGGCGTATATTGCGTAAGGATCTTGGTTTACACCCATACAAGATCAAGCTGACTCAAGAATTGAAGCCGATGGACCATTTGAAGTGACGTACGTTCTCCGATTGGGTTCTGGAGAAGATGCGCCAAGATGATAAATTTCATCGCAAAATCATCTTCAGTGACGAAGCTCATTTTTGGCTCAATGGGTTCGTCAATAAGCAAAATATGCGTTATTGGTCGGGTGAAAATCCACATGTGCTTCATGAATCAGCACTTCATCCACAAAAAATAACTGTTTGGTGCGGTTTGCATGCCGGCGGCGTTATTGGGCCATATTTTTTCGTCGACGATAACGATCGTCACGTTACTGCGAATGGTTAGTGTTATCGCGCCATGATCACCGATTGTTTTTGGCCCGAATTGGTAGATATGGACTTGGACGATATGTGGTTTCAACAGGATGGTGCCAAAAGCCACACAGCACACGCTGCAATCGATTTATTGAAGAGTAAGTATGGTAAGCGTGTTATCTCAAGACATGCGATTTAATGCCGCTTGACTATTTTCTGTGGGGCTACGTTAAGTTATTGGTTTATGCCAACATGCCGATGACGTTGGAAGAGCTCAGAGCCAACATTGGACGCGAAATAGCGGCCATTTCGGCCGAAATGTGTGGCCGAGTCGTTGAAAATTGGGTCCAACGAATCGACCGCTGCCAAAGTGCCCGCGGTGGCCATATGAACGAAATCGAGTTCCATTCATAAATGTTTTGATTGTATTTCAAGCCGATAATAAAGTTTTTGAAATATCTCAAATGGTTTGCGTTTTATTTTAAAAAAAATTTGTCAAATCCTTATTGCAAAACCCTATATCTGGATATGTACTGCCAAGGAGGGTTTATACTACAACTTTGTCTGTTTTTGTCGGTAAAAAGTAGTTTTTATTTTATCTAAGGTCTATTCTCTTTTTCTAGATCCAACAAGGAGGCAACTTGTTTCGTTACATTTAGGCTTCATATAAAAATTCGACTTTAAGTAAAAATCATTTTTCATAGAACATGAAAATAGAAAATATTTACAAGAAAGGTAGGTTGACATTCTGCTGCAGTACGTAACTTAACGGTTGTCACAACGAACCATGAATTGTCGTTACTCCTGTATCGACCACTCGTTTTTTTTTATATTCGGAAGGTATTTTCAACGTTAATAAAAAATGCGCGGAATAGTTAACCAACCATAAAAACCAAAAATTATCCGAAAAAAGAGTTATATACTCGTAGTAGTATGGGTAAAATAGTTGAAACTTACTTTCCAAGCTGGTAATGTTTATAATCAATGGATAATTTTAATAGGGAGATGCCCGTAACTGCGCCAACTACAGAGGGTGTTCAAAATATTAGGAACACTGCATTTTTTTCACATATTTTTTGTCTATTGCTGTGGATTTTGATTTTGCAGCATGAAATAAAAAATTAAACTTTACAATTTTAAAATTTATCATATTTATTTATTATTTATCGAGGCAACAATTTTTTCCATTTGATATTTTGTCACACCTCTCTTAACTTTTTTTCATATTTTTAATTAAATTTTTGAAAGTGTTCCTAATATTTTGAACATCCTCTGTACAGTGGAATAAGTTTTGTCCTCATCATCGCATAGAGTATTATGTGAACGCCTAATACCCTTCGTCAACAATCTGATCGGCCCCTATCAGCGTAGTTTTAAGGCAGGAAAGTCCACCCTTAGATCAAATTTTCACATTACGGAAAAAACCAAATAGTTCCACATCGATACACACCACAGCTTCAAAACCGCATATAACAGCACCTATAGAGACGAACTATATAGAGCCATGTTTAGTTTTGGCATCCCTGTCAAAAAAATTAAACCATTGAAAAGATTTGATTGAAAAATAGTTTTTTTTTTAATTCCAAATTTTAACTGAACATTTCCTTATAGCCGCGCTGGTTACATCATTCTATCAAAGTGAATGGGAAAACAAACAGTTTTTCTATATTATTGTTTTACTTGTTTTTCTTTTTTGTACAATTAAGGATTATCCTTCGTCAACTCCATTTATTCCAGCAGAAGTTTCTACGATCTTGGGAATTGTTTTCTGTTTTGTTTTTAGTGTGCTTGCCTTTGCACCCCATTTGAACAATTGCTGAAGCAAATTATTAATCAACGAATACTCGTACACTAATAGTAAAAAATGGGAGGAAGCAACAAAAAAAAAAAAAAAAAAACTAATAAAGAATAGAATGGTTGTGTGACATATAAACTAAAAACGCAAAGCAGAGGAAAATTGTGCCAAATGCCAATGCGGTCGCAGCAGCAACATGCATCATCAGAGGCAGAGGGTTATGATAGTGGTAACGACCGGGCTAGAGCCCTGCTGCTGTTCTGGAATTGAATCGATTCAAACAAAAGACCTCAGAAGTCGTGTTGCGGCTTTTTCATTTATTGTTGTTTCCACTGAACTGATGTTCCCTTGAGGGTTGACTGTTTTTTGGCTATTTTGTATCTGCGCCCAATTGTTGTGATACCTATTGACAATATTGGTGTTGGGTTTCTGAGATATTACATACTAATTGGAATCTACTCCCGCTTTGTTAAACCTCATAATCTCAGACTATACATATTCGTATGAACTAATATACGAGGACAGCAACTACCCTTCTCATACCCAGTACGCATAACAAATCTAAATAAATTTTCGGAAATTTTTGGATTTCAAATAGGAAATTTTTGGGTTAGGTTATGGTCAGACGCCAATTTCAGAGTTTGTAGTTCCAGTTTACTGTCCATTTGACCTTTCCCCCAAGAAGGGTTGCAGAGGGGACCCCCTACGTACCCTTTTTGTATAGCTTTGGCTTCATTTTATGCTCGCTAATATTCATTATTCATAGCGTGTTGATTTTGTATTTGATAAAAATCGGCTGTTTTTTTTTTGTGGTATATGTATGTATGTATCTACCGCCACTTTTGTTCTAGTGGGGCAAATTAAATTATTAAAGAGCCATTTTTATTCTTGTTGTGCTGGGATTTATGGGCTTTTGAGTGGATACGGACAGCCCTGAAGTTCGTTAAATATGGGATATGGATATGGATTCGATATGATGTTGTTGTGGTGTGTAATAAAATTGTGTACACCGGTAAATGATATGTTATTGGACTATTAAATATTAAGCTTTGGAATTATCAATACACGTTTCGTGCAATAGATTGGACGAGGCACATTTGGACAATGAAAACAAACGATATATGTAATTTTATTTGTGAGAGGTAGATTTTCTTTAAAAATTCAATAGTAGGGATGTAGCATACGCATAAAGTTATAAACAACGACTAATGAAGCTAACTTGATTAAAGAGTGTTCATGGGAACGTGGAAAGAATTGGGTGCGTTTTAAGATTTCAGCAGATAATGATGAAAGATGATTTAGTATACGACATGGTATAATGGTATGCTTTCTGTTAATATTTGTAAGCACCTATAGTAATTGTATGAAAATATGTAATGAAAGCTAATCCTTCTTAAGCGCATAAGACTACTGGCGATATTAGAGGTCCCACATCTGATGTGCTATGTTCCACCCGACCACTACAACGAAACTCCCTGTTTGACCATGAGTGCACTTAGCAAAAAAAGAGGTGTACAAGTCGGCCTTGGAAAAAAAAACGAGAGCTGCTCATGACTCAATAAGCAAAGGCAATGACAGGAATAACAAGAAGGAAATGAAGAAATGCTCGATCGAGGCCATGGAGAGGTACTTCTGCAGAATCATATTCTACAGTTTTATCCAAATATAAAAAGAACTTGCCAAGGCCACACATTTTGAACAGAAGAATGCACAGATATATCTACAGAATGTTCAAAAGCAAAGACTACAAAATATATGCTGCCGATAAGAAAGGACACCCAAAAGAAACGGTTCGGACGGTTTGAGGTGACGAAATTCATTGCCTAACACATCTGCCAATAAACCGAGAGGGTGGACTTTATCTTAAGTAGGCGCAAATGCACTTGGTTGCTCAAAAAGAGAAGTTATTCGAACGATGTTAGGTTCCGTGTGTATAAACGGAATTCGGAGAATAAGATACAACAACGAACTATATATTGATCTAGATAAAAGGAATTCCATTCATGTTGAGCCAATGAAATGTCTTCGCGTCCAACCCGGAGGAGCATCGCAGTAAAGAAAGATCTTGCGAAACTTGAGGTTAAGACACAGTTTCGCTCTGGACTGTAGCGCTACCTAAAGTAAAGTAGGTAACCATTTATAGTTTCAGAAATTGATGGTCATGAACCGCAAGCTATTAGCGAATCGCCCTGCTGTGCTTTTGAAGTTAAATTCTTAAGTCTTACATGTAACACTCCCCGACCCATAGAGATGCAGACCATATCGTGAAGGATATTTTCAATGGGGCCTGTCTAAAATATAATGCCAAAATACAATGCTAAAATCGTTAGGTAAGACATCTTTGGTGAGTAGTAAAGAAGTAAAACTACTGTGAAAAGACAACAGAAAATAGATTCCAGCTCGCAGGATCACGTAACGTTGGGATTAGTAACACAAGGGATGGAATTGCCAACCAATTCGGCAACGCGCTAATTGCTTAAAGTCGTACCTATATCCAACATATAGGTAGTTAACATATTATGAGCACTTTCACAGGTGCAAATATAGGCCTTGAGGTGAGTTTTAACATATTTTACACCAGCCCCATAGGCCCCGATAGTTACGTGCCAGAGTTTTTTCAGAAGAGTCTTGACTAGGTTTTTTTGAAGCAGTAAAATTATCAATTCTTACTTTTAGTTTTTTAGTGTACAAAAGCCATTTAGTGGTATAAAAGTCCAATTCGCTGTGATTTTTCCAAGAAAACTTGCAAGACTTGGTCATAGAATAGATTTTTAGTTTTTACAATATTTATTTAAGAAATGATTTCTCAGTGGAAATAATTGCAAAAGCTGATAGTTTTTCTTCCAGCACTTTATTCTTTGCATATGACTTAATACGCTTAAGAACGTTCAATAGAGCTTTTCATTGTTGGTATTGTTATAGTATTTTATAGATTACCGAAAAAGTGTCTTTTAATTCCAAACTATCGAGTATACGAGTGTTAGGTATATCCTTTATGCAAACATTTTTGAACTGCGAACATTTAAAAAAACATACTAAGAAGCCCTTTGCTTAAGTGCAAAAATTCTTTGCTTTGCCCAGCTCCCACAATTGGTATTTGCACTTAACGTCTATAGGCTGGTGTCATTGCCAGCCTTCTCAAATCGGTCTCGTCCCCTTTGGCCGTTCTGGGTTTTCTTGGAGGTGGTTTTCCTCCGACATCCGTAAACCCGAACTGCAACTTTTGCTGGTTGCAGCATCGATTTCAGCCGAATCTTGTGCAAGCGGAATGCCATCACCAGGGTTGCTTCTTAGCGAATATTTTACCGCATTAGTCGACTCCCGTCAGCCTGCACTACGACCTTTGCTGGTTGTAGTACGGGCTTTATCCGGACATTGCGTGGGTAAAACCACCACCGGTTTTGTTTTTGTCGATAGGTTTCTACGCTTCATGCGATTTCCGTCTACTGCAACTGCAACCTTTGTCGGTTGCAGCACCGGTTTAGTCTGGGCATCGTTCGTGGAAAGATCCATTGACAGAAGGAGTGCCGCAAACTTTCTTCTACTTTTCTTTCTTCTTCTTGACCCTATTCGGGACAGATGTCTTTAGGGTTTTACGTGAACTCCTGTCTGTGAAGACTTAATTTCACTGGATGCCCATGCATGTATTATGAATACCAATTCGGTACTGTGTTGGAGGCACAAGTTCCACCCTTGGTATGCGCATTTTGTCGGAGCGTGCTTCTAATCTCTCCCAAACATAAATGTTAACTACGAGTACATACATACAAATCATATACTTAATTAAATTAGCTACGTCGTCGCCGCGAAGTATTGCAACTTTTTTGAACTTGTCTGAATCTGAATCAATGCGATAAAGAGATCTTTCAAAGGGGGCCAATTCTTGTAATCTTAATAGATGGTGGGTGTGTGTAGGATAGAAAAGTTTGAATGAAGGATGCCTGTTGGGTTGCTAATATGTCTGCTATTGAAGATTCATGAGCAGGTTCAGACAATGTGTTCATTGATTCCAGAGGAGTCTCAGGCAACTTGCATTTACAAATCGCGTTTATAAGGTGGGAATGTGATAAGAAATATTTTGATTCATATTGTGTGAATTCTGGTTCGCAATCGACAAAATCTGTTTCATCGCAAAATTCGTATAACTCATTGTGTAGGGTGTCAAAATATGACCAAATTTCATTAAGCTTACCTAACCGGTTTTCAAACAATGAAAGGTCTGTCGTTAACTAATTCTGCGAAAAACGCAGCACGTGCAAGTTGCCTTAGCGTGGGCGCGCTTAGTCTTAATCGAGTTCATTATGGCATAAAATTACGCAGAATCATAGCAAGTTTCTTACAATTTCATAAATGTCTTTCGAAGGAGTAGAAAAAAATTAATATTAATATAACGAAACTATTTTTTTCTACATGGATTACGTGCTATCTTACACCTGTTCTCATAATATTTCCTACTAAAATTAATTAAAAAAAAAAACACTTAATTCCCTTCTTTACAGATTTTCCAAATTTTCAATTAATTTGACATTTCCCATTATCCGAACATACATGAATTGCCATAAATTGCCAAGTTCAACACTTAATCGAACCAGTTATTAAGTTGATTCCTATTTTATATTATTTGTATTAAAGTTATTCAACAATTAATTCACCGAAAATTGTAAATAAATTAGACGGAGAAGTACCAAATAATTCAGAAGTAATGTGTCGAATTCAATATAATTCTGTATATTTAAATTAACACCAAAATCAGAATCGATGTTACCATGACTGTGGTGAAACAGGAAAAGAACGATTGAGATTTGTACAATCACTTATTATGTAATGCAACTAGTGGCGAATAGGCCATCATATCATAATTTTTCTAATATCATAAGAATTTAAAGGGAAACTGAGAACCATAACGAGGCGATGTCTTCATGTTCGGCTAATTGTAACGCATTCCAGAACATCCACAATAAAAGTAACATCCGGAGTTTGCATAATCTAGCATCAAGCTATAACCCGAAAAGCATGCTCTTCCGACTGATTGTAATGAGGATTGTAAACAGCATTCTTAGAAGGTTCTTTATAGACATGAGTTGCGAGAAAAAACCAAATCACGTTAACAATGACAGCATTTTATTTCCTAGCCGAAAAGAAGTTTGAAGAGGCTAAAAAACCAACCATCTCTAACTCTAACTAAGGCTACCCGCGAATTTAATCAAAACTGAAAGTAAAAGTGCCGGGTAAATCCCTCTGAAAGGTCAAATATTACATAATATACATAAATATTATATGCATCGTCTTTTCATAGATTTTATGGAATCATATATACTGGATGTTCCGGATAATGTGTCGAAAACCTTGAGAAGAGATTCCTTGACATATTTTGAAAAATAAATGTTATGTGTGGGTCGCAGGAGGGTCGAAAATACAACAACCGCAAGATAAAGAGATTTTAAGCAGAGCCTTACGCTTCCCTATACTGATATATCGAAAATAACATCTTTTTAATTTATGGGGTATCGTTAAACTCTAATTATGAGTACTTTAATTGTTTCAAAATAAATGTTGCCCTAAAATTAATTTTCCAAAAGTTATTGAAGATTAAGATTGATTTTTTTTTCAAACTTAAAATGTTGAATTTGTCAATATTTTCTTTAGAAAAATATCTTATTAACCTCAACTGTTTGCAATTTTGAAACCTGTAACTAGTGTCTACAAGTAAAAAAAAGGTCAGGTCATCTTCCTTGTGAAGATATGACCCAGCTTATTGAATGAGGTAAAACATTAAACAAACAAACAATTCAAATAATGATTGCGCATTTTTATTTTTTTTTAACAAACCTTGTATCATATCAATTGTTCAAAGTGCAAACTAATGCTTTGTATGAATCCCAGAGTTCGTCTTGGAAAGGCTTTAACAATTCTTTCTTTTGCGTCAATCCTATAGTTCAAGTCTACCAATGTTGTTATTTCTGATAAAAAAAAGTCCTTCATCAGTCCCCATAAATAAAATTGAAACTCTGGAGTCAACTCCGGAGATTTTGGAGGCCTCAGAATGGATCTACCTAGCAGTTTCCAAGAATTTTCAAAGACTCGATCTAACCACTCTCTAACTGGTTATTTGTCTCGCCAAAATTCCAGGTAGAGATTCGAATTAAGCCTTCGAGAAAGCCGATAGGCTTCGATCAGCTTTTTATCCAATATTCCTGTACACACATTGACGTTGAAGTTATACTTATGTTTCATGGAGTGGGGATTGCTTTCTGCCAGGTATGCAAATTGTGAATATTAGTGATTACCACGCTGGTGAATTGTGACTCATCCGTCCATAGAATCCGGCTAATAAAGTTGTTTTCCGCTAGCGATGTAGTCAAGTTTGACGACTTTCTGTATCCCAATAGTTACAGTAGCATGGTTCGATTGGGAGCGGGGAACCTTTAATGTTTTGAGGTGATTTTTGACCTTCACTCAAAATAGTTGTATAGTGAAATATTTAAGCCCAATATCATCTGGTAAATTAATAAACATTTTTCGTTGTGGAAGAGAGAGAAGAGATAGGGAAGAAGGATAAACTTCGTATAATATTAAATTTATATAATATTAAATGATATCTAGGCATTTGTTGTCGCTTACTGCCTTCAATTACGCACTTTTCTCTTTGGGCGCACCATCTAAGTGGAAGCCTACATATTTGCAATAGATTAAACCTTAAGTTATCTTAAAGAATATACGAGTATATGCAAGTTGGTTGATAGCTCAGATACTTTGCACAAAGTGCGAATATCATAGTAACGCAGATTTTTCCAAAAAACTGTTTGCTTCCGATATTTACTTAATTTCTGATATTAATAAAATAATAAATAAAGCTTTATCCGTCATCATCCTGCACAGATGTACGCTGTTTCATGGTTCTCTTCTACAGATACAGTCGTATACAGACCTTGAACTTTTTACATACATATATTAGGATAATTGCGAATGGTGTTTTTTTTTTTTATATAATTTACGCGCGCCTAAGAGGTTATATACCCTTTTACTGTTGCCTTGGCGCGGGTGGAAAGGTAGGAGGAGGAGAAAGGAAAATTGTTTTGTAGTGGTTTGAAACTCAGGTGTATTTGGTTTCGATATTAGCTCTCCAGGGGTGGGAGTCCGAATAGGACGGAGAGTTTTTTCTTCACTCAGAGTGATTCGAAGTTATAATTCGCACTAGTATTTTGTGGTTGAAACTCTACAACAGCCAAATCTACGTGTCAGTGTTATGCCTTCACACGCAGAATTTTTCTGTCTGAGTTCCAATTACACAAATGAAAAACTGACTTGCCATGGGCAGGATTCGAACCTTGGACCCTCAGAGTGAGAAGCGATTGCTAGTACCACTACACCACGCCCACCCAATAATGGTTGTAAATGCGCTAACCTTTCGCTCAGCCACTTACGCTGATGATCTAGTTACTTTGATTACGTTGTAATGTATGTCTCGTACCCACTAGTGGCGGCTTAAATTCTCATTTGGCACACCGCCCGGGTGTAAATATTATGAAATCCGATAGGGACATCTACATATGGTGGCAGTTCATATCATACGTAAAAGTCTTTGGTTTTTGATTGTCCTAATAGTGTGAGGAGTCCTTCTTCTAAGGTTCTGCAGGCATTGATGAATATCCGAATACATTTTTTCCTGGCTCAGATTACAGCCGAAGCCGGTCCTGTGTACAGGGAATGTCGGTTTCGTATCCCCGCAGAATCGAGTTTAAACTACAAACGGTCCAATAAAATTCTAGTACGAATAGTATCTAGGATCACTTTTTGTTTTTTTTAAATAGATGATTGTACATTGCGAGGGGAGGGAGATTCATCAGGTTGAGAGAAAATGCTCTCACTAAGCAATTTTTTGGAGTCTGTTGAAAATAGCAGTATAAATATTGTTCTTCCTCAAATCAATCGAGGCATAGGATATAATAATTGGTTGTGCTTGCATTGGGCCAATTCAAAGTCTCCTGAGTGAGTCAGAGCTGGTTTAATGATTAATGGTTGATAATTAAAATATAATCCAAAATGAGCTTGAGGAGTATATAAGTAAATGTAAGCAATCCCAGCAATTCCTACAGAGAAAAATTAAAACAATACCTACTGATAAATTGTATGCCAAATTGTTACCTGGACAAATTTAAGATATACAGTAGTGACCGCTTAAAGCGAACTTTCGGTTATTATGAACCAATTCACCCAGTCCCAATCAACGTCCCATAAGAACTATGAATTATAATCTCGCATATAGCGAACTGGCTTAAAGCGAACTTTTGCATATAACGAACACTTTTTGCGCGTTAAATGAAGAAAATGTCCGATTATAACGAACCAATACTGTCTCAATTTACAGTGTCATTTAGATTTCCCCAATATTTCGGGGCCTCACCGAGAACTGTATAGCTATACTTAATGTTATCCTTGTAAATAATTTTTTCGGTTCTTCCCCGAGTTACATTATGTTTGCATCATCCCAAAGTGCATACTACCAAAGTGGGTACTTCCCCTTTTGAAAATCAATTAAATAAAACGGGAGATACAGTATCAAATAAAAAGAGAAAATGTTTCTCATTAAAAGACAAACACGATATAATAAAGCGTTTACAATAAGGTGCATTTCAAACCGATATATGCATGGAAATGGGACTAAATAAGTCTACTGTTGGCACAATTTGAAAGAAAAGGGACAAGATCCTGGACCACTTCAACCAAACATATTCGAAGGTAAAAAAATTAAAAAAAACCTGTAGATGAAAGAGTGGATAGTGGATTGTAAAAGTGGTTTTACCAACAAAGGGCAATTTTACTGTGAGTAGTGCTATATTACAAGAAAAAGCCGAATAGCTTGGTCGAAAGTTTATTTTTAATTATTAGTTTCCCGATTTTTCTTCGTTTTTGGTTTTGTAATCAAAAGTTGATGTTTTTTTTATAGCATATCACTTATAACGAACTAATTTGGTCGGTCCCTTCGAGTTCGTTATAAGTGGACACTACTGTAATTTAACATAAGATAAATTTGAATTCTTTTCCACAAAAATCACTACTACACCAGTCTACCGGACATTGCACATATGGTCATTTGATGCTTTCCCACGAAACAACATAATTGCTGACGCAATGCATGCACCTGAGCAAATTACACTTCAAAGCGAGGTGTACTATAAATATGTAAATGTAATTAGAATTAAGTATGTCAATCTTGTGCGTCATTTAAATAAAGTCCGATCTAAAAACTATCTTATAATTAAAAACTTAACTTACATATATGCATAGAAGACGGCACTTTAATGCCATCGCAACAGTATTTCAAATGTTGCCATTCAATTCTACTACGTCATTTAATTTAGTATTTATGGCGATTCCTTATGTATTCGAAAAAAAAAATCTTAAAATGATTGACAAATAATATTATGTTAACCACGCTATATTTGATAATGCTCGTCGTACTGTGATATTGACACTATTTTCAAGCATGACGTGTTCCCAAACTAACATAACATTAATCTCGTTCAACTTCTTAACCCCATCGCATGCATAGTTCCACGCTTGAAGAGTGTAATCAATACATGTCTCATGTCTGTGATAGATACGGATAACTCCTACTTGTACCCCAAGGACGATATGGTTGGGGTTGTATACGTTAACCATTATTTAAGTTACTTTTTATTTCGTCTTTCTACTATGTATTTTTTTTTCCGTATTTGCTAGTGTTGTGTTTGTTAACATTTATCTACATATGTACATCAACGACACGAGCTATTTCAATCACAACACTTAGACATCATTGGCGCGACATCATCATTATCATCTCATCGGCGTCTATATATTCTGTCTTATCTTCTGTCTTTGGTCCTCATCTCGTCCCGTCAAGTGCATAAGGCTGTAGCTTCGTCATCCAATGGCACTGATACATTAAATGTACATACATATATCTAAAGAATATCATTTAATTAGCCACTTGTTCCTTTAGTCATGATATATTGTACTTGTTTACTCGTATATTGAAAATAGAAAAATTCTTTGTCATTCTCTTCTATTGTATATTCGTCCATGTCTAATCATTTATGTACTCGTACATATATCGTATGTACATTATCGTGTACGATATCGTATCAGTAGGTCGTTGGTTTATTGAAAGCCGCCATTCATTTGAGATTTACCAATTCCAGAACAAATTTTTGCCTTTTTCGAAAGTCTTATGCAAGTATTTATCAAAACATAATTATGTTATGTTATGCAATATTAATTATTTCCTCTTTTTGTTTCCATTTTAGGTTCACAACAGTTTAGCACAATCTTATCCGGATATTCTTCTTCTAGATGACCCGCTTTTCGATGAGCAAACCGGATACAATCGAAGTAAAACGAACCAATTAGGGATCGACGAAATCAACGCATTCAATCCATTTCATCATCGATCAATCAATGTCCTTAAATTATAGAAAGCAAAGTTTATCATCATCGCCATCATCACCATCACGAATAGGAGTGCCGCCAAATAAAAGCAAAAGTAACAAAATGTTTAAATGGATTTGTAAATTAAGATAAGAACCTCCAATTGAACGGGCACCGAAGTCCCGCAGCTTGCGAGGAAGGGCAATAGCTTAGAGTTACGCGCGTCACCCACTACTAAATGCAGTGGAAGAAGAAGTTTACTCGATTGAAAGCAGCTACTGGACATTCGCGTGCGCGAAGGATGCTTTGTTGTGGAAGACGAAAGGTATGTTCTTAAATGATTTCGATTGTAAATGATACTCGATATATGTGTATATACTCGTATTTGTATTGATTAAATTGTAAAAGGTCTAAAATTGACGAGGTTAGGATATTCTTGATTATTCTATAAAAATGGAACTTAAAGCCATGCTTTCTTCACCGTATAACAGCTGGCAGTTGTTGTAGAAAGTGAAATTGAAATAATCTAGTCGGTCCATGATACTCGTAGTATCACACTTCCTCCGCTGCATCAGTAGAAAATTTTGCTTTGTATTAAAAAGCTACAGACTTTGCACGCTGACTTTGTGCACTATAACTTTAGCTCTTATTAGCCATATAAATGTTCCGGATATTTTATTGGGATCTAAGTGATATCCATATAAGATCTTCGGAAACTATTGATCGCTTTCGCCAAATCGACGAAGACTTTAAATCACGTCGTATGTATGCCGAATAGCCTTTGACAAATCGGAATTGCTTGCCGTTGAGTTTAATAATATTGCGTTATCGACTGTCTAGGATTCAGGAAACAGGTGTACTTCCAACCAGCAGAAAGACAAGCTGGCTTTATCCGATACAGGTGACAGATTATGGCACATATGTAAATACTGATAGCGAACACTGCAGGCCGGAATATGATCTTCTGAATTCTGCTTCCCACGGCGTGAGCTGCTGCCTCGGTACTTTTACCTTTGCGTGCGTAAATGAATTGGAGCCGCGTAGGAGCTCGAAATAAGTTTCGATAGAATACGTTATGCAGTCTAAGCTTGGAATTGGAAAAACACTAATAAATATACATTAAAAAATAGTACGAAATGTAGTCAAGTGGCTCTAATTTGTAAGTTGAACAGTTTGGTGGTGACTCAGGCTCATATATACTATCTTCTATAGATGTTCAGCTGTCAAAATATTCCGTTCCATAATAATAAATTGTGTTCGATTTCACTTACAACTTCAAGTAGAGAGCCCTCTTTCTCACTTTTTTTTACTTGTTTCTTGAACTCACGTTTTCTAATTCAAAAATTTTGCCAGTTATTGCGTCGATTTTCTAGCTTACTGTAAATATTTTATTTCTTGAAAGCTCCCGCCGTCCTGTAGTTTTCAGAGGCGGATGTATGGTATTGTAAAATGTTTGTGTGGGTACAAATGATAGAACTTATTCTTTTCAATACAAATTCCTTTATTCAGTACAGTTACAATTCACTATTTAAATGTTTCTCTCAATACAATCCAATTTCTCAACCGCTTATACTTTTCTTATCTTTTACTTAAACCACTTAATTACTTCTCCTAATTAACACTTCAAATTGCACTTTAGAACTGATTTTGCATACCTTGGGGATGCTGGTATACTCGAATGACATACTTCGAGAACAATCCTCGCAATCCAGCTTCCCATACAATTTCCAATTTGCTAGAAAATTCGATTCCACTCTCCAGTCGAGACTTTGTTATTCTAGTATCGAAATCTTCTGGTCTTCCAGTATCAACATTTTCTGCTAGATGTCGCTGCTCACATTTAAGTGGTTATCACATTGCTCCCTCCCTACAGTTGTTCGTCCCGAACAACTTCGTCATTCAGCATCCCGTTGAAATCACACATTCTATCCAAATGGACCACTTTCAATTTTCCTCGATCCCCACGCTGGATCCGGTAGACAACGTCATTAATGCGGGTTATCACCTTGTATGGACCTTCCCAGTCCTGTTGCAATTTTGGTGATTTGCCTTTCTTACGCTGAGGATTATACAGCCAAACCAGATCTCCTTCGTTGAAACCGGAAGATTTCGGCTTGATATCGTACCTAGTACCTAGAATTGTTTGACCAAATAAGATCTCGGATGGTGTGTGCCCTGTTGAGCTATGGACCGCGTTTCGGTAGGCCATTAAGAAGAGGGGTATGTGTCGATCCCAATCCCGCTGGCAGTTGCTGACAACCTTAGATAGATGCTCATTCAAGGTCCGATTGAATCGCTCGACCATTCCATCAGATTGAGGGTGTAGTGGTGTTGTCCTTGTCTTTCTTATTCCTAAATATTGGCATATTTCCTGGAAGACTTTTGATTCAAAGTTTCGCCCTTGATCAGAGTGCAGCTCCATTGGTACCCCAAATCTGCTCACCCAGTTGTTGACTATCTGTTCGGCTACGGTCTTAGCCTCTTGATTTGGGATGGCAAACACTTCCGGCCACTTACTGAAGTAATCCATGACTACGAGAGTATATCGGTTTCCATTAAAGGTTTCGGGAAACGGCCCAGCGATGTCGATGGCTATTCGTTCGAAAGGTGCTCCGACATTGTATTGTTGCATTTGTCCATGTGGCTTTACTTTTGGACCCTTGGTAGCCGCACACCTTATGCACTTTTTGCACCAATTCTCGACATCTTGTTTAGCGCTTAGCCAATAGAAACGTTCCCTTACCTTTTCCAACGTCTTGTTTATTCCCAAATGGCCTCCTGAGATTCCGTCATGTATTTCATGGAGCACTTGGTTGACTCTGGACCGTGGCACAAATAGCTGCATACGAGATGTTGTCCCATCTGCACTTTCCCATTTTCTCTTCAGCAATCCATCTTGCACAAAAAGCGAGTCCCACTGTGCCCAGTATGCCTTCAGAGTTTGGCTCCGATCTGATATCTGCTGCCAGCTTGGTCTTTCCTCGTGTTCCTTCCAGGCCAATATTGGTTCGATGTCATTATCTGCCTGTTGGGAGGAACGGATTTCGTCTATACTCCAACCCTCTATTGGCTCAGTCCTGATCATTTGGATAGTAGCCTGTTCTTTCGCTTCTTTACGGTTGCAGTGTTCGCATTTTACCCCGCACGGTCGACGAGAGAGAGCATCAGCATTTGAGTGGAGTGTTCCCTTGCGGTGTTGCACTTCAAAGTCGTAGCCCTGCAACTGCTCGATCCATCTTGCAACTTGGCCTTCAGGGTTCTTAAATTGGAGTAGCCATTTCAGAGCTGCGTGGTCTGTCCGGAGAATGAACTTTTGTCCGTAGAGGTACTTATGGAAATGCTTCGTAGCCAGAATTAAAGCCAGAAGCTCGCGCCGGGTTACACAGAAGTTCCGTTCAGGTCTGGAGAGTACTTTGCTGTAATAGTATATATCGTTCGTTTTCGAGGGTTTTGTGATTCCATTTGCGTTGACTAGCTTGGGACTAGGAGATCGTCGCATCAAATTGAATTTACGAGCTATATAGCAACATCAATCTATCCACAAAAGTGCACATCTGCATCCTGAGATGCATACGACATGTACTCGTAGAGCAATGGAACAGTAGATGAAGACCCTACATAAGTAGGCGGGACCAAACCATTTTTGGGTGCAAAACCAGAAGCAGCTGGCTAAAAACCCCGTTAACAAGGCATTGGCTGTGACCCGGGTCCTCTTCACCATCTATGTAAGTAAGTTAGTAATCTTCAAAAAATACATAAAAGAGTTTGTTGGTCCATCTGTACCACCATGGCTCCCATATGTGTAGATATTTTACTCAAATATACCCATTTGCATTTTTCTTTTAAATAATATTAACAAGTATTGTACGAGTCGCTTCAATTGAGTTAGTAGAAAAGGGGAAAAGCATGGAAGAATGAAATATAGTACATAAATAGAAAGTTCATCGCATAAAAGGTTGGAAATGTTTCCCAACTAAACAGTAGGCTGGAAATAATTTTTCAAATATAAAAACTCGACCCGCACAAATTCAACGTTATACAAGATTGCCATGCATGCCTGGGTACATACATATCTTGATCCTTGACGAGGTTCATTTACACCCTCATTCCCTCATCCTGTTTCATGAATTACCACTCATGTCAGAAGCCCAGACTTTCTTCGACCTCGCAACCAAGCACAATTAATGTCCACCATCCTTCTAATTAAGTACAAATGACTGGGTTTAATATCAGGAATGACATTTGGTTGAACGAAATGACATAAAAGGGCTACTCGAAGCCATGTTTTTTCCGTTCTCTTTAGAACGAAGAACAAAAGAAGAGTAACAAGACAAAGCGACACAACGAAAAGTTAAAGGATACTCGTATCTAAATAATTTTTACATTGTGTACCTTCGTTATCATTCAGTATGTCTAATGCGTTGTCGTCATCCTTAATGCCTCCACCGTCGCGCAGCCATCGTTTTTTACTTCCATGCGCATCCTTTCGCTTTTAGGTATTCCACGATTCGAGACCCGATACCCTCTCCACCCAATCACTTTGTGATTGTCATTATCATAAAAAAGGGACGAGCTAATAAAATTAGGAAGCTAATTTCGGGACGAGACCTTATGGTTTGTTTGCTTTGCTATCACATTGTCGGGAAGAGGAGGTGGAATAATGGGGTTATAGATCACGTGGCTGAGATGAGTTTTGCGGTCAACAAGGTGGATTCTTTATTCAAATTGTCGGCAAATACACATTTATAAATCAATGAGAGAAATTATGTATACAGAGCTGTCATTTAATTTGGTCATTATTCGAATCTGACATTTATTTTGAAACTAGTTTCGTAAGCTTTAAAGGGGGCAGTATTGGATAGTATAAGATAGCATCTTTTAATTTTAAATTTAAAACGTATTTTACACCTTTATAAACAGTTTTAAGTTTTTCGAGGGTTTTGTGTAAACTTCGTCGACGAACTGAAAATAATCTTTTTAAGCATAGGACTGTGGTGTCTTCTGTTTACCTAAATAGTCAGTGAATTAAAAAGAAAATTGCACCTCAGGGTTCTTTGTAGGGATTTAATGCCAATAGGTTGCCCGAAAGTGTTTTTTATTAATTTTATCTACGAGTATCTACGAATTCCTGCTAGCAGTGAATAGTCAGCGATAAACAAAAGTGGGGGTTATTTTATGCTTGTAAACCTTGATCCTTTTGAGATGTGTGGTACATTGAGAATTTATGAACTGGCAAGAATACATACAAATCCATCCTCTAGCTCTATGAACATACCTGATAAGTTTTAGGTTTGAACGAGAGTGGATATAAGGATTAAGGTCTATCCCAGGATGGAAGAACTAAATACAAGAAAAAAAAAATTTAGATTGCCAAAACTATCTCGTTTTGTCAGACATTTTCAAGAAGTGAAAATATAAAAAAATTTAATTTACGCGCGCCTAAGAGGTTAGATACCCTTTTACTGTTGCTAGGGCGCGGGCGGAAAGATAGAAGGAGGAGAAAGGAAAATTGTTTTTTGTAGTGGTTTGAAACTCAGGTGTGTTTGGTTTCTATGTTTTCTCTCCAGGGGTGGGAGTCCGAATAGGACGGAGGGTTTTTCTTCACTCAGAGTGATTCGAGGTATATCACAGTATTTCACTTTTCTGTGCTTGAAACTCTACAACAGCCAAATCTACGTGTCAGTGTTATGCCTTCACACGCAGAATTCTTCTGTCTGAGTTCCAATTACACAATGAAAAACTGACTTGCCATGGGCAGGATTCGAACCTGGACCCTCCGAGTGAGAAGCGTTTGCTACATTTCATTTCATTTTAAATACATTTTATTCTTTTCAATTCATTATTACTTATACGCTATACAAAAAACGCTTAAAAATTAGCTTAATTAACTTAAAATTATCTTATTTTAACTTACTGGACCCATGCGGGCACTCTAAATTAAACATAATACTTAATTGATGTCTTTCGACGTTTCGTACGATTATAAATTTTATTTTTTTTCTATATTTATTTAAACTAAAACTAAGAAAACATTTTATTTAATACAAAAACTTAGTATACGGACTTTCTTTTTTATAAAATCTTAAAAACTAAAACTTATAAACTATCTACCTATAAATAAATCTTAACCTACTTAATCTACTTAACCTACTTAAACTAACTTATTGTATATATCATACAATTTTTTTTTCTTTTTTTTTTGTCCCTAGATGCGTTACCCTTTCTTCCGTTCTTTTAGAGAAGTTGTTACCCATCTAAGTTCTTATAAAATTTTTTTTGTTTTTTTTTCATTTTTAAATTTTTTTTTATTTTTTATTTTTTTTTCTCTTATGTCTACCCTAAACCTACCTAAATCTATGTAAGCCGGCCATGACTAAATAATTAGGCTAACCGACTTTGCTTCCGAGTGAAGCTATATTGTGCTAGAGGAATTCGACGAAGGTACTTCCTCTCCTCCCATAAGCCACCAAAATTGTTGGTGCTGCCGTGCAACATCCCTCATGTCGCGACTCCCTACCGACCTACTGAACCGGACACGCTCCGCACTGCCATGTGCGACGTCTCTGTCGTAGTTGAGTCGCCTGTCCGCAGCTGTTCGAGCAACGTGGAAGATTAGCGGCACCGCCAATCTGTCCTGGATCAGACCTTTCATATCTAGGTAGAGGAACGCTTCTGGAGGAACAAAGCCGTCAAAGCGAACTCTCTCATGATACATATAGTTAGGGTAGTAAGCCCCGGAGATCAGGTTGTTCGATGAGGTCATTGCTCTTGCAATGTGCCTTCGAGTCAACTTAATGACGAAATTGTCCACTCTTATTAGGTTCGCCCTATTGTATAAGACCTCATTAGGATAGAATTTTATGTACTCAGACTCTGGTGTTCTGTATAATCGAAGACAAGTCCTAAGACAAGCCCTCTCAAACACCCGAATCTTTTCCAATAAACTTGCTCTCACGTTGAACCACACGGGACATCCAAATACAAGCATAGGCCTGATAAGGGCCATGTAGCAGATAACCTTCACCCCCGCATCGAGTTGGCTGTTATAAAACAGTCTCTTTGTAAGGGCAAAGGCACCTTTGGCTCTGGCCAGAGCAACATCTATATGTTTGTTAAAATACAGATATTGATCTAGCCAAATCCCAAGGTATCTGACTACATTTCGACAAGCAAGTGGCTGTCCGTGTTGTCCGACGATAGAAAACTTTCGCCAATTCTTTCTGGTATCCCTAGAGGCCCCAGACAAAGGCGTCCTAAACAAAATGGTTTCCGACTTCTGAAAATTGATTTTCAACTTCCAGTCATCGCAATATCGTTTAATTTTATCGAAATCACGTTGCAAGAGTATATTAATAACCTCAATCTTTGGACCTGATCTGTACGCGATTAAGTCGTCTGCGTACGCTATGGCATGGTGAAGTGAACCTATCAGATCACTTGTGTAAATGTTGAATAGGATCGGCGAGTTTACCGCACCTTGTTGCAGACCGTTTTTAATGTTAAATGTTCCAGCAGAAGTCACATCGCCATTTTTCACGATGAACTGTCTACTGGAAAGCATATCAAAAAGAATATACAGCAATGGTTTACTAATGCCCAACCTGTCCAGCTTGAAAAAGAGTCCCTCTAACCATACGGTATCGAAGGCTTTTTCCAAGTCAATCAGGCAGGCACCAGTGCACTGATTCTTGCCTTTGTTCCATTGGATATCAGAAACCAGTTTAGACGCAGCATGAATAACATCATGCCCCGCCTTGAAACCGAATTGATTATCCGGAACTATATGTTTGTCCTCAACCCACTTAGTCAGGACTCTATTGATCACCTTCTCGAAAACCTTACTGATGCTTGGAAGGAGACTGATCGACCGGAGATTGGCCGGATTGGAAGTGTCTTTATCCCTTTTGGGGATGGGATGTACCACCGCAGTTTTCCAATGCGCTGGATAATGTGCATTATTCATTGCAATATTAAACAGGGTGGTATAAATGTTCACCGCTTCTAGAGGGAGATGTCGAAGCACAATGTTCGGTATTTCATCGGTTCCCACTGATTTCTTACTTCTAAGTGATTCGAAGATCGTTTGGAGCTCTGCCTTCGAAATGAACGGTGGTAGTACCATCTCATTGGTGATGACATTATTTGCCATATTCTCGTCACTGAACTGGGTGAAACCCGAGCTCTCGAATCGCCAATTCACAATTTCATTTCGAAGGTAGAAATTGTGCACAAGGACTCGATTTTCCAGGTCGTGGTTCGGGCCAATGATGTCATTCGCCTTATATACTTCCTGGAAAGTCGCTCCTATAGCCTCTACCTGCTCCTGCGGATCCTCGATCACAAAGAAGTTGTCATCATCAACAGCTTCATTTGGATCGATGCCTGCTGCTGTAAGTATGTTCTCGTTGTATGTCGTTCGGGCGATTTTAAGACACGAAAGGTCGTTGTGATCTTTCCTCCGAAATATTTTATTTATTTGCGGGAACATATTCGGGTTGCTGGTGTTTACAGCCCGAATTTTGTTGTTCCAATACAAACTGACAGATGCTCTGTAATTTTCTTTTATTAATGTTTGGAGGTTTTTGATCGACGACTTTAGCGTCATAATCTCCGAGTTATGTCTATCAGTAAACTGTCTGTACAAGGTTTTCAGCCTTGACAGCAGTCTGCTTTTATGTCGGTGCAGTGCGTCAATGGTTGCGTT
Organism: Volucella bombylans; assembly: GCA_949129095.1. Taxonomy (NCBI): domain Eukaryota; kingdom Metazoa; phylum Arthropoda; class Insecta; order Diptera; family Syrphidae; genus Volucella; species Volucella bombylans. The sequence continues at coordinate 127,441,684 of OX422140.1, read as the reverse complement.
GCGGAATAAGTCTTCGTTGTCAGTGTATTGATACCGAGGTATCGTTTTGTCCATTGTTCGTTTAATTGTCTCGTCCATTAGTTTTAGATATCTGTCAATCTCCTCGTTTGACAGATTTCTATTGGACGGTGGGTAGAGCGAATTCGAGGAGAGTGCTCTCGTCATTGTTCTGGAGAAGTGTGTCCAACGCACCCTACTATAATTGTAGGCATGCCTTTGAACAAACTCGTCCAATTCCGCAGCTTCGTTCGGAACGGTTATTTCGGTACTGAGTCCGCAATGGTCACTGTCATACACGAAAGTTCGTAGACAGTTTATGGTTTGTTGGTTTGTGCATATCAGGTGTATTCGTGTGTCGAACAGCAGGAGATCCAAATAAGACGGACTATCCGTCGCCTTAAGGCTGATTCGATACATTATATTGTGCTGACCCCACCAATTGAATAGTAGGTTCCCTCTAGTATTTGGAGTATTATTTCCCCAATCGCTATGTTTGGCGTTGAAATCTCCGCCGATAATAAAGTAGTTCTCCTCCAATTCCAGTCTTAGGAATCGAAAAAGTGTCTCGAGCTCTGAGATGAATAAAGTGGATTCAGTAGCCTTAGGTGCATAAACAGACACCATGTATAATCGCTTTCCACTACGGAGTGGGATATACACGATGCATGCCTCCAGCACCTGGAACCTACGTACTACACGACTGTATACTCTTTTAAAACGAATACCTTTTCGTACGAAAATCGCAACACCTCCTCCCTGAATGGAGTTGGGTCGGTTTCTCCGTACTATTTTATATCTTTTGTGCCTCATTTTGTGTCTCTTGGTAAGCTTAGTTTCGCTAACCGAGAGCATATCAGGGGCTTGGTCTTTAAGCAACTTAAATAGTGTGGCTCTTCGTTCGAACCTAATCAGTGAATTAACATTCACTGCAAGGACCTTCAGGGTTTGCTCCGCCATGTGCGTACCCATTACGACTGGAGGTGCGTTAGGCCCGGCAGCAGCGCGTATATTTGATCTACCCGCTTAGCCTGTTCCTGTATTTGACGCTGCAGCTGAGCCATCTGCCCCTGAATAGAGAGCAAGATAGCCAGCATGTCAGGTACAGGTTCCGGTGCTCTAGGCGCTGGGGCCTGAGAAGCTACCTTTGGTTGTTGTACCGTATTTCCCCTACCTGCCGCCATTTGGGCGTAGGTAACATGGGGAGTAATGGCTGGTGTTTGTGTCTGCACGAGTGGACGTTTAATTTCCACTTTCTGCTGCCGAGCCAGATTTACTCTTTTGATGTATTGGAATTTGGGACAACCCCGATAATTTGCGGTGTGTCCCGTGTTCCTACATAACGCGCAAGAGAGTTGGCTTTTTTCTGACGCTCCGTCCTTGCCTAGAGCGCATTCCTCGGACTTGTGGTTCTTTCCGCACTTCACGCATCGAGGCTGCATTTCGCAGTTCGACGCGGCGTGCCCGAACCTTTGGCAACGAACACATTGTAAAATGTTTTCGCTCCTCTTTAATTTTTCCCAGTGTACAACCTGGTAGTCTAGGACTTTAATGCTCCTTAGACCATCCAGTTTGCTGTTGGGACTCAGCTGAACCAGGAAGAACGGTAGTTTCCGCTTCTCCCTTTTGGCTCTAGCCGTGACGAATGGCTTAACCCCTACGAATTTGAGCTCTTCGCACTCCTTCTCTTTCAGCAGTGCAAGGACCTCCTCCGGATCAGTCGACGGTTCTAACCCCCTCAGCAGCATTGTCTGCAGCTTTTCACCTTTCGGTGTGAAGGAGAAGAACTCCGTCGTCGAATCCCTTAACAAGTTTTTAATTTTATGATAGCGCTCCACTGTATTGCAATGGATCGCGTGTCTATCTAAACTAAGTCTTTTAACAAAAAAATTATTGCCTATGGCCGACTTACATAATTCTATCGTATCTTTCAACTCCATCTTGAAGGTGTTGATTGGAGGTACCCGTTGTTTAGTTGATTTGTGTGGTTGTTGTTGTTTTTGTTGTAGCTGTTGTTTATGCTTCAGCTGCTGCTTTTGCTGTTGCTGCTGCTTCTGCTGCTGCTTTTGCTGCTGCTTTTGCTGCTGCTGCTGTTGTTGCTGCTTATGTTGTTGTGAGTTTTGTTGTTGTGGCTGCTTTTGTATGTTTTGTTGTTGTATCGCAGTTTTCTGTGTGTTTTTTTGCGGTATAGACTCGCTTATGTGTGACTGTTTTTGTGAGTCTTGGAGTTGCTGCTCCTTCTGTCTCCTCGCAACTTGCTTGGCTTTAATAGCCAGTACCTTTAGTTGCAGCTCTTTGATACTGCTATACATTTCTTGCATCTCTGGCTCTTCGTCGTCTGACTCTGAGGCGGCTAACGATGCGAAAATGTTATCACTTCCCATATAGTGTCCTTCTCCACCGTCAGATACATATGGGAAATCGTCTTTGTCAATTTCTTTTCTGTATTGTTGTCGTGCTGCTGCCCTTGACGATGTTGTTGGCGCCTCTTCCCTCACTCTACCAGGCAGCTTTTCAGTAGACGCTGAAAGGGAAGGGCGTTTCACAAGATTAGGAGTAGGCCTCAGCTTCCTCCTCCTCTTAGCACTAATTTCTGGTTTCCCAGAATGAGAATGGGCCGACATAACGGCCTGGTCATCTAATGACAACAAGTCATCTGCTGGCCCCGCTATTTGAATAGCGGACCGCTCACTTTCACTCATTGTCTGACTGTTCACTTATTTATTGTTTTTTTTTTTTACTTTTAAAAATAGAAATAAAAATAGAAAGTCCGATATGTTTCGGGGATCGAACCCACGACCTCTGCTTTATCGGCAGACACCACTACCACTGGGCCACCGAAGCACTTGGCCAAAATGTTTCTGGTTGTTCTTTTATTAATTTCGCTTTTAACTAGAAGCCGACACGTTTTTTCTCCACGGAGATCTATGAACGACTGAAGCGTTTGCTACTACCACTACACCAAGGCCACCCCCTTGTGCTCAAAATATAATACTCGTATTTTCTATCAGCATTTTTACTAGTGTGACTTTTACCGTTCAGTGTTATGAATTAGTTAGTTAGATATGATCTTTATTCAATATTCATTTCATGTTCATACATACATACTCGTAGTTCACAATTAGAGCATGGCGTTAGCCATCATCCGAAAAAAGAGAAAATATAATATTTTATTTAACATCAAATTAAAAAGAAATAGTTGTTATAATACTGTCATAAAATATAATAATATCTAACAGATAATTCGAGAGTTAATCAGAAACTTTCGTTTATTGTTTGGGAACGGTATTTCCATGCAGTTTTAACGTAGCTGACTAGAGTTTAATAATTTTTAATTCATCCATAGTTAGAGTAATTTTGCCCCAGTGGGTGCGTCTAGTGGCGTTAAGAATGGGGCAGGTTCTTATAAAATGTATCACGTCCTCTGCTGTATGTCGGTTATACAGTGTGGATTGGTCGCTTCGATGGGGCATATAGTTTAGGTACAAAAACTCTCCTCTCGTTTTGAAGATTGTGGAAATAGTATCAGTACTGTTGTTGTCCTGAAAATAATTGCTTGTTACGTTGTGCTCCAGCATTCGATATAGGTTCCTGGATTGAATTCGCCTTGCTCGTTCATGGAAAAGTTCAAATTTTGTTTCCATTATAATACTCCATAGGGTTTCCAAGGGTGTTTCCCATATTTCAGGGTTGTCACTTTCTAGTTGTCACAATCTTGACAAAGAATTGAGAATTGCGTTGCACGATATGGAATGCCACTATTATTTCTGATGTAGCTGAAGTCAAGTTTTAGAGTATATAAGTAGAGAGGGTTAAATCAAAATGAAGCATGCACCTTGAAGTGTTTTTCGGTAGACGAACAATTCCCTTTAGGAAGTATCTTAGCAGTTTTTCAGCGTCATAATACTGGAGAAATCCCCAGACCTCTGCAGCATAACACATTATGGTTCTTACTACCGCTTCAAACAGTTTGTAGGTCACACTTGTTGTGACGTCATTTTTGCCAAGAAGTCCTTTCCAGTTGCAGTTGATGGCTATTTTAGCATCATGTAGTTTGGATCTGAACTGCTTTTAAAGAGAAAGTTTGGGAGTCGGGATTACACTTAGATACTTGTACTCTTTAAGATTTTCTAGTTCCTCTGCTTCCCAGGCCCATTTCTCATCCTTAGCGTATATATATTTTCATTACTGTGTTTAAAAAGATATTCCTCGGTAGCTGCTTGGATCTTCTTCACTCCCTTTTTTTAAGATTGGGAAGAAAATGCTTTTCCTGAAGTTTTCATCTCCCACTCCTTCATCGAAAATCTGATTAAAACATCCTGTAAGGTATTGTTGTAATTTCTCCGTGGAATACTTATAAAATTCGTAGGGTATACGGTCTATTCTTGGTGCCTTATTCAGCTTGCAAGCGTAAGCTACATTTTTTACCTCTAGAGATGTGATCGCCGCATCCAGTTTCACATTTTCTTTTTTTTTTTTAAATCCCCCGCGATCGAGGGATTTAAGTACCCTTAAAAAGTTTTGCACACAGCGCGGGCGAAAGAAAATCATGGAGAATGGAAAGGGAGGTACCGGTGAACGCTGGATTTAAATGTTTAAGGGGTATAATGACTAGGGAATAAAGAGCTATGCAGGGCATTCCATAAGCGAGCTGTACAGCTTAGGAACGAATCACGATATTTCAGAGTACGTCCGAAAGTGGGCTTGAGGGTATACTGATGAACATTTATAGCGAGACGGGTGTTACGGTTAAAAGTCTGAAGGGGCGGAATGCTACTGGCGATTTCTATGGAGCACTGGTCGGTGTTCGAGGCTGTGCATTGTTTGAGTAATATTAGCATCACCTATGAGTTTTAACGCACGGTTTTGAATCCTATCTAGCAGGTGCAGATATGTTTTGGGAGCACCCGACCAGATGTGGGCATTGTACTCCAATTTCGGGCGGATATATGCCTTATATATTGAGGCCCGATCAGAGGGGATGAAGTATTTTTTACATCGCTTGAGGAAACCTAGACATTTCGCAGAATTTTTGACGACATCGAATATGTGGTCATTCCAACATAAATGTCATTGACACACACACCGAAGAATGGAAGTTTATCGGTTTCGACGATTCAAGTGCTATTCATGGATAATGGCTGGGTGTTTAAATTTCGCTTTAACGACAGCAGACAGCATTGTTTTGGAAGCGTTAAATTCCACTCTGTTGATAGTTCCCCAATTGGTTATGCTGTTAATATCGGAATTTAATGAGCTTGACTTACGCTGCCGTTCCCGTTCTACAGCCGAAGAGCAGGGACGTGAGTCCGGGAAGGAATATGAAAAGCAGAGAGTACTGTCGTCAGCAAAGGATTAGGAGTAATAGAAAAGAGATCGTTGATGAAAATTAGAAAGAGTGTTGGAGACAGAACGGAGCCCTGGGGCACACTAGCATTTATTTTGTGAATATCAGACTTGAAACCATCCAAGACAACTTGAATTGGACATTTCGAAAGGTAGTTTCTAATCCATTGAAGAAGAGAGTCATTGATCCCAAATGCACGCATTTTCGACAAAAGAGCCTGATGCCAAACTCTGTCAAATGCCTTTAAAATATCAAATACAACTATCTTGTTTTCGTCAGATCGATGTACGCTTTGGTTCCACTTTTCGGTGAGACATGCCATCAGATCAACAGCGGACCTGTTGCTACGAAAACCATATTGCCCGTCATTGAGAAGTTCTTGTGTTTTGAAATATTTCATGAGCTGACGATTTATCAGCGTTTCCATGACCTTGGAAAGAAGGGACGTAAGTGCAATGGGTCTGTAGGAGGAGAGAGAAGATGATTCTCCTTTTTAAGGGGCGGGCTGGACAAATGCTGTTTTCCATCTGCTCGAGAAGAATCCTAAAGGTAGGATTGATGAAAAAGCTTACGCAGTGGTTTTGCCAGCGTGGAAGAACACCTCTTCAGAAGAAGGGGAGATATACATCTGGACCAGCGGATTTATGTATGTTTAGATCTTTAAGTACTCTTGCTACTACACGAGTGCGAAAGTGGATTCGTCCCATTGAAGATCCGACGCACTCAAGTGTAGGCGGAGACAAAGCACAATCTGGGAGTGTTGAACTGGCCGCAAAGCAGATTGGCCTTATCCAAAGAGCTGACAGCTGGAATGTCATTGTAAATGAGCGTTGGGATGGAGGATGAGGCGGAATTTCTAATGTTTTTGACGAACGACCAACAATTTTTACTGCCTGTGGGATATTGTAGTATTTTTTGCCTCAGTTTTTGGTCGAATTGGAATCTTACAGGCTTAAGAAAGTCGTTGCAGTCATTCCTGGCTCGTTTAAATTTTTTCGGTTTTCCTCTGTCGGATTGGTCTTGAAGGATCGAAAAAACCTTTCTCTAACCCTGACAGCCCCTTTACAGCTCGAGTGGTACCATGCCTTTTCTTTTGGTCTCTTCATCCGATGAGGGATAAAGGATCTCATTCCAAAGAAAATGGTGTCTGTGATCATATCAGCAGCGGCATCCACGTCGTTATCGAGGAAACAAAACGACCAGTTAAAATTCCTAAAGAAGCTGTTAAGACCGCTCCAGTTGGCTTTCTCGTATTATCATACGGTTCTTTTAGGATTTTTTTCTCTAACTGTGTGATCGGTGGACGAGAAATTAGCTGATATGACACAATGGTCCGACGAGCCTAGAGACGAGAGCACATCAACGGTGTACTTACCAGGGTGAGAAGTTAAAAACAAGTCCAGGGTGTTGGCGGTATGACTGTATCAACGTCTGGTATTCGCATGGGCTCATTTGCAAGCTGCGTCAAGCTGCTTTCCGCAGCGAAGATCTCAACATATCGTTCTTCGGGTGTTGTCTGTCCAGAATGTCGAAGCCACCCAGAATTGTGTATATTGAAGTCGCTATACGATTTCAGTATGAGAATACAGGGATACAATTCTTTGAATGGAGGCAGACAGCACATCAAGCTCGTTAAAAGTCGAATTGCTGTCCAGTTTGGGGCTTCTGTAAATAATGCAGTAGTGGATAATTTGCTTCCGGAGATGGAATTTTAACCACATGAAATTGAATTCCGGATTGGAATAGGGACTACATTGTGGTGGAGTTTTGTATTCTACATCACTACGCACATAAATGGAGAGACCGCGGTGAGAGAAGAATAATGGCACTAGTTCGTAGCCAGGTAGCTTCAGATCAGAATGACGTACGCAGAAAAGTGATTACTTTCTAGCCCGCGTATAAAGAAAGAAAAACACAAAAAACACAAAAAACACAAACACCGACGTTACTAAGCACAGCTGTGAAGTAAAAATTCAGAGTTGGTTTACCGAATCAAATTGTTGTAGGGGTTATGCCCATACAACAATAGGAAACAGCACACCTCACAAAATTCATACTCACAGCCCGCTATCCATCGGTTGTTACATACACTCATCCACTGCACGCGCTGTATAACAATGTATTCAACAGTATGCATGGAACAGTATGACCAGGGGTAGGAAGGTTGGAATGTAAGGTAAAGCAAACAAGTGATGATTTGAGCTAGTTGGGAGGTTTAACAAATTTTCAAAATACACTACTAAGAACTCTACTTTTACTTGTATTCGAGAGCGATTATTAACTTCTCTGTTATTCAATCTTCTAGCTACTCGTAGTTTCCAAGAGTCACGACTGTCTCTAACATCATTTAACTCCTGTGTAAGATTTTGCCAGTACTGTCTTTGTTTTTCTTTGCAGATACTTTTATACTTTTATACACGCTATTTGGTTTTTCGTAAGCTAGTTTGGTAGCAGAGGTTGGTGTTTTTTTTGCCAGATGTAAGCAAGCAAAAGATTTTTTTTTCGCACTAAGGCAATCTGCGTCATACCATAGCTGTTTTTTTTTTGTTGATCTTCTTCCATCAGCTTGAAAACGTCAAAGTGTCTATTCCTTGACTGGTTGGTGGTTCGGAGAAATCAATTGTGTCTAGGACTCGATCTGTCTTTCAGGCTCAGTATTCACATTTTGAGTGGAAAGTGGCAGTGACCAATAGCGCAAGATGATCGGAGAACGGGAATTCGCCTAACCCAATATCAGGCATGCAGTTTGTCCAATCATCTCTCACCAAACAGTAGTCTATCGTTGAAGAAGCGTTGCCTCTGAAAAAAGTGAGAGAGCCATATTCATCGTTATTTAATCGACTCACATATTTCGATGAATTTTCTACCAATGCTATCAATTGTTTTGTCCTTCGACATCCTGGGAGTGTAAGCAGTATCACCAGTACCACCGAAATCTGGATGAAATAGCCACAATTGTGTATCACCCACCCTAGCGTTCTAAAAGGAAGTTGTACAGGGAAGAAAAATAAATCTTGCTGCCAAAAGTTGCAATTAATTTAAACTGGAATGATAAAGAGAGTTTGTCCATTTTTTATGATTTTTACAAAGGTTCTGTCATGATTCATGAACGAAACAACAGTGACAGGTTTTTTTTAATACGCTTTTTTAATCCGTAAAGACATCCTCCGTTAGCTCTTCCATGAGTTGATGTTCTTGATGCAAACATCCAGTACAATTCGTAATCCTCAAATAAATGTGTGAACGTATCTTTGGTCGATTCGATGAAAGTTTCGTACAAGAAAAAGATATCATACTGATGGATTAACTCAAAAAGTTAATAATACTGATTGTACCGATCAGTGTAGAATGGGTTGACAGTTGATTGTATGTCAAAGTGGATGTTTAATAATATAGTAAACGTGAAAATATTTAATCAAAAACAATTTAATATGCAATATAAAAGTATTGTCACAATTTGAGTGAGTTCTAGCTTCTAGGACTTAGTTACCACCAATAAATGAGTTTATTAGGAACTTCGCCATAACAAATGCAAGTAGAAAACCGTCGTCCTAATTCCAGTGCAAGCACAATCGAACGAAGAATGCCATAACAGGAATTAGTATCGAAAAACTTATGGAAATATTAGTTGGGAAGAATAAGGAACTCGTTAAAGAAATGGCGACAAAAACCCACTTAAAGTTATTGTGTTCTGAGTTAGCTGACTTCAAATCAAAATATGAGATTTCTGACAAAGTTTGCATACTGAAAAAACACAACCAAATCCTCGAGTCTTGACTAGATAAACTCATGCAAACAAACTCCGAATCTAACATACATAGTCAGGCGATATCGACCAGAAAGAGAAGGCAGAAGCAAGAACACTACTGGACCAAAATGGATCAAAAACTGATATAGAATCCTCCTATACTATTGCTGGTCGTAATCAACATATATGGTAGTAAGATTGAAAACTCGACAAGCTGCTTGGAACGTTCTGCGCAATGCGGAGAGTCTGAAAGGTACAAAAATTAACCTCCACAAGGATATCCGACATAGCATGCTCCAGAGAAAGGCCAAGTTACTGCTAATTATGAGAAGTCTTCGAGAAATGAAAAAATGATAAAGTACTAACTTGGGATTCTTTAGACGGGTTGAAGTGTGGTGAACAAAGCGTCCTGATTATATTCATGAGAATTTTTGGGGAGTACGAATTCATTTGGCATAATGACACTTTGATAAAGCGACGATAGGTCAATTTGGCTTTATGACACTTTCAAGGGAAAAAACCCTTACCTGATTAAATTTCAAACGGTCCATTAACCACCATTAAAAGTTCAAAATTATTAAGACGGAGGATTTTATAATAACTGTAAATACTTATTTTTAAGTAAATACAAATCACAGAAATAAGAAAAGTGAATATTTTTAATAGTTTTATGGCTTTGAATGCTCAACAAAAAAAACACAATTTATTGAATTGTTTTAAATTTTGTTACACACCCGCCAGACAGTTTGTCACATACCCTTAACGGAGCGAAGAAGTCACGTGCAGATGTAAGCCCTGCGGAAAGGAAGTTGAAATCTATTTTGCCGCAGGTACCTGTAAGACATTGGCTCGCCTGACAGTTGTTGACATACCCTCCGTAGAAGCTGTTTTTTTTTTCTTGCACTTAAAACTGTGGCACTATTAGAAATCTTGAATTTAGATAATCCTGGCATTTTCATCAAAGCGCCATTATGCCAAATGATAGATTTTGGCCTTATGCCACTTTCACATGGATTTGGCCTTATGTCACGGCACAGAGTAGTACCAGTCTACCAGAACGATATTATTTTCTCTGAATTACGAATCTTAAGTTATAATGCACCAGGTTTAAAAAATAAACTTATGTATGTTGAATTTTTTAACTACAATATATAAAAAATTTCGATATATACGTTCTGTTTGAAACTCATGTGTTGTAAAACGGAGAGATTAGATTTATTTATTTTTAAATTGTGAATTAAAATGGATTATGCAGTAATTATGCAGTTGTAGACAAGTATACGACTTCCGTAAATACTCGTACATAAATAGTGCGGTTGTTGAGTTTATGAAGATAGAAGATTTGTATTTTGTTGTTGTAAGAAGTAATAATAAGAAACTTATCATGGTGCAGATTTATCTAAACTGCAGTCATTGGGCCACTGATTATGAAAAACTGAATGACCTACTTTTGACTCTTGACTCAGCGGACTTAATGATAATCGGCGACAATCGATCGATGAAAAAAAAGAACGTAACACTCAAGAGGGTATTACTATAATACTCTTAAAATGCCGGAGTCCGAGATAAGTTGTTTAGAAAATTGGATAGAGAGAATTTGGGCTGAGTGGTTATTTCGGTGGTGACATCCAACATTTAATGGAGTGAGGCTGTTGTATTTTAAATGGAAGCTTCGACGGCGATTTTTTGGACAGTATACCTTCATTCGCGGAACTCCGTGCTCGCTAATTGATTACTGCCTTATCTCTGGACATTGGAATTCCCTAGTAAAATGCCTCCAGATTGGCACAGAAATATTTTCCGATTATATGCCACTCGAAGCACAGTGTAAAATATCGTGCAGCAGCACAGCTGAGGAAAACACGATGTCATTAAATTTTCTCCCGAAGTTGGTGTGGATGGTCAAAAATGTTATACTGCGAACACCCTGCCAAATATTATGATACTAACGGAAATCATTAAAAAAACACAACCCACCAATGAACTAACGAAGTATAGGAGAACATACAAACAGAAGTGGTTCGATAACGAGTTCTCTAAAGCCAGGGATAAGTCGCTTGCTTTTCCAAGACTGCTTAGGCTGTACAATACTGACATCTTCAAAATACTCTATGGAGTAGCGAACAGGGACTTTAAATGTATTTTTTATACAAAGAAATTGACGTTTACGAAAAAAAATACATTGACGTGGTAAACATTTCAAGATCAGCAGCAGAGCTTTGGAAGTGTGTATGATTTATAAACGGGCAGATAAATGTGATAGCCCTACACTAAAAACACCACTAATTAACGATCATTTCAGCAAACATCTGAACCAAACGTATATCTCACCCTAGATGCAGTACGCAGCACCGCTAATTTTCGATGAATACCTGAATACCGCGTTTACCGCTCAGAATGTTCAAAATGTCATTAAAAATGCGAAAACTTCCTTTTGAGGATTATAAAAACCGCACGGTGGAGTTCTTATTAGCGCTCACGCCAGAATTCAATCGAATCTTCAATACATCAGATGTCCCGAAAAGTTTCAAAAGAGCGATAATTTTTCCACTACACGAAATAGGAGAATGCAATAACCTATTAAACTATAGAGGCATGTTTTTTTATATACATACAGTCTTGCATGAATTCCAAGCCGGAATTAGGAAGGATTAATCTATTAACGACCAAATATTCTAGTTAATATAGCCGAATTTTATAAAAAGAAATAAAAAACAATTTATGTCTTTTTTGCGGACTTTCGAGCAGCATTCGACTCCATTACCCGTGAACCGTGTGTATTAGAAATAAGTGAAGCTATCAGCATCCTAAGCGGTGGTGATCAAGGCTGGGATGCAGTTGACAACTATGCGCCCTTCGTTACCGAAAGCGTGTTATAGAAGGCGATTTTTAAAATACTCACGTATACATATCCATATACATGAATTTGTAAATAACCGATATTTCATGTTGAATTAAATGTCTTATTATTATAAATTTTACTTATATAAATATAAATATTACTGCCAATCTGGTAAACGGCCATAGACCAAACCAATCAGGCTTTATACTTACGAGTATTTAGATGTAATGAATCCTTTTTATAATGAAATAAAAGCCATTAAAAAGTAACTAAGCAAATAAACTGTTTTTGAGTGAAGGAAAGATTTTGCTAGGATTGAAAGCCAAATAGTTTTTCAGTGCTCATTTCGATTAGACAGTAAAGTTTTTCTGTTATATTGTACTTTCATCAAGTACGGTAGAATGGTGTTTGCCACAATTTCCTCTACATATCGATTTACAGACGAACGCTCACCTCACCGAACTACAGAGTTTACTAAATTTTGGTGCTAATGGCTCTATATATTAAAGATGTGGGTGACCGGGTGGCCGTGGCTCAAGTGGTAGTGTATTGGCTTACAAATCGGATGGGTCGGCGTTTAATCCCAACCGCGCCCGAAAGACATTCATTTTTTCAGGCAACTAAAAACACGTAAGATGAGTGGTTGCCTAGAATACAACAACAAATCCAATTACACCAATAATTTAGTCTCCCCATTAAATGTTGGATGCCACCCGTTGTTCAAAATACCCACTGAGCCCAAACATCTTTAGTTTCCTTTCTGTCCCACTTTCCAAATAATTTAACGCGTGCGGGGTATTGTGAACAAGAATGATATAATATTTGAAGGTTTATCTCATTTTAATTTCAATGTTAGCGCCAGAATAAGTCACAGAATATATCGTTAACCCAGACTAAATTCAATTAATTTTCAGTAAACCTTCAATGAAATCGACCACATTTCGAATGATAAAACTAGTTTTTTGCAGCAAAATCTATGCAGAAATCTATTATCAATTCAATGATGGTAAGAGACTATAAAAAGGTGCAGATAATATCTGCCGGTATTCAGATAACGATATCCATTAAATCACTAGTTCAATGAAACCGTAAACTTGCAAAAAACGGATAAGAGGTTGTCGAGCGAAACTGCGAGTACGAACTATGAACTTGTGTCTGCACACGCTATATTGTTCGATTCGTCATGTTATACCAACAGTTTTTTGCGACTTCGAACGGCGAAATAATGACGACTTTTATAGACATAAGCTGTAGTTTTCGTGGGTGAAGCTAATGTCGCATGTCGCATGTCGCATGGTGGTGCACATTCAACAAAAAAGATATGCATATCATTTAAATAATTTAAGAACAATTTTTGACAGAATTTCTAGAGAACTCATAAGGACGGCAATAAGATCTTAAAATTTATGCGAGATGTTAATGATTTCGATGTTTTTTCACCCATTCACAAGAAACGAAATCTTACTAATTGCCACTAAAATCTGCAAAAGAAACTCCAGATATGCATTTACGAGTATTCTAAATACTCTACTTAGATAGATAAAATTAAAATACTTGAGCTCAGTCGTCCGTAAACCGTCAGCCATGTAAAATACGATGGGGGTAACGCATATAGAGTTGGAGTTTGATGGGTCTAAATATACATTTTACATATACGTCAGTCAAGCATAATACACATTTCAGTGTTGGATAGTGTACGAAATATGCATATGTATATAAAAGAACAATGCCAATGAAGTACTCGTACAGATCTTCTAAGTTAAAAAGTCAATGGTGAAAAAAGTTAGGGCTGAGCGAATCAGCTTTTATTGCCATATTCAATGAAGGACGCCAGAAAAGCCAGTCTGAAACGCAATAGAAGCTCTAGTACTAGTTGCAGTTCAAAGGAGAGAACGAGAGACAAATAGCTGGATGATTCAAATGCCAATTAAATCTCAGTCTCTTTGATGTTATGATCCAAAATCTAGAAGGCTGCAGAATGGTACTAAGTTCAATAAATTTAGCTAACCACTCAAGCAGCGTAGTAATAATGCAGCCATGTGTGACAGATTTGTAACATTAGATGAACTCAGTGGAGTAAAAGGTTTGTAAATAAATACGAATTAATCATCCAATAAGACACAACATTGAATTATGTGGCAAACACACATCGTGTATATTAGGCGCTTTATTATAGTGTAATGAACAAGGATTCGAATTCTCATCCCTGACAATCAAGTCTTAGGTTTTGAATGGAAAAAAATGGTTTCAGAATCAACAAGAATTACTTCTGCTCCGAATCTACGAATCGTTGTCTTTCACCGACCAATTGACATTTATCAAGAGAATTCTTATTTAATACTGTGCGCATTCCAGGAATTATTTAAATTTTCAACCCACCAGTTAGTACTTACTACCCCCACCCACCTATCACCGCCTACATGAAAGAAGACTCATGCTGGTTTTATTTGAAGGGATAAATGAGTCCTCGTTGTTTATTTTTTTGACGACATACAACTGGTACACCCACACTGCGTGCATTTCGCAAATAATTTATATAATTCTATGCGGATGTGTGTGTTTGTCTGTAAATCAGGCGTTCTTGTACCCCCAGTGCAACCCTAACAATTTCAATGGCCACCCACACTTTTTATTTAGCACTTCGCACCCCACTGAGGTTGATGAGTATAATTGAAGAGGCTTTGCACGAGTTGCACAAAGGTATTACCATGACATGGTAGTTAATTGAAGCTAATGACAGCTTTTAGCCCTAGACAAGCCACCCACTGGTTTCACACCATCTAGTACACTCATTTGCTTCATTTTCCCTTCCGAGGAGTACCACCACTTTACATTGGCCACATTATGCCATGCGGTTTAGCTATCAATCGCAGTTACGCCGGTGGTTGAGCGCAATGACACAGATACAGATACGAGTATAAGCGAAAGAAAATATTTACGAACACTCGTAGATGGTTTTTTCGGGCTACTGCCTGCGACCCGTCAGCTTTATCAAATTTTCACAATTTAATTATTGCCCGGATGATTTAGATAATTTTTTTGCCAAGCATTGCAAATGCTGTGAAAATTACGAACATTTCAAAAACTATGAAATTTTGTGCAAACTATGAAAATTATGAATACTGTTTGCCTTTCAGTGTCACCGTGGGGTAGAGAAGTGTTTGTAAAATAGTAAACTGTAAAATGCAAACTGCAAATGAAAAAGTTTTTGTTTTCGAAAATTCAGTGTGGCATTTGCAAATGGATAATGTGATTAAGTACACGTAATTTCAGTTGCGAAATTATTGTTTAAATTTAGGGGCAGCTGCATATTTAGAAATTTAAATGCCACCAATGGCTTAAGGAAACAGGTTAATGAGTGGAATTTGATAAATATTTATTGGGTTTGATAAAGATTTCTGTTTGAGACACTCAGTGGAGAAACTTTATCAAACTTTTTAACCTTTGAATCGGAGGATATCATTTTACGAGTATGCAGCTCCGTAGCATTTAACTATCATGGGTTCTTTTTGATGCCAAAATATCAAGGAATTTTGACAAAATTGTGCCAAATTATTTAATCCGTAGCCAAAGAGTTGTCTAGGCTGTTGTTGTTTTGTTTTTTTTTTTGTTTACTTTACCAAGGTACAATAAAAGACTAAGGTAAAGAACTTAGCCATTGTATTCCTTATGTGTTCTTTGAGCTAATTTTTTTTATTATTTCACGAAAGATCACGCACCATAGCAGCACATAATACCTGCGCGAATAAGCTCTGTGGAGTCATCGTTAACTTAATAACAAGTCTTCCAGGCTTTTGTGCTACAAAAGTTGAACATATTAACATGTTTCGCAAAATAATGGTGACCCTGTAAGCCGCAGTTCCTTTCGTTAAGGTACAAAAAGATTTTTGTAGCAAATTAGCTCATTTTTTTTGTTCCGCGCAGCATTATTATATTTCTTAGAAACATAACCATCGTACATATACATAATCCTAATCGAGCAATATGTTGGAAAAAATTGCCTAAGCATTGTCGAAGAAGTTCATGCGAAATTTTATAATTGAGGTTTAAGACCTAAATGAAGTTAAGAGATTTTAATCTGCCAGTAGAGTTTAATAGATCCTTAATCGTATGTACTTGACAAGGATAGATTCAGTGTCTTCCAATCCAAATTCATTGCCATTATCCAAGTTGCAACAATTATTACTGAAAATGATATCGCCGGGAGGTCATGAGATATAAAGTGCAAAAACGATGACCCTATACCCTATGTGAAATGCCCTCCTGTAGTTCTAGAAATCCGGAAGTAGCTAACAATTTAGGCATAAATTGCTGGGATTAAAGTTTGATTGTTCGCTCAACTTAACCTAAAGAAAATGACTTTAATTTTGAGAATCTAACCGAATAACACCGAAAGGTCTTTTCCAAATACTAACTTTTATTGTACTCGTTCTTACATCAAAAAATGTTATTTAAAAAACCTATGCGATCTCTTGCACAATATACTTCTATTCATTCTTCTTGAGGATTGGAAGTTCTCATCTGCTGAGTTTATTTATGTTTAACATAAGAGTCAGTTTAGACGGTGTAAAGGAGATCCTTAAAAAAAGTCTTCTGTCTGGTCTCAAATGGATTTAAACTAATAACTTTGGGTCTGTCTACCATTTAAGCTTACATATATCAAGATTCCGGCCGTCCCGGTGCGGATGTTCCTGTTCTAGAATCAGTCTTAGATACTTAGCACTGGGCAATAGAGATAATAGTTGTAGCTCAAAGGTATTTATAATAAATACTCCCCTCTTCTTCGTAAATAGCATCAGTTAAATTTTTCCCAGATTTACTTTCATTAATATAACGAAATTGCAAACAAATAGCCCAGTGAGGGATTCTCTAACGGATTCATTGAGTACTCTACATCCTAGAAGGCAGTAAAAGTATCACATTTAAAGTTAATTATATTTTAAAAGCATTGCAAAACTTCAAGAAGAGCTGCGTGTTTTTTGTTTTGTTTTGATGCGCTGGAGAGGTAAAAACATGTATGACGATTCTGTCACCGTGATAGGAGTTACTTCCAACTCCATATTCCTGTATGCTTTCGCTTCTGTCATGCAGCCCATTACAGAATCCCCGTAGGACATTTTTCAACGGTTTTGAAACCGTGTTTGAAACTCAACGAGTTGTCACTGGTGCTTCGCAGTATTAGAACAGAAGCAACAAAAATTGAATTAGTCGTGAATGTGGGCAAAACTAAGTATATGTCGTGAACAAGAAAGGACACACAACATCCACGAATCCGCAAAAATGTCACAATAGACAGGTGTCAGAAGCTCAAATAGAGTTACTGTATGAAGCCAATCACTGTTTCTCCGGCCTGAAAATGTAAATGAGTAATAAGGCTTTGTCAAGTAACACTAAGGAAATTTTACATAAGATCCTCATCATCCCAGTACTGTTTTATGATGCAGAAACAAGAATGTTTGAATGTAAAATTCTTCGAGTGATCTTTACTCTCGTTTGCGTTGACAGGGATTGAAGGAGGAGATTTAACAGCGAACTCTAGGAGCTGTGCAGTGAAATTAACCTGGTCACATAAGTGGCTTAAGATAGCTAGGACATGTAGATCGAATGAACACCAACAGACCAGCCCGAGAGCTGGAAGTTTTTGATTCCAATCCGCATGCGCAACTCAATAGATGAATATCTCGCCTCACACGGAGACCTCAACCAAATTGGAGTGTGCAATTGAAGGCGGTTAACCAGATACCGCGTTAGATAGAGAGGGTTATTCCTTGAGGCCCAGCTCCACCCCGAACTATAGCACTATCTAAGTAAGTAGGTAAGTGAGATCTTGCATAATTCTTCTCATGAAACTATAGACCCTCTTCCATGCTGTCCTCGTCGATACCATACAAATTTTGAGTCTTCGGGAAATACGGTACTACCTATCACTATTTTCAAAGCATGTCGGGCTGAATTTTTGCCTAACATGATCAGCGATATTTCGGTGTCTTGCGCCCGTGTTAACATGTGAGTTAACAGTCCATGTTTTCTGGTAGTCCTCTCTGTTCTGCAGAAGTTTATATATTTATCGTCTAATTGTTGAGATGTCGCTGTTGCAATTCTATATGAGATATTTCTCTAAAGGACATTCCTTTACGTCGTTGTATATTAGTGCCAATAGTGATGTCATTTTCGCAAAGAATATATTTAAACGCTGCGTACATTAGCATTCATTTCTTATCAGCTGTCTGATTTCTCCTTCTCGCCTTCGTATTTTAAGTGATCTCTAAAATAAAGCCTATTGTGCAACTATTGTATTTATATGTGGGGGAAATCCATATCTTTAAATTTGTTAATTGAGACCTACATTATATTCCAATTATACTTACATGACTGGACCTAGGATTGACTCTTGTGGAACTCCTCCTCTTTTTTTGTACATGTTTGGTCCTCTGTGCTATAAAAACCGTATCCCTCTTAAAAAATATTTTATTCTTATTCGTAGTATTTCATAATGCGGGATAGTGTTCTACATTCCGGATATTGAGGGTCATGACAGGACAGTACTCTTTTTCGCCTCCTTTTCTCTTGGTCCCAAATATTGTTTCGTAAGTTAAAAACCAATTAGTCTAAATTGCAAACGCCCCCACTTTCCTACTTGTATTGTTATTTCTATTCATATTAAAGAAGACAACTCGTATTCTTTTTAAAGATTTACGTAGCTAAGCAAATTCATGCCAATTCTCAGGGACATACCATATAGCAAGTAGTGCGCAGTAATTTTTTGTTATTGAAGCGAATTCTTATGAATTCAATTTGATCGACGCTGAATACCCCTTATACGTACAATATATGGCAAAGACCGTGGTCATGTAAATGTTAAATGAGATGAAATATAATACTGTTTTTTTTTTCTGAAAATCCAAAGTGTCAAATCATATATTATGCTGTTGTGTTAATTTAATGCTCTTATTCCTACTTTAGATCTTATTTTTACTTTGATTGTTGTGAAAGTGAAGATTTTATTACCATTGCCAAAAGAGTAGCTTACCCTCACTCGAATGCAATGCTATTTAAAATTTTGATGAAGTAAGTAAAATCGAGTTTCGAAGGAGATTTTGACAATGTACAAGAAAATGTACAAGAAGGACAAACTTCAGAGAAGGTCTCTAAGCAAATTCTCCGTAACAGCCATTGTTTTGGACCTTTTTGAAATTCTTTTTACCCGTAACTATTACATTTATTGAATGAGATCTACAACACCAAATATATTGAAGGTTAGGTATTCCAAGTACTACAATATATTCTTTTTCAAATGACCATGGCCTTCATTAATGTACATGTGTGCATATATATTTAACATTCTTAAGAATTCATTGCATCCTTTCATGTGCCACAAATGTATGTACACAAGTATTCCACTTCATAGACCTTTTCTTTCTCTGTCTACATATTTAGGTTTTTTTTTTTTTTTAACCGCAACATTTGCAATTAAAGAAATATTCGTATCATACACAATTCCTATACGCTTTTCAGCCGGAAGTGAAAAAGAATGAAAAAAAATATAGGTACTGTATAGAGACGAGTTTGAGAAAATTCAACATTTATGAGTACAAAAGGATTCCTGGCGTTCCGAAGAGTCACACATATTGGGTTTCCGTTTTAGTAGCTCAGAATGATGGCGAAAGCCTTCACTAAAACTTAGTGCATCGTATAGGTAGGCAAGCATACTGACAATCCCACACATCACACATCATTCGGATGCACACGAAGTTAGTAATAATTAAAAATTACCAACACAGGTCCAAATACATAGAAAACTGTACATGTACAAATAGCAAAACTGTATGAGTATGTTACGTAGGGTTTTTGGAAACATTTTAAGTGTAATCTCCTTTGGATTTTAAGTGGGTGGTTTACTTAAGTGAATACATTTTGCCGCTATCCCTGAAGGGAAGGAATGTATTTTCACTTAACTCAAACGACGAATGACAAATAGGATCTACGAATATGGCATAAGGCTTAAAATGAT
Organism: Volucella bombylans; assembly: GCA_949129095.1. NCBI lineage: Eukaryota > Metazoa > Arthropoda > Insecta > Diptera > Syrphidae > Volucella > Volucella bombylans. Next base: position 127,421,739 of record OX422140.1, on the reverse strand, counting down.
TTTGGTTAAATATTTGTTACTATAAAGTGCACCTTGTTCAAACGAATGCATTTTACCACATGCCAAGGCATCTAATGCGATTATGGTTTTGAAATCTATCTGTATATGGAATTTGAGTTTAAAGAACAGTAAATAAGCATAATTTGGTTAATTTCAAGGATTTCATAATGAATACGAATTATTTTGCATGATCACAGGGCTAACTTTGTTCATAAGAATATTATCATGTATGTATAAATAATTACGTCTTTAGTTCTCTTTCCTCCTACTTAATTCTATCTACAATATGATTTGTCTTGATAAGGGACTCATAGATGGTCGTCTCAATGATGAAAAATAACAAACCTAAACCAGTATACATACTCATAGCCATCAAATTAGATTGAATCTATTTTAGAGAAAGTTTATGTGAATGTAATCCAAGTATCCGTTTGTAGAGCAACCAACTGAAAGTACACATTATAGCTGCCTTAAATGCGATACTTCCTCATGCTATCGCCGTTAGTCCTTGAAAAGCAGAATATCCAACTTCAACTGCATTGCTATTCCTCTGATGGTATTGATGATGTGGCGGGGGTAGGGGGAGGATAACAAGTAAAGGCCAACATCCAATTAAATGATCAAATCGGATATACACTAATTTGTAATTAAAATTGCTACAACCTTAACTTGAAATTCTGTTGCTATTTCTGTGCTGGACTAAGCCACCACCATCTTTTTCCCGCAAAGTGAACACTTTTCCATGTCATGGAAGTCATTAGAGTCGTTCAGTCGACCGTTAAATATACGGAAATTCATTTAACACAGGTACTCTAATTGAATAAGGAGACCAATTTAAATTTGTTTTAATGTCTTGCACTTGACGTTTGGAAAATATTTGATTGTTGATCTCTGAGAAGTGAGACAAGGAAATGTAAAAACACCAATTGGGGAATATTTTTATTTTAATTAATAATAATAAAATTAAAAATTGTTCATATTTTTAAAATAATTTTTCCTATTCAATGGCAGTTCCAACGTGCAGCCAATTTCAGAGCTGGTAGGTGTATAACCTGGACCAGTCTTTATAACTGCCGAAAGCTGTATAATTAAAAGTTGATACCAAGTGACTTCTGTTTCAAATTTCTTGAACACATTACAAACTAAGCATATAGATTAAAAGTTTTTATTGGTTATACAGCTCATTGCAGCTGTGCAACGCGGTGGCTTCTTCCGAGGGCTACTGAACTTCAAGCCTGCTCTACGGCTGATCACAACTCGTTGCTATTTCTTTGTTTTACATTCCCAATGGCTCACAAATTTACAATAGGATTGAAATTGGAAGATTGAGCAGGCCTCTCCAATCCTATTGTCCCGAAACCACTGCTCGTCCTGCCTGAAGACCCATTTCAGGATGGTAGTATGATATTTTTCATATACCCACTTATGTTTGCTGTATCATTATATCCTTAATCCAACACAATAATATGAAATGCATTCCCAAACCATAATACTACTCGTAGATCCGTCGTGTTTTATGGTTTTGCGGTGAATCTTTTTTTTTGTTTTTTTATAATTTACGCTCGCCTAAGGGGTTGATACCCTTTTTACTGTTGACATGGCGCGGGCGGAAAGGTAGAAGGAGGAGAAAGGAAATTTGGTTTTTTATAGTGGTTTGAAACTCAGCTGTGTTTGGTTTCGATATTCGCTCTCCAGGGGTGGGAGTCCGAATAGAACGGAGAGTTTTTTTTCTTCACTCAGAGTGATTCGAAGGTTATAACTCACAGTATTTTTTTGTGCTTGAAACTCAACAACAGCCAAATCTACGTGACAGTGTTATGCCTTCACATGCAGAATTTTTCTGTCTGAGTTTCAATTACACAAATGAGAAACTTGAAAAACTTGTCAATGGGTAGGATTCGAACCTTGACCCTCCGAGTGAGAAACGATTGCTAGTACCAATTCATATTCTGTAATTAGGTGGACGAAATCCCTTTTCGCCATGTAGAACAATTTTACTGTCATCAGTTCACAAAATGTTCATCTACTTCTCTAGAGATCACGACAAATGATCTCTTGCAAACTTCAGTCTCTTGGTTAAGTGGATTTTTTTGATAAGTGGAACTTAATGTGCATTGCGAGCAATAAATTGAGTTTCCTAAGGCGTTAACTAATGGTATTCGAGGTTACAACAAATATATAATTTAGTTTCCCCATTAAGTGTTGGATGCCACCTATGGCCATGGAGCGAAATAACAACTGAGTCCAAATAAATATCCTTCTCTCTCCTCTCACTATCCAATTTTACGAAAAACTTAAAACGTGTTCCAGCATTTTAAGAGTAGTCACACCCTCTTGAGGGGAAAAAAAGGTATGTACATCACATTTCAAAATTAGTTCATCCAAAATCTGGGTAGATGCTGTAGAAAGATGCGTCCTTTAGTACTTTACCATACGTCTGACCATTGATGAATACATACAAAAATGTTGCGCATTGGCATCACTCTTTTAATTTACGCAATGGGAAAATCCCGTTACTTTTTTGAAGGAGGAAAAACAGATTTGATTATTTGTTTATTTAAAGGCTTAAGTAAAAAAAGTTATAGCAATGGGATCAAGGCAGAAAGAAACTAGCTGTGAAGAAAGAAAAATAATATTAGAACTGCATAAACAAAAAAAGTCGCTCAGAGAAATTGGTGACATTGTCAAAAGAAGTCGGTTTACAGTTTTTAGCGTCATTAAACGTTTTAAGAATGTTGAAAGTTTAAATAGCTACGAACGCAGTGGTCGCCCCCGTAAACTGACACCAAGGGAAGAGGTGCACCTTGTGCGAACAATAAAAAAAAAGCCTAAAACTTCATCTTCGGAGCTTTCAGCACAAATCAAAGAAGATTTTTCAAAGGATGTCCACCCAAGAACTGTCCGAAGGGTTCTGCATAGTGCTGGGTACAAAGCACGAGTTGCAAGACGAAAACCACTAATTAGTAAAGTGAAAAAAAAAAGAGATTGGAGTATGCAGAAGACTTTGGAAACAAATCAGAACAATTTTGGAATAATGTATTGTTTTCGGACGAAAGTAAGTTCAACATTTTTCAATCCGATGGGAGAATTCTGGTGTGGAGAAAACCAAACACAGAGTTAGAATTAAAAAACATCGTCAGCACTGTTAAACATGGAGGAGGGGGCGTTATGGTTTGGGGTTGCATGGCCGCCTCAGGTGTCGGTGAACTAGTTTTTATTGAACAAAACATGGATCAGTACATGTACCTCAACATACTCAAGCAAAATGTGAAACAAAGTGCAAGAAAACTGGGATTAGGCGAAAGCTTCTACTTTCAGCATGATAATGATCCCAAGCATACGGCTTATAATGTACGGATGTGGGTTGCTTGGAGCCTCGCACACGTTTTACCACATCCTCCACAGTCACCGGACCTCAATCCAATTGAGCACGTATGGAATGAATTGGAAAATCGAGTCCGAAAACATAGTGTTTCCACTAAAGAACAACTTAAACGGGCCCTTCAATTAGAGTGGTCAAATATTTCACCTGATTTCACGAAAAAGCTGGTGGAATCAATGCCTAATAGACTTGAGGAAGTAAAAAAACATAAGGGACTATCAACAAAGTATTAATTTGTTTCTTTTCTTTTTGTTTGTTTCTTTTAAATTTTTTACAATTCTTTAAACTCTGTGAAAACTTTTGTCCACACTAAAATCTTGAATTTTTTTGTTTTTGTTAAAATTAAAAGATAATGAAATATTTTTAAGTTTTAATTTCTGTGCAATTTATTACCGTTATGTATGATTATTATTAAGAAAAAAGAATGAATCCAAAATCTCTTAGTTTTTTTACTTAAATATTTAAATATATATTTAATACCACTTTGTGTGAAAACTTTTGTCCATGACAGTACTTTGTTTTGGCCGCGTGTTTCAACTTTTTCGTAATAATTGATCGTATTGCCAGAAATTATATCTCAGAATCTCTTGAATTTATTTGTCGTGTCAGTTATTTACATGCGTTTTAATTGACTTGCGTCTCTCTAGTGTTCAGTGTATTCGTACTTTTATAGAAACAAATAAAACAAATACTACAAATTTAATTAAAACATGAAACAGATGTTATTTTCTAAAAATCTTGACACCAGTGGATATATTTTCCCTAGACAGAAAAATGTTGCCGATGCTTATCTTAAAAATATGATCTCTTAAAAAAATATGTTGCCTGATTTTGCTAATATAATTGTTTCAACCTTTTGAACTACTTACATCCATGTATTTCTACAACAGATCTATTTTATAGTCGAAATTTTGCCTCCTTTATTCTCCTTTAACCTAGAACGAAATATCGGGGAAAAAATGTGTCAACTAGTTCGCCGAGCGACATAGGTGTCGCATAGAAGAATCGATAGAATTGGAATTTCCCAGAGTTGAACTAGAAGCTTTGAGGTCTTTTGGTTTTGTAAACTAATATATGTTTTTTAAGCAAGCCTTTGTCGAACCTCCACTGCCTTGTAGTTCATCATGCTCATGATTTCTCTAAAGTAAGAGCGGGCTTCATCTATCTTATAATTTTTATTACCGATAGTGAGGTTTTGTCTGGAGAAGTTAACTGCAGTTTGGTTTTTTTTTTCTTGACTTGATATGAGCCTCTGTGATGAGATGCTGGAAACAAAGATCGACGACTATTCGCTTGCATATACCTTACATACTAATTACTAAATAAACAGAAGTGAATATATTTGACATTCGTCAAACATATTTAAAAGAATTTTCACTCAAAACTATTCGCAGATTTCGGATTACGAATTGCATCGTAAATTTTCTAAGGACCTTTCAAGGCTCAGGAAATATTAAGTGTCATTTATGAATTACTAAAGATTAATTTAAAAATTTAGTCCTCGTCGTAGACTGACACACTATACTCTTGTACCTATAATTTTTCTCACTTAATCTTTGTTTTAGACAGTGCTCAAATAAACAGTTTCATTTATTTCAGTGATCCACTTCGGCGGATCTCTCATTTGCCTGAGCTCTAAATGAAACTGTAACAATCTTAAAATGTACTTTTTATAGCTTTTAAAATGAAAACGGCCCCGAACTTCGACTGCTATTTTTTTAACAACTTTGGAAAATTTATTTTCCAGTTTATCTGTGTTTTAAAATTGACAAAAAAAAAACAATCCAACGACATTCAGTGGGTGGTGCCTTGTGAGGCATCGAAATTAAAAAGGGATATACTTGTAAGAGTATTGAGATTTGCTCTTACAAAAGTGAGATCGTTGCCTTCAATATGCAGATGAAAAGATTATAGTTCCCTAATTTATATGGATGCAATAGAATACCTATCTCTTACCTCCGCTTAAGAAAGATCACCGGAGCTGAAATTATAAAAAATGATCGTATGAAATTTTTTCTTAGCTACTATACAAGTTCATATCTTACAGTGATTCTTCTGTAAATAATTTCATACTCATTTCACACTATTATTCCAATGTTTATAGGAATTCTCTGAGCTGTGGTGTTCGCTATAGAATGTGGATCCGGCAAAACTCCCAGGAACAGAGTTGTACGTCTTTTTAAGGTTTTTCATTCAAATTATTCATTCAGCAAGAGAAAAAGAAAAATTGATTCAAGGTTAGTCAAAACTAGAAGAGTCCTAGTATCTAGAGTATATTATTAAAAGACACAAATTAACTAGTGCCAATATTCCTGATATCCGCTATACATCATGTATTTATGCTCCGTGCTACTTAATCAAAAATGCACAGATCCTGTGAGTTACAATAACCTCATCTTCGTAAAAAGTGAACGCTTAATAAAATGGCAAGGAGATCATGTATCTCCTTTCAAGTCTCTAAAGTTACGGAAACTAGATGCAATAACATTCACAAAACCTCTTGTTTAATGTTAAAAGATTATGCTTTACATATATATTCAACTTAACCATTAACTAATTTTCATGAACATACGACTATATCCTTGTATGTATATAGTAATTTTTTGGTCAGTTTAACTCTTTGATATTTATTTTTTATTTTTTAATTTCTATTATAAAAAATTGTTTTCCCTCGCTGAAGCTTGAGATATTCAGAGCATGTCTCCATACTACGTGAACACTCTTCTACAAACGCATCAAAAATATCCGTACTTACGAACGTATACCTTATTCGTATTTATTTTTCTTTCGCAGTTCTACTGTGTTAGGTATATTGTGTAAAAGCAATTTTATCCTTGACATAATCACAAAAGCCCATCATCATAAGCCATGAGCAACCTTCTGTTCTTTCTTAAAAAACAAAGCCTTTTCCACACTTTTGCCCATTAGCAATCGCACAATATTGTCAAAGAGAGTCATTCTTGCCTGTGCCTTGGCTTCGTCATGGTGCCTTGTATCTAGAGTGAACGCAACATCAGTCCAATTTCAGTTAACGATGACTACCACAACGACTTCGCAACGACTATGCTTACTGCAAGGCCGTGACCTAAATTTGTATCTGTCAGTACCACATCAATGTGTGTATATCTCTGTTTATTACAAATAGACTTTATAACCATTTTTCATGTCATTCTTCAATCTCAAGATACTTTTATGCTATACACAAATTTTCGCTATGGAATGTCAAATTTCTGAGCTATGACACAAATTCCCTACTATTACCATCAAAAAGATTGACAGGGGGGATTTTACTTATTTTCATACCAACTTGTACTCCACGAGGATGTGTTTAGTAAAAATGAATGCAATGAAAATCCTTTAATGAAAGAACTCTGCCTAGGAAATATCTTTTGCCGATACTCGTATGCAGTACGTTAAATGCAATTGCATTCAGATCAGGCGTACATGACCTGCCTTAAATGCAAACCACAAACAATCTTTATATGAAGTAAATTAATGTTCACACCCCTTTTCAGTTCAGATGAATAAATATCTGTAAACCTGTGTATGTAGGGTACGACTTTAACTACTCGCACGGATAAAGTAATATTTTTTTCTTATTCAATAAATGCCATGCTATTTTCATTGTATAGGAAAAACAGCGAATCATGGAAAATAATAAGGAACCACACACATGGAAAGTATCCAGACTCAACCCTCTGTTCGTATATTCTTCTCATCAGTGGTATTTTTTTTTCAAATTGAAATTCAAAATAATAGTCAAAGGCTATGAGAAACACAGCAAGTAAAAGCAAAGAGGAATAAATAGAACATAAGTAAGAAAAGGAGAAGGGTTCCGAACTAAGAACCTTTGTCAAACTTACACCCTCCCAATCCGCCCACAATTACTGTAGGTCTAGAATACAAATCAGATATACACACCCACCCGCACGCCTACCCATTGCTATCCATCGCCATATATTGCCATCATCCGCCCAGTTTTTCAACAAATATAATTTTTCCAAATGAAAAAAAAAATTGCTAAGAATGAAGAAAGCTTTTTAAAAGCTCTCGAAATTGGCTGAATGAAAACCGGCAACATGGCTCATTCATTTCGTGCTTCCTCTTTGAGTATGAGCGTGCGTTGGATGGAACTCATTGCTGTTCAATTTCTCAATGCAATTTCCCCCATCGTGTAGTATGCAGCGCGTACTACTATGACGACGACAACGATGGGGATGATGATGATGATGATGACGATGATCAGCTTTGCCATAAAGTGATAGTCGATAGGGTATTGCAGGACTTCTCACTTACACTGCATGGTTCTTCAAATGCTGTTGTACTCCTTTTTCTCTGAGGCATATTATGTACGTCACGACATTTCCATTTACAAATGAAAAAGGACAACTACTATAAACGACATGACGACAACGGCAGAGTGAAGAAAGCTCTCTCTCATACACTTAATCGTACCAGCCGCTCATACAGAGTATATAGAGCACTGACACCCGAGTACAAGGACCTCTTGAGCGCGTTCTAGTACAAGAGCGTTTAACGGTAATATTAACTTACTAGTACTACACGCCAAATGAACGCCAAGTAAGAGAGTGATGAAATGAGAAGAATATTCGTAGGCGAAGCCACTGTAAGAAAGAAAGAGATACTCTCGTGACTACGAGACTTGTAGTAAAATACCATTTTATAAAAAAACAAATACTTTCAAAGCTTTTATTTAAAAAAAAAAAAAAAACAATTTGATTGAACTTTTTACGACTTTTCACCGTTACGCGCTGTAAGAAGAAGTTTTCAGTGGACCGTTTATGCGCTCTTGGTGCGCATGTTTGATGAGTTTCCGTGCTCGAAAGTTTAATCGGTGCTACTGATTCTCATGAATAAATCTTCTTCTACCCAGTGCCTGGTTCTTGTAAAGGAGGCCACTTAAGATGGTTGGACCTACCTACCTACTTATCTACACGGCTAGGGTAGAGATACACTCGTATTGAAGTTTTTTCAAAGAATTTTCGGGCGATGGCTTCTGAGAAACGAGAAAATCTTGAAAAAATACCAAGATTACCGTTTTTTTGTTCGCAGTTTGTCAATAGCCTGGAAATTGCTCTAGTTGAATTAAGAGTTGCCTGCATTACATTAGGTCATGGTAAAAAATTTTTGCGTGTTTCGGATACATATGTACATACTAAATTTGTAAAGCTTTACAAAAAGTTATGGCTCTATTTGAATTGAAACAAATGAGTGAAACTGAAGCAGTGTGTCGTTCCTATGAGAATGGGTTAATGATGAGAAGTTTCGTCTACGGCGTGGAGCGTGGGGTTTGGTTTTCAAGCAATTTCAACTTCTTAAATTGCTTTCAAAAATCATGATTTTTGTTTATTTTTCGGCCTTATCTAATATTTCAAAGACACCATATTCGTCTTTCTTAAATTATACAATACATAAAACTGTTTTTGTTATCAGTTACCAGATTTATCTCGAATTCTAAATTTAATTTTCTGTGATATTGCACTCATTGTGGGTTCTTTAGAAGAACTTTTTTTTGTTTGCTTATATGACAATGTACGTAATACAAATGAATATTCTCCTATTGATCCTTCGTATCGACTGCTAAGAGAACAAAGACCGACACTTGACATACACGGATGGTATTTTTAGAGTAGCCAGCGAACAGAGTCTGTCTACCAGGCGAGTGACAAACGTTGTGGCTGGTCGGCCTTTGATGTCTGCGAAACAACCTGTTGGCGAAGTTCTTTTTGCATGCCAAATCCAAGATCTTGACGAATGGACCATAAGCATCGCACAAGTAGTATCGATTTGGTGAGAAGCACAAATCATTGATGATAGGTATCGTTGTGTTCTAAAGTGTGCAAGTTCATACAGTCATTAAGATCCCTTGGCATTTTTGGAGGTCGATAGGGAACCATCGGGTGAAACGGTAACAGTGTTCAAGTAGCCACTGTGCCCATGGTAGTTGTTCTTCAACTTGGAAGTGGTCAAGTTCCAGACATTGATGGCACGATTTCAACCGCACGAAATAATGATTGGATTCGAATGGTCACTGTATCCATCTTCTTGGATGGTGTGCTTGCACTAGGCCAAAGTGTTCCACAACTTGATGATCTTGCCCCGAGACCCGCAGACGATTTGACGGTTGTCAGCAGAGAAGGCGACTGAAAGGACGTTCTTGGTGTGGTCTTCAAAGCGACGGGTGGTCTTGTCAGCGGCCAAATCCCAGAGGCGAAAAGTCTTATTCCAGGAGCCAGACAGTGCATCAGTTGCCATCGTACAAGAAGATAACGTCAATGATAAAGTTCGAGTGTCCATACAAACGCTTCTGTGGGAAACCAGAGTTGTTATTCTCACTGTGGGCCAATTTCCAGACAATGAGGGACTTATTGCGAGAAGCGGTGATGATGGTGTCGGAATCCTTTGGATTGGAGGCGATATTGATAACCCAACCACGCAATTGCAACGTCTCAGACATGAATTATTAGAAAATTTAATTTGGAGCCTACCCGACACGATTAAAACCATGAAAAGAGGTTTTGGAAAAAGAAGGCAATGAGAGCGGTCTTACAGTCTATCTTATTTATCAACATTTGTACATTAAACTTACAAACACACACTTGTTATTCTAAGCGAATAAAACGAGCCACATAAGTTCATCCTACTTAAAAAAAAACTCTCTCTGATGTTTATATCATTAGTATATATTTATGATGAAATGTAGAGAATATGTTTCTACTAAAATACTGATCGTTTTAAGATCTACAGCAAATTACAAGACTAGTTGGCGAGGCACAATCAGGCACCATGGTGGTTCGGACAGAAGGTATACTTTCCCTTAGTCGTGTCTTATTTTGTTAAAGGAGTTTGAGACATTTAATAAATACAAATCGGTGAGCAGAATCAAGACAAAACAAAGAACAATTGTGCGTCTAGAGCTTTTTATTACGTTAGGATGAAAAACTACTTGTATGAAGGGAAAACTATAAAATGACCCAATCGCAGGACAGAAAAAACTTCTTCACAGGAATCATAAAATACTGAGAGTAGGATTATCGACAGGTCATGAGAAAGACTTTTGCACACGCATCTTGTATACGTTTCTAACTTTGCTGGATGTTTTCAACATATTTCTGTTTTTTTATAATATTCAAATCTAGTAAGAACAAAAAGGCCTTAATTTGGCATTAACGTGAACCAAAAATCATCTTATTGCGAAAGTTATATGTATGTCACTAACGGTTTAATAAGTATTGGAATTGATATTATTAATCGGTAGTTATCACTTCATCATATTGTTCCAAATATAGCTATTAAATGCCACCAAAGTAGACCGAGTTTTACTCAGTATAAGAGTGTACTTTCATGTGGCAATTCTCATTTTTAAAATGTGTCTCTCTCTATTTTCTTCAACGACTTTTAAATCGATCCCAAATTCGATAAGCTAATTTTTTTGAGTATACAGGATTGGATTAGATGTTGAATGAATATTTAAATATCACACACAAACAGTTAGCAGAAGTCAAACTTATCTGCCATGGTTAGTCTGTTGAACTCTCTTGGCATGCAAACAGAACTATTACAAGAAAACCAAACTTTTAAGTCTTACAAAAAAATCGAAATGACAAAAACCAGGCTCGCACTATTCATCTTACAACTGAATCAAAATACGCTCGCATATACGAGTATGTATGTAGGTATTCTTCCAACTGAACTCAAGGATCATCATGCTTTCTCTCACCAGATAATGATAAACCACCCTCTACTATTATCCAATTTTAGTGTCAAAAATAACAACATCCATAACTTTATATATCGTTGATATTACAGTACAAGTAACAAAAATAACATCATTTTATCTAATACAAAGTTCAAAGAAAAAGCTTTTCAGTTTGACCCCATCGCCCTCACACGGTCATACTTCTGATGTCTCCCCCTTAGGCGGCAACAACTTCCATCCAATCTCAAAATTTTTCGGGCATGTACATATCTTTTGGGAGTCGAACCCGGAGTACTCTCATATACTGCTGTTGTGCACTATATTTTATTGAAATCCCACTCCAAGAGGCAGACAAACACAAATGTAAATACAAATACATGTGTACTTTCATATCTGTGATAGATGGCGTATAATAAAAGAGAAACAGTTTGATACCAATACTGGCTCGACAACATGATACAGAGCAAACGAAAATACAATTTTCCAGTAGCTAGGAGAAGAAAAAGCCAAATGCTAAAAGAACTACGGCACGCGCACCATAGCTTCCGAAAAGTGTACCTATATACGAGTACAACTCCGAGGAGTAGTCTTGCTCCTTGTTCACATTTCGCAACAACAACAAACCAACCAGGCAACCACTCCAACGATAAATAGTATTTTAATTCGAAAAGGTGCCATATTTGGCAGTAGTTCAAAGCTTTTTACGCTCCTCATTCGGAACAATCTGTACAAGCGTTACAAACTGTTGTTCTATGTGGTCGTAGTCATAGTCGTAGTCCTAGTCGTCCTCGTAGCCATTGTCGTCGTCGTCCTTGTCATTTTTAAATGCAAAAGGGTAACTTCAAACTTCAAACGGATATTCAATTTGAGGTTTTCCTTTCTGAGTTTTTTTTTTTCTTCTTTGCGCTCACAAATTGTAGTAAAGCGTCGTCGTCGGCCGTCTGTCCTTGACAGAGAGAGAATACCCCAATCAACAAATTATGTGTGGCGCTCGAGTTTAGTATTCGCTCGTGCTTACTTGTACTTACATATACCCGTTCCTAATGTGTATAAACGTATCCTAGTTCACTCTTTACCTAGTAACAGTAGAAAAAAATGGGCAAATTATAGATCTCATTAAGTGTGTGTATCCTGAAAAAAAGATTTCGCAAATAGAACGCAACTAACAAGGATATGTGATTCAAAATCGATCGATAAACACACTAAAAGTGATAAAATATTCAATCCTGGATCGTGAAATGTGATTTATGTATATCGCGCTCCCCCAAACTTTTACACATCGTCTGACGTGTGTATTTGTGTATACGAATTCTGTGTGGCTGTGCACCGAAGTAACTCTAAAGGATATTAGTCATCGCCATTCAAATGATATAAATCCGCGCACAATCTAACCTACGTACTTACGTATGTATGTATGTATATCCCTTGACAATGCCGTGGAGCGAAATCTGTATAATGAAATCATATTTGGATATCCTTAGTGAAACGTGCCACAGTGCAGAGTGCATAGTGCATAGTGCATAGTGCATGGTTTCTTAGTCCATTGCATACTGCTGGAGAGTGCAAATGCAACACGCTCTAATGCGATTGTGTATCCTGTGTCCTAGCCACCTATAACATAGTGCTACGAGTGGAGTAGTATATACATATGTATGTATGATATGTGCACCTACAAACCGACTGGAATTGGTTTCAGTTGTCCTGCCTAACCTAAAATCTAAACATACTTGTACAAAGAGAAATAGGACAAAAATAGCAGAAAATACACACCGTAGCGACAGTAACATAAAAAAAAAACTCGAATTCAAACTGAAACTTTACTCACCCCATCATTGTCCCACTCATCAATGCTATTGTTCTCTATGGTTACTGACAGTTAGGTTGGAGTCTTCGATAAGCAGTGAATCAGTGTGAATCCTTTTTGTGTTTTTTTGTCGGTTTTCAGTATTTGGGTTTATTGCGTTGGTGGTGTTGGTGCGTTTTATATATGTATATATTTAGTGCGTAAGAGTGTGGGTATTTAAATGTGTGCGTGAGAATAAATGAGTGTTGTGTAGGGAGGTGGAGTAACCACCACGAAATAAGCAAATTTAATGTGCGATAGTACAAGTACAGGGTGTTTCTTCAGCAGCAGCAGCAGTAGCAGTGGACGTAAGGTGAGTTCGATTCTGAGATTGTGAATGAACCACATACCTTCATGTAGAAAACGCTATCATATTGGCGGGCAACAGTAAACGCACATTTTTGTTGTTTCTGCTTTTTTTTTCTTTTCGTCTTTTTTTGTGGTGCGTGTTGGTACCCTTTATGATTGCTATTAAGAAAATCGACGTGTTCGAGAAGGGGTTTTGTTTTTTTTTAATCGTTGTCGTCAAAGTAGAGACTTTTTTTTTCTTTTTGTGGGGAAGGAGGGCATTTATAAGCAAGTCTTGTGCTGTCCTTGCGGTTCATAAACATACCCTTTTTGTTAATATTCAACCATTAAATGTTAAAGGATTAACGTGATACCGGTTCTATATTGTAGTTAGTTTGGTTGAGGTTTGTATGAGGGATGTGTTTGGCTTCCTAATGGAGTTGCTTGAAATTTTGATGAAGTGTACCCTGACATGGCCCCAAATTGTAGTACTATTGTTGTCTGCTGGTTGGGTATAATTAACGCCTTGTTATTTGTTTCTTTTTTATCAGCAAATAGGTACGTTTTTTGAGCTCTTGATATAGGTATGTATTTCTTTTTTGATTTATTGTCCTGTTGACCGTGATTTGTACCTAATATGATTAAAATATGACCGATGGTGAGATGTAGCATAGTGTTTCTTATGTGTATGTCTTTAGATGTGTATTTGATCCAACTCATGTAGTTTTGAGCTTAATACGTAGTTATCTTGGCACTTATGATTTATTGAAAATACCAATGCGTATCTAGTTCAAATCATGTAAAGGGTGACCAGATAGCAATGATAGTTTTTCAAATTGTTATGTTTCAGCAACCGTCAAATTTACCAATGACATCCAGCTGGCAAAATATTCAGTATAATTAGCCATTTCATCATGCTTCGTTTTACGCTCGCCGAACGTTTGGAAATTATTAAAAAAATTATCGAAATTCCGGCTCAGTTGTAAATACGCAATATGAATTTCATCGTGAGGTCGGTCATCATCATGGCTTCAGTGTGCAGGCAATTCGTCGCACCGTAGAAAAGTTTCAGCTTAAGTAAACTCTTTTGGATCTTAAGCCACCAACCAGACAGAGATTGGTCCGAAATGAAGAAAATATAGTCGCCAGAGAGTCAACCCGGCTTTTCTGCTTTTTAGTCATCATTTTTCTTTCGGCCTCTTCTTCGAACATCGATTGGAACTTGAATATTTGTAGCTTTTCGGACGGGATTTACTTATGACCTCTTTTATACATCAGCATCGTAAAGTTAGATGTTTTTAATAGTTCACGTGCTCAGAACATTTCGTCATACGAGTGCTATGTGCATTTTTTATAGAGACTTGAAAAATTCATCTCAGCCCAAAAATTGTGTTATATTATGAGCATTTTCGTGCAATGAATTTGTATGATTTTCGACGTGGGCTAACTCAACAACAGTGACTTTTGGTTATGAAGCAACATCTTGGGCCACTGTGGTCATCATCGTTTGTTCAAGGACGAATTTCGTGAAGGCCGTTCAGGATGGGTTGTTTTGCTAGAAAATATCAATGAACCGATATTCCAAGATCGTCATGTGACTTATTTATGAGCCCGAAACTAAGCAGCAGTCGACTGTAGTGATCTTTCGAGACGCGCCAAATCCAATAAAGATTATTCGCGCCCGAATCACTTCGAAGGAAATGGTCGGCTGTTTCTACGAAAAAATCGGACATGTCACCACCTTGCCATTAGAGCAACGTAGAACGATAAATTTGGAATGGTACACAACCATTTTTTTTAAGAGACGTCTGTGGAGAAATAAGGAAATGCAACCGCAGAGCACAGGTCGGCTCAAACAAGTGAGCACACAAAACATCGCCGTACAGCCTTGATTTGACACAGAAAGAATTCTTTTTATTCTCGCATATCAAAAATAAATTACAAGGTAAACGTTTTTAGACGCCTGAAGAAGCGGTTGGTGCATTTAAAACGATTGCTTTGAAATTCCTTTGTTCGGAAAGAAAAAGTTTAAGTTGGTTCAAACGCATGCAAAAATGTACTGATCTTCATGGAGAGTATTTTGAAAAACAATAAAGCCGTATTCGATGAAAAATATTTCTTCTTACTTGTTTTTCTCAAAACGTATTATATCATGTTTAGTAACACACCCTGATATTTGTAACATGTTTATTTCCGTCATTTTTCTTTTATAATTCTCGTAAATTGCGATGCGCTTGTTAAAGCAGTCGTATATAGAAAATTGTTCTGGCACATGACACTGCGAGGTTTTCGCACCATTTAAATCAAACCATGCTAATTCTTTGTACGAAATCGTCATAGTAATTTTCGTAGTGAGTTCGGAAAATAGCTTTCCAGAAAGTTTTCGTGCGACTGATTCGTAGCCCTTTATCTTCTATCGTTTTATCCAATAATAAAGGCTTTCACAACGTCGCTTATCATAGCGCTGCCTTAGGCAAAAAGAAGTGAATTCGTTCCGGACTCGTCAATATGCTGCTTCAATATAAAATCATGCATTACATTAAAAAGCAACCGTCTTTGTATATTGCCTTGGTGTATTCTAACTTTGACTTAGAATTTTACGGTTATTCCTTCTGTGCATTTAACCTTCGCTTAAATGTCATCGTACATAAAGTGTATGATTTCCATATATGTCCCGAAGTGCTCATTAAGGTTCTTCTCTTTTTAAGTGTGAAAGAATGAAACTATGAAGCGTTTGATTAACTTTAGTTCTGATTCGATGTTGAATTTAATAAAACAGAATGCGAGTTATTTTGATAGTTAAACTTGATTTTTTAGTTGTAAAGTGTTTTTCAATGTATTTAATGTATTTCTATTGTATTTCCTTTTTGCTATGTTGTTATAAACAGCGAAAAACGTTTGTCGTTTAAAGTAGTTCGTGTTCTATTTAAATAAATTCAATATCAATAATCAGAACTTACGGCCGTTTTCCCTATCTTTCATAACATGTATCTTCATTTGCCAATTAAGCACACAGCGCGAGAAGATTTTTTGTGAATTTTGTATCTACTAGGTAAAAGTCTACTAATTATCATAATAATTTGAATTTCTTGAAGGAAAGCTGTTGTCAATTGCAAAGCGGGGAGGCTACTTACTGCTACTTAATTTATAGGAGCAATACATTCGTATTGCCGTGTTTTAAGATTTCCTGCAACTCTGTGCATCTTATTTCAAGTGTTCTCGATTGATCCTGAACTGTTCTGCGCCATCTATATCATTGCCTGTATACAAAATACATCTTTGATGCTCTTGGCTCTGCTGCTCACACCAATCTCATTGCATCCGAGGCTGTTCGTCTGTTTGGTCCTTCCTAAATAAGAAAAATGGCCAATATAATTTACTTCCTGCTTATCAATGTTAAGTTGATTGAAAGAACTTTAAAAGCTAAGAACTTTGGTTTTTGACGCCCTACTCAGATTGCCTCATACTAGTACGAATTCTGAATCATGTGATGAATATTTATAACCCAATGCGCCAGGAGGTAGATTGCTTCAGCATAGTTATTATCTATTGGAGCTATTTGATTTTATCTGATAGTGTTGCGTGGGTTACATCACTTATTATCACTAGCCAGAGAAATTGTGATCAAACGTAGAACTCCAAAAGCATCTGCACGACATCTTACATGTTAATATGTATTAAGCTTTAAGAATTGCGATGACTTTGTCAGAAATACTTATCCTGCACAAGGCTACACTTATGAACTTATGAACAATTAACGCTCTCGAAAGCCTTATCAATATCAATAAACAGCAAATAAGCTTGCTTGTTGAATCCAGGGGTCCTTTAATCGCATCAAAGATTATTTTTACATTCGAGAAATCTGACATACATACGCGTATAATACCCAACAGTATTATGTATATATACTCGGATAATGGAGGCTGTGGTAGGCGAATTATACGAATTAAACTTTTTTTAAATGTTGCCAATTTCATGCGAGTGAAAATTTTCACTCACGTATAATTCACAACATCTTTTTCAGAACGGTAGCAGTCAGACGCGAAACTATTATATGTATATCTATTAAAATTGCAACGAAAAAAAAACAATTTTTATTATGTAAAAAAACTTAGTAAATGGACTTTTTTAACATAACTTAAAACTAAAACTTACAAACTACCTGCAAATAAATCTAAAACTACTTAGCTTACTTAAACCAACTTATGTATGGATTACCCCTTATTTTACCACAAGTTCCCATCTCTTTTGTTCTTTTATAATTTTTATAAATTTTTGTTTCTTAAATCTATCCTAATCCTATCTAAAGCCGTGAGAAACTAAGCTCCCCAACGAAGCTACTATGCGTTGGAGGAATTCGACATAGAAGCTTCCTCTCCTTCAACAAGCCATCTAAATTGCTGGAGCTGCTGAGCAACATCCCTCATGTCACGACTTCCTACCGCCATACTGAAATGGAGACGCTCTGCAGTGCCGTGTGCGACGTCTCTGTCGTAGTTAAGTTGTCTGTCCGCAACTGTTGGAGGGGCGTGGGAGATTAGCGTCACCCCTAGTCTCTCCTGGATCAGGACCTTCATATATAGGTAGAATGCTTCTGGAGGAATGAAGTCGTCAAAGCGTCAGATCATCTTCACCCTCGCATTGAGTTGGCTACTATAAAACAGTTTCTTTTTAAGGGCAAAAGTATCGTGTTGTCTCCCGGCGAGCACGCAAAAGCGCAACAGCTCGCTTTGGATAATAAAAAAAAGAAACGCAAATAACACCATGCGCATAATAAATTGTTCTAAAGCGCTAGTCGCGAGTGCTAAAAAAATGCCAAAAAAAGTGTCGGATCTCACGCCCCACTTCTCCTTTTGCTGTTGCGTGACCTCAATCATTGTGTAAGTTATGGGATTAATTTATAGCAAAAACAGTGATTTAGTACATGGAACATCTGATTTGATGAATAGTGGATTTTTTTTTGGTAGACTGACGCAAATTGTCGTAAGGGTATAACACCATTTCATTGGAAAACTCATAATGAATTTAAACACTACATAATACTCCTTAGAAGAGTCGTCGGAGGTGTTTCACCTGTTTGTGCTTATACAGGGTGGGACAAAAGTAATGTCACAACGTGAATGTGCCATCATTTTTGCAAATGGCGTCAAGCACAATGACGTGCTTTGACATTTATGTTGTAGACAGATAGAGAATTAGTTGAAAACAAGCAATGAAGCGATATACACCTGAAGAACGCGGAATTATTGTTACTGCTTATTTGACAAATTTCCGGTCTGTTGTTTTAATGTAGCTTAAATTTCGTCGTCGCTTTCCTCGTCGTCCTGCAATTAAGCGTTTGGCCGAGCGTATCGCGTAAACTGATTCCACTAGAGATGTCCACGCCCGCGCTGTACCACGTGTACTTAAAAGGTATCAATACATAATACGTTGAACGCGCGTAAAATATAAAAAAAACGTTCGCTTTCGACAGAGCAACATCTATGTATATGTTTGCTAAAATATAGATATTGATCGAACCAGATCAGAAGGTATCTGATTACATCATTTCGACACAAGCAAGTGCCTGCCGTGCTCTCCCACAATCGATAACTTTTGCCAATTCTTCCGATGTCCCTAGAGGCCTTAAAATGTTTGCAAACAGAATGGGCGAAGGAAAATTATGGAAAATTAAGAAAGATAGGGGCCGATGCACGTTGGTTTTGAATGTCTGAATGTTACAATGACTAGGAAATAGAGAGTTCGGCAGGGCAATCCACAAGCGAATTGTTCGAGAGTGGGCTTGGAGTATACTGATGAGCATAGCGAGATGGGTGTTACGGTTGAAGTTTGAAGGGGAATGCTACTGGGGATTTCTATAGAGAACTGATGGTGGAAATAGCGATAAAAGAAAGTGAGACACGAGACATTTCGTCGGTGTTCGAGTGTGTCCATTGACTGGGTGATATTAACATCACCTATGAGTTTTATCGCACGGTTTTGAATCCTATTTATCAGGTACAGAGATGAACTGCCTGTCGTGGAGCATATTGAGAAGAATAAATATCAGTGGTGTATTAATGCCGCCTGTTCAGCTATTAGAAGAGTCCCTCTAACCATACGCTATCAAAGGCCTTGTCCAAGTCAATCATGGCTTGCCTTTGTTCCATTGGATATCAGAAACCAGTTTAGACGCGGCATGAATGGCATTATGCGGGTCTTGAACCCTAATTGATTATCCGGAACTATATTTTTGTCTTCAACCCATTTAAGGCTCCGTCACACAGAGCCCGGTTTTACCGCCGAGTTACATCATTCATTTCAACGGAGTTGATACGCGGTGATGTGTTGAAATGTAAATCCTTTTTTTCGCCGCGTTGGTTCTTTTTGTGAAACAATGGAAATGTTAATTGAATTTGTGCGTATATACCCATGTTTATACGATCAGAGTTATAAAGCCCGTTTAAAGGCCGAAATATTGGAAAAACATTGAACGAAAATGAAATTTTGACAGATAATGCAAAGCTACTGAAACACAACGTTATACAGTGATGACCGCCCTTTGTTTGACATCTTCGAACTCGGCAGTTATAACATGATGTAAAATAATTTCAGCGTAGAGTCAACTAATCTTATCGCAGCGGTTGAAAATTGGTTTTGTTTCACTGAGCCTTTAGTCAGGGCTCTATTGATCACATCTTCGAAAACCTTACTGAAGACTGATCGACCGGAGATTCGCCGGATTGGAAGTGTCTTTATCCCTTTGGGGACGGGATGTACCACCGCGGTTTTCCAATGCGCTGGATAATGGGCATTATTTGTTGCATTATTAAACAGGGTGGTATAAATGTCCACCGCTTCTAGTAGGAAATGTCGAAGCACAACGTTCGTTATTCCATCGGTTCCCACTGATTTCTTACTTCTGATTGTGTCGAAGATCATTTAGAGCTCTTCTTTTGAAGTGAACATCGGCGATGACATTGTTTGCCATACTTTCGTCGCTGAACCCGAGCTCTCGAATCGCCAATTCATTATTTCATTTCGAAGGTAGACACGGTCTTAAATCACGGACGGTCGTTTTGATTATCCCTGGGAACTATTTTATCTATTTGCGAGAACATATTTGGGTTGCTGGTGTTAAGAGCCTGCATTTTATTATTCTGATACAGAATTTCTGTAATCTTCCTTTATTAATACTTGGTGGTTTTTAATCGACGAGTTCAGTGTTCTCACCTCTGAGTTTTGTCTGTCAGTAAATTGTCTACGCAAAGTTTTAAGCCTTGAAAACAGTCTGCTTTTATGTCCGTACAGTCCGTCAACGGTTGCGTTGCGGATTACATAAGTGTTCGTTATAGGTGTGTTGGTACCGAGATATCGTTTTGTTCATTGTTTGTTTAATTATCTCATCCATTAATTTTAGATATCTGTGAATTTCATTGTTTGACAGACTTCTGTTGGGCAGTGCGTAGAGCGAATTCAAGGAGAGTGTTATTATTGACGTTGTAAACTAACGAATCAACGCACCCTACTATAGTCATAAGAATACCTTTGATCAAACTCATCTAACTCCGCAATTTCGCTCGGAACGGTTATTTCGATACTGAGGCCGCAATGGTTACTATCATACACGATAGTGCGTAGACAGTTTGTGGTATGTTTTTTATTGCTTGCGTGCCAAACCGCAGCGTGCCCAATCGCTTCGTTACTTGTTCCCCTAACACAATTTGGTAGTCTAGGACTTTGCTACTCCTTAGACCAATCCAGTTTGCTATTGTTAAATGTCTGTTTTATTGGTATCACTTTTGAAACACAAGCCGTAAGAAGTCTGTTATATACGCAGATCTATGAACGAATAGTTGGAATGGTGCTTTCAGCGTGGCAGAGCCGTTGACTACGAATTATAGTTAATTGCCAGACGAACGGTTAACGGATTGAATGTAAGTGACTGCACGATTTTCAATCTAAAGGCCAATTCAGAAAAAATAAATTACACCGATTTAGCTGATGTCAGTAATCCACTTCTGTGTTTTATGTTAATACGAGTAATCAATCAATGCACCAACAAATGTATTGTTTCATTCTTCATGTTTTACGCTTCGGTATCTTCCCTTGATCAAGTAATAGCTAAACCAGTCTGTCAACTATGCAGTATTAAAACCAACATAGGTTAGTATATACATGCACCCATTGATTGAACTGGTATCGAAACTAAAGGATATCAATTCATTGAAGGTTCAGCTTAGTATCCTTAGTAATATACGAGTAGTATCCTAGCTCGAGCCTATGTTATCTTCTACTTTTAATGGGATTCACTTTGCATGCAAAATATATACTTTGGCGTACCAAAATCCTCATGTCTTATAACAGATGTTAGCCATTCGATTAGTCAATTTGTGTTGAAACCTTCTTAAGAATCTATATTACTCGTAATTCTTCAGTTAATCGAAAAAATTAAGCCAGGCAAGTGAGGCTTACTCCATGTTGATTTATAAAACAGAAGACGTTTTTCTTATACATTATAAAAGTAAATTATAGCTCTTCACTAAAACTTTTCTTCGAAATTTATTACAGATTTAATTGGTGTTATCACGGGTAGACAATAAGTAAAATCACATCATCAATTTGTAGTTTGTTTATGGAAAGCAAAAGGAAGCGGAGAAAACACTGACCTGCCACGGTCATAAAATATTATCGGTTTTGTTACAAAAGATGGCATACTATACATATTTTAACATAGAAAAAATAAAAGTGATCAAAGAGTTTTAAAAATGAATAATGTGGAGCATCCGAAGTGTGATGACAAAATCAATTCTAGCGATTTCAATTTCAAAGATGGAAAACAGAGCGTCCTTAGATAAACGATTTAAAAGTAAAATGTAAACGACAAAATCTCTTGTAACGGATACAGACTTACCGACTAATTGAAGTATCACCATTATAAGAAACTAGCCGAAACGGGTATGACCTATGGGTCGCACCAAAAAGTTCCTGATAAAGAGATCTTGTAATATTCCCCAGGATTTTGATATTTCATATACTATTTGGGACAAGTTAATCCGAAACCTGGCCGGTTAAGCTTGAAATGTTTTGGTAAAGCTAAGCGAAAAAAGTGTGGAAGGTGGATTTTATCTCCCCTTTCCACAGCGCAAGAAAGAGTTAAATACATACTTGAAGTGAATTGGAAGAAAGTTTCTGGATTTTAGCCAAAATCTTCAATTAATAATCTAATACGTAATCGGTGTACGGACTTCAGTTTGTTTTGGAACATGAGCTCTTGGTTTGTGTCCAGCTACTTTTTTCAGTCTTCTTCTGTTTAAAGAAATGTATGGGAGCAGTCTCCCATTAATTTTGGAATTAGTCTTGCCAATCGAGGTTTTAGTTTTAAAATAAAAGAACCATTAAGCCTGTTGTTCCAGTGATGAATCTCCTTTTATGAAGGATGCAGTTCTTTTTTTCGTTTAAATAAAAAATAATTATATTTTGTTAAGAGATTAAGATCAGGTCTGTGATACTTTATATTAACGATATTGGAGGTTGTACCGCATTTACTGTTCTAAATTGTTGCTCTTCCTTGCATAACTCAGATGATTCTGATGATTTTCAAATGTCCAATAGTACTGTAAACATTTCGAAAGAGTCCTTTATTTTTAAGAATAAATTCATAGTATTTTGTCTAAGTTTTTCTTAATAACCAAAAAAGTCATGCGAGGATTTTGATCAAAATCTAATGGCCACGATTTTGCATTAAGACGCATCACCTGGCAGAAATTCAAATCGATAGCACTATTTGTTCGCGATTTACTGTGGGCCAAAGAATTTAAACGTACGGACATACATACTCACACTCTTAAAAACCCTCTAGAAACTTTATAGACACCTTAAAACGTAAAGATATCATCAAAGTTCTATTTTCTATTTCCGGGGTGAATGCAAGATCTTTCCTATCAAAAAATTAAAAATTTCTTCAAAACCATAAGCAGTAGCAGCACGTTTAGCTACGAATATATACTGATTTTGAGAACAAAATAAATCCGAATGATTGTTTCAAGAGCTGTGTGGCGATTGATCGGGAATCTGCTTAATGTCGTACAACTTGGAGTGAGCGAGCAGCGGAATATACAAGTTCGTAAAGACGTACTTGCCTTACCTCCCAGAGGTGGTCCCCTTACTCATGCAGGCTAAACCGACAATGGCATGCTTGGCCAGTAGCATTATACTAGCCTACGCCTTCATAGGGCTGACAACCCTATACGGAAAATATTAAAAAGATGTGACGAACCAACTAATGGCCACGGATAAAAACTGATTCACTATTGACGACCCATATAAACGTTTAAAGGACAACGACCTTCGGATCTGCATGTGGAATGTTTAGACCCTTAACAGGCTACATGCAACCGAACAATTAGCAGATGCCCTCGGCTGCTATCACGCAGATATCACCGCCAAGCAGGAAGTGCGATGGGAAAGAGGATGAAAAGACGATGAAAAACTGGGATGTGATTGCTATAAAGAAAAGGATCAGCGCTTATTCGAACGCGGATTTGTCATATGAGAAAGACTAAAGCAAGAAGCCTTGAGCTCCCGATACGTGAACGAATGTCTTATGCAATGCGTATCAAGGTTAAATTCGGTAACGTAGGTCTAATATGCGCCCATGCGCCTAGGGAAGACGCCACCAAAAAATGTTTCTACGGGCTCTTCGACAAGATATATGAGAAATGCCCGAACTGTGACTTTAAAATCGTACTAGGCGATTTTTCGAAAGAGTTCATAGAGTTTTCCTAACGGTACGATTATTAATTGACGAGCTCGTCAGTTTTCTGGAAAGCATCGTAGTAACAGTGTTGAAGACATTGCAAGTCTTCTTTGTGGGATTGTAGATGAAGACGACCTTATATGTATAAATATCTTTTTCTCGAAGGCGGTTAGATAATGAAATTCCCTCCGAAAGTTCGCTTTTTTCACTTGTGTTAGCATTTACTAGAACAAACGTTGCATGTACTTGCTTTCCGGCCAACCCAGTTATCATTCGTCGATTAATTCATCGATTTATCATCGTACGAGTACACAAGAACTGTCCATTGTTTTTTAGCGGAAGAATCTAAGATTACATGCTCATAAGACTCAGTTGCTGCAATCATCGTTTTCGTGGTAACCTCGCTCATTGGGCGCTTGAACGTTGAAAGTCGATCCACTTTTTTTTCGTTCAATGATGATGGCTCACTTCTATCTTAGTGGCTTGGTTAATAAGCAAAATTGTCGAATTTGGAGCGATAAATATCTAAACGATATTCATTAGCTACCAATGTACCCCGAATAATGCACTGTTTGTTGCGTTTTATGGGCTGGCGGCATCATCAGGCTGTACTTGTTAAAAAATTAAGAAAATTGAAAAATCACCATCAATGGCGCCTGGTACAGTGGTATGGTTAACGATTTTTGTTTCCAAATTTGCGTGAACATGGTCTGGGGGACATTTGGTTTCAACAGGATCGAGTGGCTTGACGCCACTGGATTATTTGATTATTTTCTGTGAGGGCATTTGAAGTCGTTGGTCTATGCGAACAAGCCAATAACAATTGCAGTCCTGAAAGCCAACATTCGTGAGATATGGCCTCAAATTCTCGTAAAAGAGGTCGAAAACTGGAGCTCCAAGATGCAGTGCCTGAGACGCTCCATGGTGCCATATGCTCGAAATCATTTTTCATCATTAAGGTCATAAAACTATCTACTAAATACAACAGACCAATTACAATTTTAAATCTTACGGCTACTAAAAAACACGCCTTGATGTGACATTGTGAGTGAATAAATGTGCGTACATATGGTATGTTCGACAAGTTTGTGGCACCTTTGAGATATGATTAAGTTGTGAGAACAACGCTATCAGTGTAGCTTTGGACTACTGATTATTTAAGATTTAAGATTATTTAACTTCTCATTTCCTCGTTGCAGTACGTTTTTAGTCGTCATACCCATTCCATTTCAAAGGAATATCTCCAACGTACTTATTGTTCACCTTTTATTAAAAAGAAAAAGAAACAATTTTGCGATGGTTCTAATAATTTCTTTTTCAGAAGGAAGAAAAACAACTTATAGTATTTACAAAGTGATTAAAAAAAAACTACCCAACCGATTTACTTTCCTTTCTCAAATTGCTGACTTTAAAAATGTTCGTTCCTCAAATATTCGAATCTTTTCAATCAAATAATAAATGAGGAAAATCTCATCTTGACTTATGAATAGATTGAGGTTGAGACCTAAATTTAAATCTGTTCCTGTTTCAACATTTCTTTTTGTCGTAAATTCTATCTGCCAAACTCTCCAGTATGATGACGCACGCATTTTTTAACATACACCTCTGAATTTGCTCAGCTGGATATCTGCTACCTCCAATACTGCCGTATACATTTCTCGAGATAACTGCCTCTGACCAAGAGGGTTACAATATAATCCTCAGGGAACTGACATTCGAGGTGAAATAAATTGAAAATTTCCTCCTTGTGTTCGGTTTTAAAGACTTTGGCCCAGTTTTTCTGGCGCACAGGGCATGACATACACCAGCAACGCCACACACAACAAGCAAATACATCGATCCGAACTAATGGGGCATTTCATTGTTCCTTCCTCCAACCTTCAACCAACTTCAAACTACTCCGAGAAGGGTGGCGTGTTTAATAAAATCAAATACGTCCAACGCAGAATATCAAACATTTTTTGCCACCCAGTGATAAACAGCAGGACGAAGGGTAAAAGAACGATAAACTGTCGGCACAAAGTGGAATACTTTTTTTAATTAGGAAGAAAAAGTTTTCCCCTCACCATCGTTTTAATTTGTTATTTATCTTGCTCTACCGTTGCTATTGATATTGTCTGGATGCTGAAAGTTTGAATTTAATATGTGGTAAAAATTTTGAAGTTATAATTATTTAAAATGGCAAGGAATTCCAAAAAGTATTTCCGAATTTCAGAACACAGATTTCTTTAAAAAAAAAAAAATACAATTTAGGGCTCTCTTTTGCTATCAATAATATTAGTTGCTTCTCAGAACAATACTCAGTTCGCAAGCCAATATTCGGAACATTAATTAAATGTATCAGAAACAAAATTCAAAGCTTTTGAAATTAGACTAGAGGAAAAGAAAGGCAATCCTCTCACGTGTAATAGCAGTGAACATGACGTGTGCGATGAGTAATATTTGAAAAGGGCTCTTATTTGCTGGCCATACAAATTCAATTTGACCGCAATCCAAAATGCAATCAACGAATCCAAGGTTCTCGGATATATTTTAGTGTTCCATAAATGTCATTCTCACAAGTGTAGGAAGTTTCGAACATAGCTATTCGCTCGGCTAAATTAATTATTCACAAGACATGATTATGGTCAGCAGGATCCTTCGAGTATCTGCAATCGACAAACCGTATCTAAAGTTGAAATTGCAACGTCATTCAATCGTGATTTGATTTGAGAAAGTTACTGGAGAATTATTTATGGAAAACTCTTACTGTAAATATCATTCAATTTCATACAGCAGGTACGTTTTTTGGCTTTGTTCTTGAAAGGGAATTTAAGTGCATAGAAAAAATTACATTCAGAAAATTGGAAGATTATTACTTTAAATAATTGTTTTGTAAAATAATTATTCTCTTATTGAATGAATAAGTAATGAATAAGCAACCGTCTAGGACATTTAAAAACTATCTACATCACTAGGTAACTAGGTAACAGTAATTGAATTGAGGTCGTCTTCTTCCTTTGGTTTGAGTTCGGGTATGATTTGGTTCTTTGCTTTCGTCATTGAATTCAAGATTCTTTAATTGGATTAATGGTTTTACACTATTTGAATGTGTTCGTGTGTTCCAAACTTAATCATCATTCGGAGAGGGAAACCTTTTCTTGCTTTAAAGAGCATCTTAGAAAGGAGTATTATCTAAAGCTTATTAGGATGCTAAGTTTAAAATCTCCCTTATTTTTGCCGAGGCAAGCTGTAATAAAGGAAGCAAATAGTTTTAATGAAGTGACACTGGGGACCTGAAATTCAGTAACTTCTGTCTTCAGAAAAGACTTGCATTCACGAGCAAGTTTAAGGACTTTGCAAGCCCTTGAGTTTAGCATGGTTTTCGTGATGGTATATACAATATTCGCCACTTCGACTTGTTCTTGTTATCAGATTTATCTGAAAAGGAGTAAGGCCTAAGATGGACCATATCCCTCTACAAGAATAATCATCTTCTGAATAGTCACTACTTATTTACTTAAGTGGCCTTTTACTTTTGCGCGCCACCTGAGGTGAGGTTTTGCTCTACTGTATTGTGCCTCTGAGTTAGTTTCGAAGACTTATTTCAGGCGACTGATCCGTTTTCTAACTATATTAATGTCACTGTCAGTTCGTATAATTCGTCGTTGAATCTTCTCCTCCAAAGCCCGTGGACGCAAACGGGACCGAATATTGTTCGAAGGATTTTTTCCGCTTTCGATAGAGGCCATATCTTAGCACCATAAAGTAGGACTGTGATGATCAAGGTTTTATATATTTAATAGCGATTGGTAAGAGTGATTTTTCGTTTTATTTCTTCTGCGGTTTTGTTGGCAGAATTCATAGCCTAGCTAAGGTAGATAAAATCCTTTACTACCTCAAAGTTATAGCTGTCAATTGTGACGTTCTGTCGAATTTGTCGATGTTGTATGCCCCTTCTTTTTGGCAGCATAAATAGGTACTTGGTTTTGCCCTCAATTACCGCTGAACCCATTTTGACAGTTTCCGTTTTAATACTAGCAAACGCACCGGTGACAGCCCTCTGAGTTGTACTAATTATGTCTATATCGTACACTAGTTGTTGCACAGATATTTCAAAAATTGTCCCTCCAGTGTTTGCGCATTTGCAGTTCAACTTAAATGAACTCGTTGTCTTCTAATTTCGATAAAATACCTAAGATGTGATTATGAAACATGAATTCTGCGGACTCTAACCATCCTGTTGGCTTCACCCAATACTTCGACCTCTTCGTAAAAACATTTTTTCTAAATGTCCCGTTCGCTCGATTTGTAAAGATTTGAGTTTTCTTCCAAAATAGACTAAGGTGACTTATTTCTATATTTTCTGGTTTACTTACGACAGCCCTACAGACCTGCGTTGTACCATGAAGCAGAACATTAAATTCTGGTAATTTTCTAAGTCTAGTTGTGTTGTTGGACGATCATATTTAGTCCAGATGGTTGTTCTCATTTTGCACTTGCTATTGCTCCAAAATGTATTATGAACATTAGCATCCCAATTTTTCGTGGAATTGCGATACTCAATAAGTTCGCCTTCTGTTTTTGGGGGTATCGGTAATATCGAATCATAAAAAAATAAGCTGAACTAACAATGAACTTAATCCATTTAACATTCGTTGGGAACTTATGACTAGAGGAAACTTCCAAAATCACACATGCATAATTGGGGTATCGTCTCTTATAAACACTCACTTGGAAAGCAACGTTTCCGAGGTGCAGATAAAAGCGTGATGGCATGGTGAGGCATCGCCAAAAATAATCGATTCCAGAAGTGTTTGGCATATATGTATGTATTTGCTTAACCATTGCAGAGCTTATTGCGTTGAGCACTTAATCATAAACACTCCGTATTTAATATTGCAGCTCTTCGCTTTGACGGAACAATCATCTGCTTTGGTTCCATGGTGTTTGCACTCTGCATCATTCAGACTGCTGTCCAAATAATTTGGAGTGTCAAAAAGGAGACAACAACCTTTGTAAAGATACTCGGCTTCTCGATTTTACTTACGCGGTCCTATTGAAAGTTGATTCTTTTATTCCTATACAAACTGCAAACTTTGTCAACTGTAATGATGGTCAGATAGGATCATGCGTGTGGAACAATTTGCAACTATGGTGCAGGTAAATTGACCTCCTTCAGCTGACTTTTATCTGGATAGTGATTTGTTTCATAGTTTGAACCTACTGGTTTAAACGATTTTTGACTATTAGAACTACAGTTCTGCTGGTTGTACAATAGTACAACGTGGCAAAAGTCATCGACAAAACGAGCGAGAAAGCTATTTTATCTATACATATACTTGTAAAGTGTACCTTTGAAGACTTTCCTCTTCGGGTGCATATGCAGTTTATTTGTGCATTTTATTTATTTTCAACTGACTGCTAGACAATTGGCTTTGAGAGAGTGTTGTTACTGTTGTTACTTGTTATATTCAACCTTTATGGTGTTGAGGAGTAGAACTGTTCCGTCACTCTCTCAATCGTTTGAGTTTAATCTGAATGTGCCTTAGAATGGACTGCAGGTATCATCGGAAACAAATGAGCAAGAAGCTATTGGAGTATTAGTGGAGTACACCAGAATACGTGCCCGGGTCACAATGGAGAATATCACGACGGTAAAATAAACCATACTCTCGCCTTCTAGAACCTCTTTGACGTTTAGTTCAGTGTTTCATTTACAATCTTTTCAGAAACTTAGGACCTTTGCCTTTCAACAACACATTAAAACTCATCGCTACGACAATGCTGCGAGCATCATCTTGAAAACTGGCGTTTTCTGGTTTAAAAAAATTCACTGGAGGTGGCTCACACAGTTCCGGTAGCCTGAAGGGTTTTTAGTTTTCTGTTGTTTTTTTTTTTCCATAAAAAACATTCGTAAATTATTCATTCTGGCGAATCCGGGTAGATTCTGACATAGCCATTCGTAGCATTCTAGGCATATAACGACAGGTTTATTTTCTTTTTATGAGAATTGATATTTTCTCTTCTTCCTTCTTCAGGCTATTGTCAATTTAAACTACGTTTCTATATAGCATTTTGCCGTGGTGCTTGTTGCTTGCCGTTTCAAACCAATAAACTCTTTGTGGTCGTCGATTGAAAGTAGCATACAGAGCAGATCGTTTTAAAAAAAAAAAGAATGCTTTTGGTTGCTTTCAGCGGTTTGCACCTTTAAAACATTTTACATGCTTCCTGGCATTTCAGACTTTCACGATCTGTGAAGTATGAAACTTTTAAAGGCATTTATAATTTCTGTAAATTTATTCTTTGCAAAAAACTGAAATGAACACTTTTTATTTACAGTTGCAAATTTAAAAAAACTGAAAGCTAATTGCTCATAGTGGCTTTAGCATGCCTGTTTGTAAATAAGGTCCTATATTTCTTGTAACGTAGGCCCTTTTGGGTGTTTTGAAAGTAATAAGACGTGCCACGTAACTTCTGTGGGACATTTTGTAACTTTTACCAATAGGTTTCTACCGAAATGCTTCGACTTTTATTTTGTTTGTTCAAATGAATGATTCAGTACATTTTGTGACTATGCACTACAAAATAAAATAATGTATTTATTTTATTCATTAATTAATAATTCATTAATTAGCTTAGGGACATCTCTAAGGACCAAATCGAAACTCGTGATTACCAATATTGCTAACTAATCGTTAACTCATTTATAACGCGAACTTTCCCTGACAGCAATATTAATTTTTCATCGAACTCGTAAATATGTGATGAATTGTCGTAAATATAGCACTACAGAGAGTACAGTTGAAACGTTTGCTAAGCTGAAAACTGAAAATGAAAGTAAGGACTCGGCTGGCAGCAAACTATTAGTCAATTGTGTTCTCAATTCGAAGCTTTCTCTGTAACTATATGGGACAAGCACCAGCATGGCAAAGTTTTGCCTTTGTAAACGCCTCAATCATTAATACTCGTACAATGAGGCTTGGGTAATATCCTGTTCCTTCTATCCGCATCCGTATCCCTATTCCTTTTCCAACTCTCTGGTATTGATTTCACCGTTTCCTATGATTTGAATGCCTTAATACTATACGCAGCATTATCCAGTTTATCGGTATACAATTTTTTTCCTCAAATATTTGCTATGCAATATGCTTGACCTGTATTTTCGTGGGAGGGTAACGTTGCGGACTGATGATGATGATATTGGTGGGGCTAGTGCTTAAGATTGTGATGGGTAAGCCTTACTCTTCAAACTCCCCATCGAATTTAAATTAATTATGCAAACAAAGATACGGAAATTTCGAAGGTAAGGGTTGGGGCTGGTTTTGGGGTAGGATTTTGGGATAGAAACAGGTCTGGTTATAGGGTGATCGACGGACGTCAAACGTCACAACAATCAGGTCTTGTGTGTGGGTGAAGTGGTTTGCGATGAGGGTCATTTTGCAAATTCGACAATGGATGAGCTGGTGTCCATTGTTCACTCTAGTATATAATTCTTAGTAGATCTATACATTTATATATATGTATGCATGTATATACTTAGAATCGATTGAAGTTGTCAGGAGGTCAACGGACATTTAAGCTTAATGGTATTTAAGTATTATTACACAATTGATAGACTTGTTTATGGCATTAATTAGATCTTCGTTTTTTTATTTGCCTTGAGGGACGAAATATTAGAAGCCATTAGCTAGATTTGATTAGATGAAGAATTGGTTTGGGAGAACGAATAATAATAACGATGGTGATGATCTGCAGAGTGTTGAATCCTTTTTGATGACTTCTAAATGATTGGGGGGTTGGCGGTAGTAGAGTACTATTCTAGATCATTAACTTCCATTTAATTAACACTAATCATTTACAATGCAGAAACTTTAGCTTAATTCTTTGAGGATGATTGTATCGGGTCTGTTATATTTTTCGATTCTGCAATCGCACTCGGAAGACGAGCAATTTTGTTCCATATCGGAATGTGGGCTTTTTTTTATTTATTCATGTCCCAGACAAGTCATCGTGTATAAATTTGCAAATCCATTAGTAACCCAGACAGCACGAATGTTGTAAGGGTACTTGCGCCATCTCAACGGGTGGTCGTCTGTTAGAAAAACCAAAAGGGGTAGACAACAAAGAAAACATGAAATATTTCCCACTGTACTCTTATACAAGCTAACGAAGAAAATAAGAAAACGAAGACATATGAGGTAGAACTATGCATTGAACATATTATGGAAGAAAGTTTTCATCTAAGTTATTATACTTTTCTGCTCTTAAGTTTATTGCAATAAATACATTTTTAGTTTATTGATGCGAATTGTTTGTTTTTTAGTTTTTTTTGATAGTTTATTTGCATTCATTGTAATTACTTTTATTGGCGTTGCAGTTAGATTTGCATCACGTCAGCAATCAACATAACTTTTTAATCAGCTTGATCTGTTGTCACCTGTCATATGTTTCAACAACAAAATGCAGTCATCTGTTAAGTATATCTTCAAGGGTAGAGCTGAAAATTATACGGATTGTGCATAAGAGTTCACACACTCTACGTGGCCAAATTATCTGATACATTGTGGACTTATCTTTTCGGTGAAGTTAATATCGCTCATCTGCGATTAGCTGTTGGTAAATCCTCTCGTTCATACACCCCCAATTAAGGTAGAATCATACATCAAATACAGGACTTTATTCATGAAAATTCCATCCAAAAAGTAGAACAATTGTATTAATATTTCTTATACCTTTATGGCAGTGTATTTTCCTTTCTTCTTAATAATTTTTCAAAAGCTCTACGTAAACTGTAGCTGCGAAAACTTTTCTGTCTGTCACAAATTTCAATGTCAATTTCTTCACATCATATAATTGGGAACTCACAATCGGAATTCTTTTTTCACAAGATATTGACCTGGATTGATAAAGGGCTCATGCAACATTGAAAAATGCAATAAACTGTAAAAATGTCTATTGCCGAAGAGGGTATTGTGTGTTTCCGACCAGGTACAAACTATACTGTAACGAAGGAACTGATCTACTGTTGACCCATGCAAACGCACTTCGGATTTCCATGTCGAGTATAGGTCCCTTTACATTATACATATATTAAACCTCTACCGAGACCTTCGAAATCAAAACAGGATTTAGACAAGGCGGTGCCGCGAAACGAACGCGGACTTTCAGAGACTTTCAGACTTTTTTGTTTAAATAAAACACAAGAAAGAAATAAAGACTCGCACAGAGCGCATTCTAGAGGATCAATTATCGACCACTTTTTCGAGCAATTGGGGCGTGTATCGCGTATTACTCGAACAATGTTTTGCTCCAAAACGTCAATCGCTGCTGGTTTATCGGAATAAACAAGTGAATTGACGTAGCCCCACAGAAAATATTTCAATGCTGTCAAATCGCACGATCTTGGTGTCCAATTGATGGGTCCATTTCTTGAAATTGCTGTAACGCTAAATCAATAAATAGGTTTATTTGCTTTAGATGCTTCCATTGGGGTGGAGCACTAAGTAGTTCGATCCACAGTTCTTCCAAATTGATGTCACGCATCGGATAGTACCGGTGTCTATTGGCAGTAACTTGTGCTGTGGCCTCATTTTTCAAGAAATAAGGGCGGATGATATCATTGGCGTACATTTTTCTGCATGCAATGGCATCTGGTGAACTTCTTGAGGATTTTCCTCGCTTTAAATACGGCAATTCTGCTTGCTTACACGTAGCCGTTTAATCAGAATTTAGCCTCAGCATCAAACTGAAGTTTTACGTTAAAAAACTGGGTCCCGTCCAGTTGATTTAAATCGCAATCAATGAACACAAGACGCAATAAATGGTCACGCGGCTTAAGCTCTTGTGCCAA
Organism: Volucella bombylans; assembly: GCA_949129095.1. NCBI lineage: Eukaryota > Metazoa > Arthropoda > Insecta > Diptera > Syrphidae > Volucella > Volucella bombylans. The sequence goes on along the minus strand of OX422140.1, from coordinate 127,387,936 downwards.
TTGGCACAATTGGCAAGCCTTGATACCATAATCTTTATTTTCCAGGAAGTGGACGGACAATTGATAAATTTAGGTCCTCTTCAACATAAGCTTTCACAGCCACGATACTTTCTTCCGAACGCATCGTTCTCGTACTAGTTGGTGTATGTGTATCCAATTAAGTGCGAAATTTTTCAATAGATCGATAAATAGCACGTTCAGACAGCTGATGAGTTCTGTCATAAATTTCACGAAGTGCTCTTCAAGTTTCGCAAACTGAGTTTCGATTTTTGAAATAAATTTCAACGATTTGAAATTGTTGCTGTGATAAACTGCATGGAAAAGAAATTAATCTTGGCAATTCAATGTGACACCTGATTTGACATTTAATCCCTATTGCCTGATTAAGTCAGACACTGCAAAAAAAAAACACCCATTACAACGATGCACTGGACCGCCTATACAACGACATTGACCTAGCGAAAAGAGCTTGAATGTAGGGTTTTCCAATAAGGACTTGACAACTTTTTTTAAATAAAACGCAAACCATTTGAAATATTTCAAAAACTTTATTATCGGCTTGAAGTACAATCAAAACATTTATGAATGGAACTCAACTTCGTTCATATGGCCACCGCGGTCACGTTAGCAGCGGTCGATTCGTTGGACCCAATTTTCAACGACTCGGCCACACATTTCGGCCGAAACGGCCGCTATTTCGCGTTCAATGTTAGCTCTAAGCTCTTTCAACGTCGTCGGCGTGTTGGCATAAACCAATGACTTAACGTAGCCCCACAGAAAATAGTCAAGCGGCGTTAAATCCCACGAACGAGGCGGCCAATCGACTGGCCCATTTCTTGAGATAACACGCTCACCATATTTACTCTTCAATAAATCGATTGTAGCGTGTGCTGTGTGGCTTGTGGCATCATCCTGTTGAAACCACATGTCGTCCAAGTCCATATCTTCCAATTCGGGCTAAAAATAATCGGTGATCATGGCGTGATAACGCTGAATATTCAGTAACGTGACGATCGTTATCGTCGACGAAAAAATATGGCCCAATAACGCCGCCGGCATACAAACCACACCAAACAGTTATTTTTTGTGGATGAAGTGGTGATTCATGAAGCACATGTGGATTTTCACCCGACCAATAACGCATATTTTCCTTATTGACGAACCCATTGAGCCAAAAATGAGCTTCGTCACTGAAGATGATTTTGCGATGAAATTCATCATCTTAGCGGATCTTCTCCAGAACCCAATCGGAGAACGTACGTCGCTTCAAATGGTCCATCGGCTTCAATTCTTGAGTCAGCTTGATCTTGTATGGGTGTAAACCAAGATCCTTACGCAAAATACGCCTTAATGTGGTCTGAGCGATGCCCAATTCTTGAGAACGCCGTGGAATTGACTGATGTGGATCGTTTGCTACGGACGCCTGAACGGCAGCTATATTTTCTACACTTCGACCAACTCGTTGTCTCACTGACACGGCAACATCACACAACGAATATGTAGACTCAAATTTTTGCACTAAACTTGTTATTGCCTGTCTACTAGGGCGAGAATTACGACCGAAAATTGGAGTTAACGCTCTTAAAGTTGCATGCACCAACTCCGAATTTCGGTAGAGAATTTTTATAATTTGCAGACGTTGCTCGTTAGTGTACTTTACCATGATGAAAATTTTGAGTGTACTGAATAAATTGACAGTGACAGTTTGATGATTAGTGAAAGAGTGCGTTCACAAATTAAAATCAAAGGTGTCAAGTTCCTATTGGAAAACCCTTTACAATGACAACGATGGTTAAGGCATGTAGTGCGGATGGACCACATCCCTGAACGGACGGTGCGGTAACGGAAGACCGCGGTTCCGATGGCGTGTGCAAATGGAAATGTTCTCAACCAACTTGGCGTGCCTATATAGAGGTAACAAGCTTAATATCGAATTTGATGGATAGCCATACATCTTAAATAAAGTTCATTCCGTTGCACTAACTGTAGTGCAGTTATATGTATTTTACAGGGTTCGACGATCTTTGCAAAGTTGTATTGTAATTCCTGGATAACATCTAAGAAATACAGTAATTGTTTTATAAAAAATAGGAATACAATCTCGCACTTCAATAAAGGACCTTAATTGCATTTTAATTTATTTTTAATGACAATTCGATTCCATTTAAACCTGTACACGTAGAAACTCACAGGACACTGAGTCTGGACAAAATGTGAATGACAAAAAAATCACAAAAATGAATTAGCAAATCAGAATTAATGAGTACATGGTTAACTACCTTTCGCAGCAAAGTTCTTTCTATTTGGACCAAATTGATCAGCCGACCAAATTGTATCTCGAATTTATTTCCAAATGTATTATCGACACATGCATTCATTAAAATTTAATCAAATTTCCACCGCAAGACCTCTACATATTCCCTGGCAAGCTTTACCTGAAAACAAAAGCCAAACAGACCACCACACCGTCGTCGGTCGTTTTGAACAATTTGTCAAAACACACCAAGTGCGCTTTACCAAAATCCGCCCACTCTCCGGGTACCATTCGTAATTACAGTTCGAAACTCCATTTTAATTTTACCGCCTTTTTTATTTTTGTTGTTTTTTCGTTTTCCATTTCCTTTTCCAGGTTTTTTTTTTGTTTTTATGTATTTGAAATAAATTTTATTGATCATATCGGTCACGCCATTTGCATGAAAGAAGGTCGTCACCAGAACAGTGAGAGTTGGGGAAAGAACGAGTTTTTTAGGGGGATAAAAAAAATGTTGCCACAAAAACTGAATTCTCAAACGTTTATCCAGTATCGTATATGAGACATAATACTCGTACTTAGAGACATTGCCTTCCCTAGTAATTACAGGGCAAAATTTATGGATCACTTATCCTATCAAAGAATGGGAAGGAGTAATCATGACAAATGGAGAAATCAATAAAACGCTTACTCATTTCAAAAATATTTTTATTTATGTACGTGTGTGATGCCAGGTCTTAGTACGGCTGGTAACCCAATCTTTGGATAGATAGGTTAACAAGAAATTGTCGACTTATTTGAAGTTTCTGTTCAAGTTTGTAGAGAAATGGCAGTATCTGCAGCGGATAATTCTTTCAAAAGTTTAAATTACATATTCAAGTTGTTTCTCATCTATATACTCGTATATATATGTATATATTTTTAAGCGAAATGGCGAAATAATCATAATTTCGCTAAAATTTCAAAACTTTTACCGGCTTATGTAAAACATATTTTCAAGCCCTTCAGATTTTGTACCAGCTTAAGGAAATTAGAGCAATTAGCATAAATGTCAACTCTCTATAGTATGCACTAAAAAGAGCAGAAAAGCGCATGATTGTGCACTATTAGAAAGGCGGAGAGGAAAAACATCAACCTTTTTAAGTTGTGCAGACTGCTGCCCAGCGTGTCGCAATTAGACAGATACTCGTATTTATATTCTTGTGGCTGTGATCAAATTAATATAGAAAATAGTTTTAGTCTAGATTGTCACTTGGGTTGCAACTCTGGGGAATTTCTTAGGCATAACCACCTAGAGGTGTGAACAAGGTCATATAATTATCCCTCAATATTAAATTTTCAATATCCCCCACAGAAGACCTGAAATGACTAAAATTATATAAATGACTCCTGTATTTGGCCTAGCAATTACTTTTTTACCCTAAATTAAAATCAATTAATATTAATTTCGAACAAATTTATAATTGCGAGACAAAGCTTGTACATATTGCGTTGGTGTCTACACAAACACAGATTCATATGCAAGTAATTACTCTACCTTGACTGGTGGAAAATTGAGACTCTAAGGTTGACTTATATCTATCTATACAGTTGACTCGCCTTGGTTTTGATTTGGTCATTTTCCAAGTTTTCTGCAGCGTCTCTGAAATAGTTAAAGAGGAAATGATTTGAAGAGCACTCGCTTGAGTGCTAGTCTTCGCGAATACGCTTTTGTCAGAGATTTTGCTGACAGTAACAACATCCGACTATGCCTCTGGATCCTCATCTCTCATTGATTGGTTCTCTATTTTATATATTTAACCAATTTGGGAGAGCATAGCATCGCAAAGTTGGCAATGCCGGTAACTGAGGGTCTCTTACTTTTCTCTACAGCTTCTGTGAAAACTGTTGAAGATAATCCTATTCTCTTGGTAAGTCAAGAAATGCCATGTGAATGTCCTTACTATGTATCTTTTCTGATTTAATGAAAGTATTCTTCCAGTCCATGTTAAACTAGTCACTTGTGGTATAACACATGTACGAGTGTCGAAGAGCGTATATGCGTAAGTTTTCATATAATTGTACAGGGACCATGAATGGATACCGGCGTATTTGTGGGGCCGGCTGCACAAGTTTCAGTTATGAAGTGGGCTTCGGCTTCGCGTCCAGTGTCCTTAAGCTTTGTTTTCGTGTAGATTTGCTGTATGTGCAGGCATGTTTTTATTACGATAGTGTAATCTATTCTTCGAAGAGTTTGTCGATATTTACAAACCAGAACCTTCTGTAAAGAACAAGGAATTGAAGGAGAAGTAAGTTTTGGTATACTGTTTCGCTTGCCATAATCTGGGCGTTATCCAGTTTAAATCATTTGACTGCAATCTCGTTAAAAGGACGGGCTACTTCTTCCTATTATTATTTTTGTAAAAAAAAAACATTGAGAAGCGCTACTCCAGCATCAGTATTTGAAAGTTTCATCAAATGGTAAGAGCAACGTGTCAAAGCAAAAATACCCGAATACGTGTGTAAGTAAGGATATTTAGTATTAGATTCACAGTGGGTGGTGAGTATACGGAAAAATTATTTCAACAGGCTTTTAAATGGCAAGAACGACCCAAATTTTGCTGTCAACGATGAAAGTAATGACCACTTAAGTGCAGCAAGTCGGCTAGACTGGGCGATTAGACCGGGCTATGTATGGCTAAGTAGTAAGCACACACCAACTCCTTTTCAAGATTTAGTCGGAGGACAGCATATCTAATGAATACAAACTCCGCATTGCTTGCCCGATATACAAGAAAGGAGACGCTCTAAACTGTGCCAACTATAGAACAATCAGTCACCTTTACATCGTAAAATATTTATGAACGAGCTAGTTAAAACTTATCAGAGCGATTTTAGTCCTGGTAAGTTCATAATTGGACAAATATCCAGACAGCAGTAAATACTGGAGAAATTCCGAGATACACTTCCAGCAGTCATATATAATTCTTTTATCTTTATTTCATTTTGGGCATTTTGCAACCTTTTATTATCCACGATGAATGATTTATTCTGTCTGTCATCAAATGTTCGATTTTCCCCCTTTTCCTTCCCCTTTTCCGCAAAAAATGCCCTTTTATGTTTTCAACAACGATTGTAATTATATTCAATTATCTGCGAGTCCTTGTTACCTTAACGTATTAATTTTAATTTTCCTAAGAATTTTGCAATTTTTTTTGTTTTTGAAAGCATTTGTTTTATCTGAGACGGCGTTCTCTCCACGTTTTCAACTAAAATACTCAAAGATAGCTTTCGTCTTACCTGAAGCACTGTACGTAGGTTGTGACATTTTCAATGCCACGTTGACAACATAGCTTCTGGTCATTGTTACTCGTACTTGTTGCCAATGGCATATATTTTCTCGGCAATATGATTTAGTTTATGTTAAATCTTTCTTCAGCAATTTTTCAGCTGCTACCTCTTCCAGCTCTTGATATTTTCTTATGCATATCTATATCAAATAAGGAATCCTTATAACGTTAGATAGATAGATAGATATATTGATTTATTTCTTTGGGTTAAAAATTCATTGGAAAAATTCTAGAGTATATACAATAATACACTCGTATGTGCGTACATATATAGGTATAGAAATAATAATTTCATTCTGTATTTGTAATATACAAGTATTAAAATAGTTTTGAATATCCTTTAAATAACCCTCTTTTAAAATCCAAATTTAATTTTGGGTGGTGTGACTCAGTAAAAGAAATTCATATGTCAGTAGGAAGCTTAAAATGAAAAATTTATGCAATTGCAACTGATAATTTATAACTGATATCAAGCAACCACATTTTATTTGCGTAGTAAACACTACCGGCATTGTTGTTGTCCTTATTGACTGTGGAAGCTTATTGAAAAGTCCACACTATAACGCAGAGTAAAAATTACGAAATGCAGTAGTGCGGAAATTGGGTACTGATACTTTATTAAAGAGGTTACTGCGTAAATGAAGGTTGGATATCAATCGAAAATTGTGATTTCCTGATTGCATAAAAAATGTTTTTAACACCTTGAAGAAATATTTGTCTATGGCAAACTCGAAGGACTTTTAGGTTAAAGAACAATGGGAAACTAGGATATATGAAATATTTACGACATATTTTTCTCAGAATATATTTCTGCAAGGTTAAGAAAAATTAAATGTAAGCAATCTCCCAACAATTTATTCCATATTGAAACTTGATATGAAAGATTCTGTAATAAATTGTTTTTAACAACATTGCTGAACAAATATTTCACAAATATTAGAAATGACGTAGGGTGCTACGGAGATATTTCCTCAAAGATTTGATTTGAGAAACACATTCTAGATTAAAAAGTATTTACTATAACAGTTCAGATCCCTGCAGAAGGTGAGAGGTGAACTGTCAACAGCGCAGGTACAATTGAACAGCTTGTATCTTTTGCATTCAAATATGAGGTTGCGTGGAAGACAAACTGAAAAATATAACTTTAGTTTTGGACCTTATAACCAATTTATGTTCTTTAAACCAAGCTCTTAGTAAATGAAGATCCCAATTTAAGTCAGACTGCAGGTCCAATGGACTATTAAGACCATAAGAAAAGCCTACATCATCAGCGAAAGCATTTGATGCATCCTTAAAATTGAGTTCAAAAAGGGAATTAATGCAGATTAGAAACAAAATTGGTCCCAAAACAGAACCTTGAGAAAATTTATTGAACTTCTTACATTATCTATTTTTACTCGTTGTGATCTGTTTTTATAAGATACAACCCAAGCCAATCCAGAAAGAAAAGCCTTGGTGATATCAATAATTAAACCGACCGTGTGCTTTTTTCCGTCGAGGTTTGACATAATTTGGGAACAAAACTGTGGAATGGCATCTTCCGATGATTTTCCTTTACAGTTTGCACTATGTACTTGAAGTTTCGATTTATTTCATCTCTATCAAATCAACACTTGCCGATGTGTCTCATATTTATTTATTTTATATATTTATTTATTAAAACAATTCATTGTATAAGTAAGATATAATCTTATTTTTAATTGTTCAAGCTAAGCTTATATTACATTATAACAAGTTTATGAAGTAGATACCAAAAAAAAAGAAAAAAGGAAAGATAGATAAAAGTAAAAATTAAAATAGAAAGCAGAAAAAGGAAGATAGAGGAAAGGTGGAAAAATAGGCAAATGTAATGAAGTTCCATCACTAAATTTGTGCATAGTATTCAAAAGCTTTTCTAGTAAAAGTAGTTGTGTTATTTGCTCGATTAATATGCAAGGGTAGCTCATTCCAAATCCGGTTGTTTGGTTGTTATAATATATTTGTGAAATAGTTTAATGGTTCTATCGTTCATAACAGCTAATAGTGAGCACCTTGTTATTTTATTCGTAAATTCAGCAATTGCATGCCAATATTGCCATTATTAGTTAAACACCAGGTTGAATTTCTTTTATCATTTGATCAATACTATTAAATTCTTGATTTTTGAATGATTTCGGAAATAACGAATATATTTGGACATCATCAGCATATACATATATTATGTTCGCAGGTCGTAAAACACTTAGATATGTCATTTATAAAGTATGAAAATAGCAAAGGAAACAGGACAGAACCTTGATGGACACCTGAAGAGACTTGTAGATGCGAAGAACATCTATTACCGACGCATACATATTGGGACCGATCTGATAAATATGAACTCATTAAATTGCAGATGGAGCTTTCAAAGAAAAAAAACGCTATGAAACGCCTTAGAAAAATCGAGAAACACTATAAGACCCAGCATATCCCTGTCTCTACCAAATCAACGAATTGTTTATTTTTCCATTCCAGGATATTTAAATTAAGGTCTCCGCAAGTACAACTTTCGCATAAAGTGGAGACAATTCCTCTAACAAAACTCTTATATAACAGCAGTTTGCTGTGTTTGGTGCCATGTATATACATTCTATCAATATTTTGTCACAAGTATGTGTGATGTCGACAAAAATATACTCTACAAGTTCATTCGGCTTTGATTTTCTTACCAAATTAAATCCATACTTTTTGTTAATATAAATTGCTACTCTCCCTCTTACCTTATTTTGAAAGGGGAGAAAGAAGAAGAGAGAAAAATAGAGTAAAATGGAAATGAATGAGAGAAAAAGTACATAAGTTTAAATAAGAAAGAGTTAGAGTTAGAGTGGAAAGTACAAATCCATTTGTCAAATTTTTACAAAATTTATCTAATTTCATAAATTAATTTCTCCACACGCAAATGCATATCTATGAGGGTTTTATCAATGTTTTCTTCATAGACTACCCAGTTTTTCTCAATGTACTCGTAACAACCATTGTTTGAGTGGAGGGTAAGCTCTTGGATGTTTTGGGCGTCCCATTCGCCGCAGTTTTATAATATAATAATAATAATAACGACTTTTAAAAACTCAAAAATGAATTAATTATGCCAGAGAACCAAAGAACACGTCTACTCACTCTCTTAACATGCACATTTACGAAATCCAAATTGGATAGGGCTAAAGATTTCAGTTTTGTTTAAAAAACTTACCATCCGATTTTTTACAAGTTTTTCGTATATTTTACTTATAAACAGAAGTAGAGATATGGGCCTATTGTTGGACATTTCAGTATCAGAAACTTTTTTGAATAATGGTATAATATCAGCACACTTAAGCTCGTCTGGAAATACACCTTCAAAAACGCAACAATTAAAAATATGTGCTAAAACATCCACAACTAAGTATGCAATTTTTTTTTAAGAATCAGATTTGAAATTTCGTCAGCTCGACACGAAAAGGAATTTTTCAAGACACGTATGGCTCTTAACAACTCCAAGGAAGTAATTACGAGTAGCTCGTACACAAAACTGTTTTTTTCCCAAAGTTCAGCAGCACAGCCGACGAAGGGGAAACAACGATTATTTTTTTTTTTTTTTTTGTAAGCTCTGATTGTTTGGAAATCTACGGCATTTAAATCTTAGCTTATTTTTAATACTAATTTTGTGCACTAAATGTTTAGAGATCAGCAATGAAGAAGTGCAACTGGAAATGTGTTCCTTTAGGGAACCCAAGAATATCGTATAGCAAGTCGCAGCATTCCTACAAGAATAAACTTCTTCTCAGCACTCATACAGTAGGTTATTTTTCATCATATTGAAATTAATAATTTTTCCTTTATTCGAGGATTTGTAATTGTTGTTGCTTCTGCTTTTTAGAGCGTTAATTGGAAGCCCTGTCATGGAGTGATCCGTAATCATTAGATCAAGATCACACTGATCTAGATATCTACCTGATACAGTCCTGGTGGACTCACTGATAATGCTTGCTAAACCATGTGTTGCTAATAAAACTAAGTAACTGGAAATTGTGTAACTACATTCTAATACATCCATATTAAAGTCTCCAATGATAATTAAATTTTTAGATTTCTCATTTTCCAAGAGACTAGAAAATTCGTTTATAAATGCCATAGCACTAAACATACATGTCTGTAGACACACAAAAAGACTTATATTGTACTTCATGGTTAATTTCAACAGAAACTTTCAAAAAATCTGCGCTGAAGATATTGACAACATCGTGAATTTTGATATCCTCTTTTGCCAAACTCCCAACACCACCTGCAGTGATATTCATTCGGAGTTGTCGGATAAACTGGGTAATAGAAATCAAACCAGGGAATAATATAATCGCTTTTCTCAAAACCGTAGATCCAAATTTCAGACACAAATACCAAATCCGGGATGCATATAAAAGAATCTAGTGACAAGAGTAGCAAAGTTTTCTCTTAAACGTCTAATATTTTGATGAACAGTAAATAGTTTGTTTAAGCAATAGGAACTATCTTTAAAAACGTTTTCACAGTGTTAGTGTTAATAAGATATAGGGCAGAAAAGTCTTCATCTAAATTTACTCGTAATTCATCATTCATTTCAATAGCTTACATATAAATGAATGCATTACATAGGTGATAGATCAGCAAAAGTTTTGATTGAAATTACTTTTCCCCCCAAACATTCTAACAAGAATTTGATTATTTTTGAACCATACGAGTATGTTCCTTTTCTACTGTTGTTCTCGTTGTTGATGTTGCTGCTGTTGTTGTTGCTGCTACTACGATCGATCACGATATTAGTACCGGTAGTGAATGCGTTGAGATTGCTTTTTATTTCTCGCCTTTACGCTCATTACTATTGTAGGTGTTTTGTTGGTAAATCGGAGAATCTAAGGCATATTATTGACTTATATTTATTTGCTCTGGTTTGTACATTTTTAACAAAACATTTCTGTTTAGTCATAGTATTAAGACTGATGTTTAGTTTTTGTTTTTTTTACGAAGCCTGTAGTTTACTTCTCTATATATTTAACTACAATATTTTGATTTAACTACAATATTTCGGAATTTGTATTTTTGAAAGGCCGTTTGCAAAAGAGACCAACAACCAAAGCTCACCCCATAATAATTATGTACAATTGAATTTGATATTTTCCTAAATAATTTGCAACACTTTACCCCGAGGATACGGGTACAACTCCTCACCTGGCAACTGGCAAAAGTCAAACCTACTTCGAATTAAAACTCTACCCACACACGCGGTTGTAGGAACAAACCGTGTTGTGATCACAAGTACCATTGGCAAATATCTAAATTGAATACATTATGTGCCTGTTGCCACTGTCATGTATCTTCAAGCCTATTTTTCAATTAATTCATTTAGTGCATGTACTATATAAAGTCGCCGTTCTGACAGATTCTGAAAGAATATTTAAGAACTGTCCTAAATCAATAGGACACTAACAAAAAAATGAGGGCTGAATAAATCTGCTGTTGGGCAGCGTAGTTTTCATCTACCTACTAATTATAGATTGCATACCCTTATACGAGCGTTGTCTGAAAAGTTTCCGACTGCAACGTGAAGATAGTGGCACTCGTCAATAAAAGCTAGTGAATGCTAGCTGTGCATCTTTTGACAGTTACTTACCGAAATTTCCGTCAATTTGGACGCGCAGCTTTTAGTTGACAGTCGTGTAAGTGAGTCGATGTGAGTGTTTTTTGTGAAAATGGAAAAAATTGAGTATCGAGCTGTTATTAAATTCTTGTTTTTGAAAGGCAATACGCCTACGCAAATCAAAAATGAGTTGGATTATGGACTATGTCTGCACCATCATTTACCACAGTTAAATTTTGAGCAGCTGAATTTAAACGTGGCCGCAAGAGCTTGGGAGATGATGAACGTTCGGGGCGTCCAAAAATTGCAACTACTGATGACAACATTGCTAAAGTTCACCAAATGGTGTTAGATGACCGCCGAATTAAAGTGAGGGTGATAGTAGAGGTTATGAAAATGTCCAAGGAACGTGTTTGTTACATATTAAATACACTTTTAGGCATGAGAAAGCTGTCCGCGCTTTGGGTGCAGCGTTTGCTTACGTTAGACCAAAAACGTGTTCGAATGAACATTCCCAACGCTCTGTTGGCGCAGTTTAGGGACAGTAAATCCGAGTTTTGGCGCCGATTAATTACTGTAGATGAAACTTGGATACACCATTATACGCCCGAAATAAAAATTCAGTCAAAACAGTGAACTGCAAAGGGCGAGCCGGCTACAAAAAAAGCAAAAACAGTTTTTTTGGCTGGGAAAGTAATGGAGACTGTTTTTTGGGATAGTAAAGGAGTTATCTTAATCGATTATCTTCAAAAAGGAAAAACGATTACAGGAGCATACTACGCATTATTACTTGCCAAGCTGAAGGCAGAAATTGCGGAAAAACGGTCACTTTTACAGAAAAAGAAAATCCTGTTTCACCAAGACAACGCGCCGTCTCATACCTCAGCGGTTACCATGGCGAAAATCCATGAATTACGGTTTAAACTGCTTGACCATCTGCCTTATTAACCAGATCTAGCTCCAAGCGACTTGTTTTTGTTCCCTCATCTAAACACTGCGCTCGGAGGACAGAGATTTTCGTCAAATGAGGAGGCAATCACCTTCGTGAACAATTATTTTGCAGAGAAAAACGCCAAGTACTATTTGGGCGGATTAGAGAGATGGGAGCATCGCTGGGAGAAGTGTGTAGAGTTACAAGGAGACTATGTAGAAAAATAAAAAAAAAATTTTGAGAAAAAATATCTTGTATCAGTGTTTGGTCGGAAACTTTTCAGACAACCCTCGTATATTCCATTGGAGTAGTTAAATGTACCAAGAATACTCATTTAGTAGTGTCCTTTGAGATCTTTGAACTCAGAATGCAGCTAGAACCTTTTTTGTATCACCTCATCGCTAAACATAGGCGATAACAACGGCACGGATGGAGATAACGACATCTACTACAGCAACGGCAGCGACAACGACAAGGGCAACGAAAACGATAATGGTTATGATTATTTTTGTAAAAGTTTACCAGGATCTATATAAATGTTCGATCTCAGGTTTAACTCAATTCGAAATTGTTGAAAATTTCAAAACATTGTACCACCAGCCTACAGCTCCTCCACCCACTCTCAATATGCATAGATACTCGTACATGCATGGGACTGTAAAAGACTTCACATATGTACGAGTACAAGTATTGAGTTTGGATCTAAAAAAGTTCATTCTAAACTCTGTGGGAGTATTTATATACAAATGCAGACATATAGATTCAGAGGAGTGACACAAAACACACGAAGTCACAAAGCCAAACACTTAAACTTGTGTATGCGAGTCCTTTGGGTAGTGTATTAAGCCTTTAAATATGGCAACTTGGTTAAATTAAAGTTTGTACATCATGCTGCTTGTGTATCTGGTAGCTCTTTGTAAAGGATTGAGGTTGTTGTCACTGTGATCCAGATATGGTGCAGACATTGATGTTAGGTATGTATGCATTATAATGTATTGCATCTCTTGAGATAGATATTTCTGTAGATAGCCAGTTTAAGGGAAAACTAATTTTTTGTCCTATTTCTTTTTGGGAATTTACGAGTACTACGAGTACATGAACAAAGTTTTGAAGATTGAAAAGTTGTTAAAGGTTTTTATTTTCTTCACTGGTCTTCATCAAGGATTGGGATTGAGAACAATGCAAACTGTTTAAGAAGATACGTATCTTCTGCTGTGCAGTGGGGGACATCTACCGGAATGGATTTTAAAGAAAAATCAAATTTTTATTCCACAATAAGATCTGTTGCTGAAGCTTATGATGTCAAAGCACGCCAAGTAGGTCGTTTTGTTTTTTTGCTCGACGAGATATAAATTTCCTCTCGATTACTTTGTATCTTTCATGTATATCACTATTTTTTTAAGATCAAAATATTTTGTCTAAGATAAAAAGAAAATCTTGCAAGTGAAAGAAAAACTTCGCAGTGTCTAGCTCAAGACAACGAGGAGTCCAGCAGACACCTGCACCTGCAGATTTTAAAAGAAATTTAATCAACGAGTATTTATCTAGCCTTAGATCTAGAATAATATAGTATGTGTTTCTAAGCAGCATCTGTCAGCTGAACTTATAACCGTTCACAATACTTAAATGAAAATACTTAGGACTTTCTTACGCAAGTGATAACACCAAAAGCGCCATCTTACACAAATCTGTGAATCTGGAAATGCAATCTAGAACTTTATGATTTCGGATGCTATGCATATTAAATAATAAATATTATAACCAAAATGACCTTCGAGTTGTAGTTCTCAAGACCAGGATATCAAAGAAGTCAAAGCTTCCGTTTGCAGAACGCTTATAAGTAAGCATATCAGATAAATGAAGTAAATATTTATAGAATTTTGTATACATCCAGCCCTACGGCTAAAACATTTACAAGCATATCATGAACAATATCGAATCAGCTTTCCCTACTCTGCCTACTGGATAGTATGGCTTATCTCCAATAGTTGAATACTTGGAGCTACTCTGGCTCATCTGAACAAATTCAATCCCGGGTAAGGTATTGGGGCCTAACCTACCGATAAAAGTCCCAACGTGCGTCTGTTGTTGCAACTGAAAATGAAAAGAAGTATGTCCTGCATCGACCAAATATTCTAAAAATATCAAATCGATATCAACACCTCTTGCTTATGAAAGCGTTTATATAGAAGAGTTTTACAGAATCATCAAATCTCTTTGGTAGTGTTAAAGGTCGATGAATAACTTCCGCTGTTCTGTCAAAAAAGGTCTAATCAAGGGCGACGCACTATTATGCGACTTCTTTAACTTCGTACCTACTAGAGATAATTGCACGAAATTCAAAAGCCAACATCAGAGGCGGCAATCAGCAGGCTGTCAGTGAGGATTTTTTAAGTATTGAATTGATGTAAAAGAAGCGAGTATGTGTATGACAGTCAATAAAGTCAAAACAAACTTTATCCTGTTGAATTAAATGAAACTGAAGGCGGACGCCTTGAACACAACTGAGATATAATTTAAAGGTGGTAAAGGAATAAAACGCAGGTTTTGCAATAAGCCCGAGTAAAGATATCAGCGCGGAGAGAAGCAAAGAATAAGTCGGATTAATCCCTGTTTCTATTGAATAGCAAAACACCGTCTCTAGTAAGGTAACGGATGCTTTAAAAGACTACCAATCCCCTTCTACGTGACCCAGAGGCGCTCTCCAAGAAGGCTTGATTGGCTTAAGCAAAAGATCTTCCTTACGATCTTCAACGAAGAAGGGTACCTTAACCAAGTCGACTCGTAACTGAACGCAGCCTGAGACCGAGCTGGATGGAGATGGATGATGTCTATTGAGGCTCGGGAGTACGCTAGACTGGGAGCTTTTATCCGAAGTAAAAAAACGGTATACTACCGACGTTCGTTTACTGTAAATGCATATCTAACTGGCATAATTAGTGTTTGTTATATGTGTCCTTCAGTCGAGCGATACCAGGGAATAAATCAAGGAACTACCTCTGTAGCATTTTTTTTACATCGTTTCTCAAAGATCATATCAAAGACTTTAAGGTTAATTTTAATTTGAATAAAAACACGTGTTTTCTATATCACGGTTCAAGTTTACGTCACTTTAAAACTACGACTTTAAGGATGATTTTTACTCGTGTCTAATTCCATATAAGCAACATCAATTGATGACACTGGCTTTCTGTGATTTTATCGAATATTTCCTCAAAATATGTCCTTGATCAAATTTGGATTACTTATTACGTGTACTAAATTGAAAGGACTTTTCAAGTAAAGTGAACAATACTACATACTAGAGCCAAAGGAAAAACCAAAGAAAACTTATAATAAACTTCACTTGAAAATGCAGGACAGAGAATGAAGAAAGTTTTAATGAAATCTAGAGACCACTTTTAAGTTTCTTCACAAATGCCTTAACACAAGCTATTCATCTCATTCTAAAGTAGTAAAACTTTTAACTTAATAATTAATAACAACCTTCCATCTCACATCTAACTCCCAAGTAACAGATCTTCTTCTTCCATCAAAAACCTTCCCTCCTCTAACTTCGGGACAGTCAATTGAAAGACAGTTTAGAGCACCGTTATTCAAATCAAAATTAATTTATACACCATGAGCACCGTATAAATGTTCTCACCTCATAGAAGCACTACTCTTCCTGTTACCCAACTGTATTCCCCACAACGACAAATTTCAAAGAATGGCAAGTAGTTGAAGGGAAGCATATGGAACTGAGTATGAATCTTCATCTGGCTACGCTGCTGTGCTACGCCTCAATAAACGTCTTGGCAGTTTATACTCCGCACAGTCTGTAAGGGATGAGATGTGAAGTACTTAAATTTAAGTACCAATTCATAATTCACACCTGACAACATGACCCAGTTTAATTGAAGAGAAGGTGTACTTAGATGAGGATGCGTCAGGTCTTCCCAAAACCTGGAAACAACATCAGGCTCATACGGGTATAGTTGTGTCTTTGGATGGGCTCCATCACCCCCTTCATCATCTTGCACCAAGTTTGAATTTCTTATGGTAAATATTCAGTCACAGTATGGTGACCAAGTGGAAGATGTTACCGTCCCACCCTAAACCATGCCGTCAGACTTAATTCCTTCTTGGGGCATCACAAAAAGTTTTTTTTTTTATTTCCTTGAAAATGAAAACTTTCCTTAAAAACTAGAACAGGAAGAAGGATGCCTGGGGCTACATGTAAAAGGGTAAAACCTCAACTTAATTCCCCGCGATATAAAATGTAGGCAAGAAGAGTAAAAAAAAACAGAACGGTCCCCAGGTCCTACAGCTGCCTTGCTTTTATTACGTACGAGTAACTTCTTGTTCTTATTTCTGCCGTACGACGAGGGAATACACTTATATGTATTTAGTTCCTGAATTCCCCTCAATAGCTGTTATTGCATTTTATGGGATTTGCGTGATGGATAAAATGTTACCCCCCTAACCCCTAAAGTTATAAAAGCCGACATGGTGGTGGTGTTCATTTTGAATACCCCTAGCAGCTACGTGGTGCCGCTGCAGCCATATGAGGTGATGTAAACTACTTGAGAATCCATGGGGGCGCTCTTTTATGGAGAAATGTCCCATGCCTCTATGTTGAACGCAAAGCTAAAGCAAGACACAAAGTAAATTTCTACAAAGTCACAATGTATTGTACTATTATTATTATTATTTTTTACATGTCAAGTTCAGAGCAGGGTTACCGTAATACAGACACGTCTACTTGTAAAGGCAGAAAAGTTACTATACTCGTATCTATGCTTATGAGCACCAAGGTAGATATACATATGTACTCGTACAATATACATCAGATACGGACTTACCGTCCATAGATTGTTTGCAACCTAGCTCATCATTTCATCAGTTCACCAGCCATCCACTCCCTCCATTCATTTTACTCTGTTGTCGTTAATTTATTGATGCATGCACAATAACAGGTGAAAATAGAATGTTGGGCAAATGGGGGGCAGAGGCATGAAAGAAGGTATGGCAGATGGCAAAATTCAATGGAACTGTCGAGACAATGTATCTAACGAAGTAGAAAAGTTCACTTTAGAAAAGGACAGGAAAGTTCAAGGCAAGAAATTCTAAGGAAGCCATTTTAATTTTTCCTTTTTTACTCAATATTTTGACGTTGTTATTGTTTGTTATTGTTTTTTTTTTTTGGTTTTGTTGTTGTTTTGTGACAAAGTATACTTAACGAACTTGTGTAAAATGTTTTGTAAACAAAGCCCTAGCTAACAGGTTTGTTATTGAAAGTGATTCTTAGAATTCCTTGTTTTGGTTTTCATTCAATCTCTCTCCTAGGTGGACAACTAATGATGAAAGTTTTTTAACTTAAAAATAATTGCAAATAATAACACGCAGAATTCTCTATGAAATCTGCTTGCCAAAATGTGAGTAACTACTCGTATTTGGCAATTTAATTGGCATATGTTCTCGTACATAGTATGTCAACACATCTCTCTTTAAATAAAAGAAATTGACAGTTTGAACTTAAAGAAATCATAGTTTTCAGAAAAGTCATTCTTAGATCTACCTATATATATGTACAAGAGTATTTATTGTATTGTATATACATATATTATATCTAATAAACTTCACGATCCACCAATTCATTTAAATACAATGGACTTTATCTGCAAATATAAGGAACGCACGGAAAAGTGTTTATCAGTGAGGAAGATCTGATAAATACTCGTATGTCTCGCCCTATCCAAGAACATGCAGTACCCTAACAATGAAAGTATTTTTTTGTGTCATCTACTCCTTCATACGGGGAGCAGATATGTAGTTGTGTTACAACCACCTGGAAATCAGTTTAAATGAACAAGACAACAAGGTGAAGCTGTTCAAAACCCGATAGTTGCCTTACCAAATGTTTAGAATTGTAGGGTATGCAAATGCTGCCTGGGAAATTTCTAAATTAAAAGCGCATCGTGAAATTGTCTTCTATAGGGTCCGCCATCTAACGTTCTTTTTTTCAACTAGTGCTTATTTCGTGAATGGTAAGATTTAGCTCATGTCTGATTTGACAGATAATTAATTTTATCCTTGCGCTGAACGAATATGGTTGTGTATACGCTTGAACAACGCTGGGAACGTGGGCCTGCGATCGACTTAGAGAAGATGCCGATTTTGCCAAAAAAATCATCTTTTCAGATGAAGCTCATTTTGATCTTGGCGGGTATGTAAACAAGCAAAATTGTCGCATTTGGGGCACAGAAAACCCGCACGCATACATTGAAAAGCCGATAAACCCAAAACGAGTCACTGTTTGGTGCGGATTTGGTCCAGAGGCATAATTGGGCCATTTTTCTTCGAAAATGAACAAGGAGTGGCCGTTTCAGTCAATGGCGATCGTTATCGGGCCATGTTGAACGAATTTTTGAAAAAAATTGAAGAGGAGGATATTGGCAACATTTGGTTTCAACAAGACGGCGCTACGTGCCACACAGCCGAAGCTACACTCGATGGTTTGCGCCCTGTTTTTGAAAATCGCATTATCAGCCGCAGAGCTGATGTCGTTTGGCCACCTCGGAGCTGCGATTTGACACCGTTGGACTATTATTTGTGTGCCGTAAAGATAAGTTCTACGCCGACAAGCCAGAGACAATTGACGCTTTAAAGGACAATATTCGTGAAGCCATTGGTGAAATACAGCTGCACACAATCGATAATGTGCTTAAAAATTGGACCGATCGTGTAGGCTACTGCATGGCCAGCCGAGGCAACCATTTGAATGAAATTATTTTCCATTATTAACCGGAAGGATTGTACTTTCAAATAAAAAAAGAAATTTGAGAAAATAGTTCTTTTTTTATAGCATTTTCAAAAAAAAAATTTTTTTGGCGGACCCTATATTTTACACAACTTCAAGAGCATTAAGCGCCCTGTAAACGCTAAAACATGGTATTAGTAAACACGTAAAACAAACCAAGTTGATCTTCTGCGGGCTGGTACGCGTACCAATTTTTTGGTCTCACCAACATCAGAATTTGGTCTCACTAAAATCAAACCTACTTTGATTTTTGTCGATGTTTGTGGGCGGAGTTTTGTGTTGCTGATACCATGTTTGAGTGGCTGCGCTCTCATCTGTCAACATTTACTCGAGCAAGCCATTTTATCAGTGAATTTCGTCGTGTGAACACACAAAATAATCGGGAAAAAATGGCGAACATTCCAAATACTGATGTTTGGAAATAATTTTTCGACAACTTTTGACAAATGGAGAGATGTGTTCAATTATGTTGGAGTGAATTGGTCTCAGCGTCTGCGTGTTTTAGTGGTACCATGTTTTAGCATTTACAGGCCGCTTTATGCTTATGTTAAACACTTACAATTTCATTTGATTAATAAAAAAATCTTTATTTTTGGCGGTGCTTCTGCTTTCCAAAAATACAATGTACTCGTAACAATGAACTTAAAATTCAAGCCTTAAATACTTTCTTATTGCTAAATCAGCACATTGTAGTTTCTCACGAACGGAACTCAGAATTGCATTGGTTGGAGGTGTCTGGTGTCATCAATTGTCTGCCTGGGAATAGATGGATTGCGCGTGTTAAATATCGATGCGCGTGTTGCTGACTCAGTTTGCACTGTTGATAGAATTATTCGTTAACTCCTCCGCCCTTAAATGTGAACGGCCTCGTTCACTTAGGAAAATGGAATTTCGTTTATGCGAGATGTCATTGAAGTTGATTACTTGCATGAACCTTTGGTTGCTTGCATGGTTTCTATTACTGTTTCTGAGGCTTCTTTAGTTTTCTCAATTTTAATATTAGGCTTGTCAAATGGTTTGGTTTTCATAATGGTTTTTATTAATATGATCAGAATAATGGTGACTAGGAAAAGGTATGAACGTAGACTTATGATGGTGCTGGTCTTCAAATCAGTTTTTAACAACTTGATGTCTTAGATATTTGTTATACGCTGGTCTTTAATCATTTCCAACGAAAGTAACTCCTCGATTTTGGGGTTTATGGAGGCAGTTTCGATGATGGCGGGCAGCTGATCTAAATGTTGTTTTCCCGATCCGAATGATAGTATTATGATGTTTTATTAAAAATGTTCCGTTCAATAAAACTTGGTCGTCATTACTGTGATTATCCCATTGTACTGATTCAGGAATAGGATGTCGGGTGCTAATTCTTCAAATAATTGTATGTGTTGATTATTGGTCGCATTACCTTTTGCTGGAATACTTTTAACTAAATTTGGAATACATGTTGCATTGCTTATATTAACAATATCATATTTTGAGCAAATGGACAGATTGTTTATTGACTTACAATGAGTACTTATGCCATAAACTTCGTCTTTACATTTAACTATTTCATTAAAATTAGTTTTAATAATTTTCTCTTTTTGTTTAATTGCTCGTATCGAAATTTTTTTACAATTTTTTTCGTTAACAATAGGTAAGCTTACTATATAGATTAATATTGAATTATTAAATGCAATTTTGATTTCAGAAAATTCGATAATTTCTTCTATGTTTTAAAGGGGATCTCTTTGTTTTGTATAATTTTGTCTATTGTATTTATTTCAATATTTGATAGAACATAGGAGTTTACAACGTTAGCTTTTGTCCAGCGTAGGGCATAACCTATGTTTGTTATTTCTTCCGTGACTAAATCTAACTTATATTTAATGATAAACAGAAATTCTTCTAATAATCTGTCATTATTCGTTAAGTATTTTTGTTTATTTCATTAGTCTGGTTTTTTAATCCATTTACCTCATCAATTACTAATTTATTTATGATTACTTGCCTATTGTTGTTGTCCAGTGCGTTATTAATTTTTCCCTGTATAATTTGGAAGTCATGGCTATCTGGATTGCCAGATATCCACTTCCAGGCACTTCCTATACAGTCTAACGAGCTTTTCTGGGAATGGTTAGGAATCAAACGTCTAATATGGGATCTGATAGGGGATATTTCTTCGGCGAGAAGGTAATAACTGGAATGGGAGATTTGAAGGTTTGTATCAGTGGCTAGTACGAATTTTGAGAGCTCAATTTCGTGTATAATTTTGAATGTTCCTGTCTGAAGTCAGCATGTTCCGGTGTTGATTGTCAGTAGTTGTGAGTTCGTATAGTGTAGTATTTGTACGTTTGCCAAGGAAGTATGAATGAGGTATCCGAAACAAAGAGAGTTAGAAATTTTTTTTAGCTAGGTTATTTTATATGGGATTTGTGGATTTGTTTGCCTGATTGAGTTAGCACTGTAGTCTTTTTATTCTCTTTGACAATTTCTTTAGTATATTTTTTTATCAGTTTAGAACCCAATCTCTTATTTTTCTTGACGTAGATTTCGTCGCCGGGTGAGAAATCTTTAATTGGAGGTTTTTCTTTATTATGATAAGTCAGATCATTATCTTGTTTCGATTTTAAC
This sequence comes from Volucella bombylans, assembly GCA_949129095.1. Taxonomy (NCBI): domain Eukaryota; kingdom Metazoa; phylum Arthropoda; class Insecta; order Diptera; family Syrphidae; genus Volucella; species Volucella bombylans. The sequence goes on along the minus strand of OX422140.1, from coordinate 127,366,399 downwards.
CGATTCTTGTTTTCTGAATAAGTTTATTGAATCTGAGATGCGTCGGAGCCAGTATTCCTACTGAAAAATAAATCTACAGGCTTCTTTGTCTATTGACGTGAGCACCAAGTTTCCTTCGGTTGAGAAAATATCTACGTGAATAATCTCCCCGGATATTCTGGAATAGGTGTGGCTTGGATTTCTACTTTACTGGGATGGCGATCATACTTATTTTCTTTACAGACCGAACAAATTTTAGTTATTCGTTTAATCTTGCGTGACATAGAGGGGAAGTAGTATTTTTCTAATATTTGTACCTTATTTTCGCGATCGTTTTTGTGTGCGCGTTGATGTGTATTAATGATGATTTCTTACTGCTTGTTTTCGTCAACTATGTCTTCGACTAATGTTCTGGAGAACTTAATACGGTAATTATTAAAATAGTCCTTATAGATTTCCTGTATTATACCCATTACTCTTTTTTCTGTTTTAATACAATTGGTAACTGTGGGGTTCAATATTTTTTTTTTTTAAATTTCAATTAGGTTGTCGTTATTATAAAAATGTTCTGTGATGATGTGACGATGGTATGTGTGGAATACTATCTGAAATTTTTGATTAGGGGGATTGCCAAAATTTAAGAAAATTTTGTTTTTAAAAGAATTTATAGGACAGTCAGTACTATACGAGTATATCAGATTATGGGAAGAGCTTTCATCGCTGTGTATGGCTGGTGTGAGACTGTTTATTTCTGCTCTGGTGGTCTTGAAAGCGCATCTGCCACGACGTTCATTTATATTCTTCCAATAGTGCTTTCCATATTTTCAATTTGGTGTTATTGTTTTTGTTGCTAAGGGAGTATGTGAGGGGCTGGTGGTCGGTGTATATTAATACTTTTGCCGAACGGTATAGATAATTCCTTAGAGTATTAAGAGCCCAGATTATGGCGAGCATTTCTTTTTCAATCGCCGCGTAGCTTTCTTCGGTTTTATTTAACGTTCTGGAAATGAACGTAATGGGCTTATTTTCTGGGATAAAACGGCTCCTAAAGCGTAATTTGATGCATCTGTTACCAATTCAAAGTCTTTCGTAAAATCTGGGTATGTCAAAATTGTTTCCTCTGAAGTCAAAGAATTTTTGATTTTTTAGAATGCTTCTTTAGCTGCATCGTTAAGATGAATGTTTTTTTACTTGTAAGGTTTTTAGACAGGCGTCCGTCCTCCCCTCTTAAAGGAGTCTTTAGGGGTTTTGCCAGTTTGTAAGACTGTCCGGACATTTTGTTCATGTGTAGACTCGTCTTGACTAATGACGATTATGTCGTCTATATAGACGTAGCATATTTTCCCAATATGCTCTCGAAGATTGTCCTCAAGTGCTCTGAAAAATTGATGAAGCATTTTTGAGTCCAAACAGCAATCTCGTGAACTCGTACTTGTCGTTATTGACCGAGAAGGCCGTTTTTCCAATATCAGATTCCTTTAAGGGGATCTGATGAAATCCGCTTTTTAGGTCGATTACAGTGAACCATAGGTTTTGGCCAAACTATACTTTTTCTCACCGGAAGCATCGGGTTTTTTTGGAACAATCCACACCGGTGAATTGTATGGTGACCGTGAAGGTCTAATGATGCTCTTGTCTAGCAGATTTTTTTACTTGCTTCTCTACCTCATCCTTTAGGGTAAAATTTAGAGTAAAAGGATCGTTAGATTATGTGTTTATTTCGCCTTTGACTATAGTTGAGTAGGTTAATTTTTAGGTCGGGTTCGTCGAAGAGTTTTGGAAAATCGTGAATAATTTTGTTTATAGATTGATTTTGTTTTGGAGACATGTGGTTGGTTCGAATATTAATCGAATTCACGCACTGAGAAACTAGTTGCTTGATACGTATTTTTACTTGGTTTTTAATAACTATGTAACATATTTATCTTGCGTATGTATCACTGCCGAAAGGTTTTTAAGGCTGTCGCTTCCCAGGATAGTATTAAAACACTTAAGTTCGGGCATAAGGAAACATTTTGTTTTTATGTCTTTTAAGCCAAATAGGTTTACAAAGGTATAATGAGTAATTAATACATTTCCTCCAACGGAATTGGCATAGAAGGGGGTTTCATTAGGAAAGGGAAGACTGAATGTAATTTTTATTAGAGCCCGTCTACAAGAATCTTTAGAATTCGTCCGCTCTTCGTTGCGCATTCAAAATAAGGCAGCGAAGAGTCGATTAACATAAAAAATTAATATCAGTTAGCTCATTTGGACATTCAGGGTCTTTGTTTGCTGGATGATGTCCTTCAATATACTCTTGGAGTGTTTCTCCATGCTCCTGAGTGTCGTTTACTAACCGAGCTTCGTATTGTTCCATGTCGTGTTGTTCGTCTTCCTTTATTGCTGGCGAGGTGTCTACGTGTTAGTTTCGTTGCACTTTCGTAGGATGTATTTGTTGCGAAGGAGGCATATAGGGTCGTTTTGGTGCTGGTGCCCAATTACTTTATTGTGGTCGATTCGAATAGTTAACTGCGTTTGTACGAATTGTCGACGCATTCATTGGCTCTGGTGGTGGTTGCTGTGGAGCTGAATAATTTTGTTGATTTTTAGGAACGTTCTGTCTGGGAACAGAATATTGTTGTCATTGATAATTTGCTTGTCTAGGGATTGATGTTTGCTGAACAGGCCTATAGTTATTATACTGCTGATTGTTGTTGGGTTGAGATAATTTATGTGGATACGATAATTCTGGTTAGAATGGTTGGCGGAATTGAGCTTGATGAGCATTTTGGTTCACTCGTATTGGTGGTAATGGAGGTGGCTCAGGATAATGGAGCCTTCTGCTGGAATTGCTAGTAGCTATAGCATATTGTGTTCGATAGTTCTGGTTTTCCAGCTTCAAACAAAACAAATGCAATGCATGAGGAAGATCCACAGGCTCTCGGATCTTCCGAGAAGTCTTGGTAAGTCTCCCTTAACGCCTCTTATAAATATGTCGAAGGCCTTATCCCGGTAAGTTTGCATAAGCATTCTTAGGGACTCGTTGTTGATGTCCATACAGCTGATTTTATTAAGAATTAGGGATAAATGCGCGTACACCGCCTGATAGAATTCCTGGATTGATAGTTGTCCTTGAACCAGCGAGGTAATTTAGTATTCCAAAGTACCAAGGTCTTGCTTGTCTGCATAATGCAGGGTCAAGCAACGGGAGATGCATTTCCAGTCCAGGGGCGTATTAAACGATTCGAGAACGTTATCCGCATTTCATACTATCTTATTCCGAATTACGTTGAGTATGCCAAAACATTTTGGCGATCCTTTCATGGGATCATAGATTTTTAGGATTCTTTCGACGCTCTTGCGCCAGGAACTGAATTCTCTTGGTTGTCCGGAGAATTCACGCAAACTACGAACGATATCTGTTCGTAATTGATTGTAACATTGATATTCCTTCTGTTTGAAGGACTTCTCGTATCATAGTGGCGATTAGTGTTTGGAGAGCAGGGGTTGGGATTTGAGAGGTGCTTGGGTTATCTTGAGTAGGATCATAATGCGCAGGAGGGTCGAAAAGGGATGTTCGTATTATATGGTTATTGGTTGCAATTTTTAATTAGTTTTTACAAAAGTTTGGAGCAATGTGACAATGGCAAGCAATCAAGTGAATTATAAATTTTCTACACTTAAAATAAAATTCACTTAATAGTTGATTTGATATCTTAAGTCCAGTTAATTTGATTGATCTAGTTAAATGATTTTTTTTTTCGTTAAAAAATTGTAAAATATTGCTTACATTAGAATTAGTTTCATCATCGCTGGGCGGCTGGCAGCTATTTGTCTCCTTTTTGCTTTCAGCTACTAGGGGACATGGATCTTTTCGTACTACTTGAGGACTTTGATTAAGTTGGCTCCCTGCTCGTGCGCCAGTTAAACACTTACAATTTCATTTGATTAAAAAAATCTTTATTTTTGGCAGCGTTTCTGCCTTCCAAAAATACTATGTAGGAATGAACTTAAAATTCAAACCTTAAATACTTTCTTATTGCTAAATCAGTACATCGTAGTTTCTCACGAACGGAACTCAGAATTGCAATCGTTGCAGGTGTCTAGTGTCATCGAATGTCTTACTGGGAATAGATGAGTTGCGCGTGTTAAATATCGGTGCGCGTGTTGCTGACTCAATTTGCACTGTTGATAGAATTATTCGTTAACTTATATGACTGTATGTTTTTCCAATTAGTCAATATGGATTTTTAAAGGGTAGATCAAAAATTACAAGCCTAATAGAATTCGCAACATGTACTCTGTGCACTCTAGAAATTGGAAACAAGTCGATTTGATCACATTCAATTTTAGCAAAGCTTTCGGTAAAATAAAATTCCATAAAATTAAAGGCCCTTAGCGTTAAATCTGATTTAATGAATAGGGTTATTTCTTTCCTAAAAGAAGGATGATACAGTGTATTATTAGGTCCATGGAATTTAGTATTTAGTAATAGTATGTAAACCCATAAAAGCCTCTTCGACCGTACATTAGTGAAGTCATTTCGGTCCTCTGTTATTACTCTGTTGGGGTGGCCGTGGTGTAGTGGTAGTAGCAAACACTTCTCACTCGGAGGGTCCAGGTTCGAATCCTGCCCATGGCAAAATCAGTTTTTCATTGTATAATTGGAACTCAGACAAAAAAAATTCTGCGTGTGAAGGCATAACACTGACACGTAGATTTGGCTGTTATAAGAGTTTCAAGCAATGAAAAAAATACTGGGAATTATATCTCGAATCACTCTGAGTGAAGAAAAACTCTCCGTCCTATTCGGACTCCCACCCCTGGAGAGCAAACATAGAAACCAAACACACCTGAGTTTCAAACCACTACAAAAACAATTTTCCTTTCTCCTCCTTCTATCTTTCCGCCCGCGCCCTGGCAACAGTAAAAGGGTATCAACCCCTTAGGCGCGCGTAAATTATAAAAAAAAAAAAAAAAAAAAATACTGACAATTGAATCATCAAATCAAAAAAAAAAAATATACCCGAGGACGTCTCACAACTTTACCCCAGACCTACTTTGTTGAAAATGAGTCTGTTTCATTAGTAACAGAAATGCACATGCGAACTGAATTTACATGCCCATATATGTATGGATTGTAGTTAGATAACATCATGAGGAAAGCCAAGTTCGCTCTCGGTATCGTTACGCGCTGGTCTATGGAATTACGCCTGTCAAATCTGGTCACCATATTACATCACACATGTACGAGTAATCGCATATTGCGCGTAGAATCTGTAGGAGTTTAGTCCATTTCGCTCCCTTGACTGACAGTTTCAACCTTCTACCCTATCTCGATCGAATGAAACTGATAAACTTACAACCTCTTTCAACACGTTGTGCGGTTGGTTACATATTCTTTGTTCATCAGCTGTTAACTGATATATTGCTTCTCCTACTTTATAGCAACTCATCTCCTTGACGTTAACCAACGAAATCATAGATCTCTTCCGTATTATGCTTCACCACACCAATTATGGATACCGTGAATCCATGTCCAAAACGCTACGCGTCAACTCTATTTAATCTATCTTTGACTTTCCCTAAGTAAACTCACCCTTTAGACGTTAGACTGTCCTTTACTTTTCCTATCTCTCAAGTTCAATACTCCATAGAACTTAACGAAATTGTTAGTTTTTTAGTATATTATCATATTTGAGTTTTTACATAATACAGCTATCCGGGGTTGATCCGGGCTTAAGACTTCTGCAAATCACCCCTTCGATTGTAGCACGCGCATCTGTAACTCTACATTAGTAAGCCAGAAAGCTTGTAAGCACACTAATTTGATTATCATTATTTCACTTCACTTCCGTAGTAACCAGATAGCAACCATCTCGTCATAATTGGTATCTTTAATAGCTTAACGTCCTCTGGCATCTATACCGTATATCGAGTTATGTTTCAAAACGGTATAGACTAGCTGCTGCCAACTATAAAGAGAATCGCCGCTTCTGTTTTGACACCGTTTTACCGGTTCATCAAACCACTGGCGATCATTAGTAGCAGATTTTATACTGAAAATTGATAAAGATGACTACGGTAAGAGCTAACAAAAAATCACTTGCGAAGTCGTCCTGATAAGATGAAACAAGGATACCAACACAAAAAACCTTGCGAAACTGACCTTCACAATCTAGTGAACAGAACTGAGTGATAGGTAGGAGAACTCTTGGGCAAATTTTATCAACGCAGAGCCCGCAATTAACGCAGCTTTTCACAGCATTTGTAATTTGGCCAGAAAGCAGAGCGTAAATGAATCGATATTTTTGTGGATTAAGGCAATGGTAGTGGTTGCGGATAGTGACTGCAGTCATTATTTTCTAGCGAAATGAATAGGGTTTGCTCGCAGGGTGAGGCCTGATCTGCACATGATATTATAGTCAACTCTCTGCCTTATGATCTCAATTTCTCTAACATCTACGCTCAGGGATGTAAGTAATGTAGCTATTATGTCTGCCAGATCATACTTACTATATCGACTACATGGTCCAAAGCACAGATAGCTCTAAATGTCATCGACGATTTGTGCACCCGAAATTAACTGAATTAATCATCTCAAAACTAATGTTGTTGTCTTCACTAGAAAAACAAAATTATTGGATTGGCTCATCATTTATTTCGCAAAGAAACTAAGTTTTCGGTGTCAAATTGAATAACAAATTCTGTAAGGTGTTCTGGGCTTTCTGACCGAAGAGGTTCCTCTGGATTTACGCGGCGTTTGCTCATAATGTGACCTGCGATATGTATGTTAGCGAATCTCAGGAAAGACTCGAAAACAAAATTTAGAACGTCAATTGTGGACCACAGTTATCCTACTAAACGGAGAATATGCAATTTTGGTGGCAACAGGCTTTGCTGTGATGAATAATTGGAGAGTGGGAGGAATCTTCGTGTATTTCAACAAGGAAATTACTTTCAGAATAAACGGCTTCCGAAGGGAGTTGGCAAGCTGAATTGTCTCAGTTTTGTCGGCTTATATTGAAGAACTCAATACACTGAGGCATTTACACATTTTTTTATGAACGATTGAAAACATCTATCATACTTAGGTCTGTTTAATAGCCTTATCACAAATGAGCCAACAAAGATATATGCCGCCAGGCAAAGTATGACAGACAATTCTAGCGCATGATTGTATATTTAGCCTTTTATTATACTTATCACATATATAATTGCGTCACCACTTCCTTTTACATACCTCAATTTATTTATTTAAACTAAATAAATTTTTATATAAATTCGAGTTGAAAAATATTTTCCTCAATTTTAGGAAAATGGAAGATCAGTTCCTGATGTTACAGCCAGCCCAGGACGTGCACCACCGGGGCCATTACCATCAAACCAAATGCAACAAATGGGACAACAACAACAGCGGCAAGGTGTTAAAGAGCCCGTCCTATTACAGGGTGACTTCCGTAAAGTGTCAGGCATTAGTTCGGAAATATTTCGACAGATAGAAGCAGTTGAGAATGATCACGATCCAAATACAGCCGCAGCATTGGAGGTAAAACAATTGAAATCAGTCTAAGACTGTCCCCAAACAGTATTTACATTTTCAGGCCGTGGAGAGACGAGGTGAGATGATAGTTAGAATCCTAGAACCCCGATGTATTGGTGGTAAGCATGCGGTCGAAGCTGCGCATAAATTGATGGCAAAGGGTGACGCAAGGCATACAGTTCAGGTAAACGAATATCACACATCTTTGTTCAAGGACTCTTTCATTAGTATTTCTTTTTTTCTTCTTTTGGTATTGTTTAATCTAGTTGGTGGAGATAGTTAAGAGACCCGGGCAGACACTAGGTTTATACATCCGTGAAGGCAATGGTGCCGATAGAACAGACGGCGTCTTTATATCACGAATAGCTTTAGAATCTGCCGTTTATAATAGCGGATGTCTCAGGGTATGTTTTGGGAACAAATTGTTATATTAAAAAAAAGGCAAACACAAAAAATTAACAAAATTTGTTTTTTCTTTAAAGGTCGGCGATGAAATTTTAGCAGTAAACTTGGTTGATGTGACGCACATGTCTCTGGATGACGTTGTCATCATCATGTCTATTCCACGACGCTTGGTACTTGCTATACGACAACGACGTGGTGTTCGAGGTTCCAATTCTCCCGGCCCACCAACACTTTCTAGACCTGAGCAAAAACCACCGCCAGTTGTTGTCATCAAACGTGACCTCAGAGATGAAGACTTAGATGACACGGATCGTATGCCACGTTCTCGGTCATCACGTGAAAGACGTACAGGTATTTCAAACTAATTGAGAATGTTTCAATGCTTATGTTGGAGTTTTGCTTACAGGTGATGGTAGGGAAATGACAGAATCCCGTTCACGATTAGGCTTAGGCCTGAATAACTATAGTCCACAAAGCGAACAACTGGATCTGTACTATAATACGCGTGCGAATATAATGCAAGAACCACCTAGTTGGGGTTACAAACCTCCGCCACCACCGTCAGTTATCACTGAACAACCGAAGAGTCATTCATTTGCTCCATCAACAGCTTACTATCAGAATGCCGGTACACTCGAGAGTCTTGCAGAAAAAGTGCATTCCTTCTATCCAGGTCCATCGCGACGCATGTCAGCTGGAGCAGGGGTCAGTTTGGCACAGCAGCATGCTCGTTTCCCCCGTAGTGGTTCTGATCAGCATTTGCCACGTGTGGAATACTCTGATTACTCATCATCATTGGGTAGGCATTCATTGCTTAGATCAAGTCTTAAGCCTGTGCCACTTACAGCTGGTGGTACTTTAGGTCGTTATGGGCGATATGAACCGCAATCACGTAGCTCCAAGTATGGTGCACCAGCTAGTGCTACCTCACAATCATTGACTCGAAGATCAAGACCATCTTTAGATTACTCCAGCGATACTGAAGCTACAATTGGTCCTAGACCCAGCTACTACTATTACAATCGACCAGCGATTGGGAGTATACCACGAGGTACTACGACTGGTATATTAGGTGGCACCATGGGTCCTGATCTGGCCAAATTCAATTCACTGCCAAGAGAGCGCCCAGGAGTTCGATTAAGCGGTATTCGACCACGCATCAGTGATAGAATACTAGATGATGCTGATGGAAATCTTTCGGCACCAGAATTCACTGCCCGACGGGATCTACGTGAACGCGATCTCCGGAGTAGAATCACAGCAAGTCCGTCAATCTTTACTTCAGACGAATATAGGGCTTGGTTGAGGAGAGCCCCGAGCAGTTCTGCTATTGCGGAACAGATGAGACTCACCAGAGATTTATTAAGCCAACCACGAAGTCATAGATTCTCCTGCAGTGCTGAAAATATACACGATGCTCTAAAAAACGTAAGTTATACAATTTGTTAAGAAAAATAAGTGTTTATTAGCGCTTTTCTGGATTTTTTTTTTAAATAGACGGAGAGCATTTATAGTGGCCGAACAGGGGTCCTCACCGGTACTTTGGATCGCCACCTTGGTATGCCGCGACCCATTTCTTCCCTACCGGTAAGATCGATGTCCTCTCAACATATTGGTGGTCCGTCGTCCATCCGTTCACCCAGTATTCGACGTATGCGACAACTATTAGAATTATCTACCGGTCCCGCCAGTCCTAGCGGAAGCATCCTAAGCGGTAGCGGACACCAAAGTCCAGCACCAACTCCTAGCGCTACACTGCCACGATCGCATCGTCAGATCGACATTAACCCAGCTGAGTTTGCAAAATATAAGCTGGATAAACCAATCATCGATGTAGGTGGTGTGTCTGGAATGTTATGGATTCACTTATTAGCTGGACGTGGATTACGTACAGCTCCAGAAATTAGTCAACCTGGCGCTCCACAACCGCAGAGTCGTGATTTATATTGCGTTCTTGAGTGTGATCGGGTGCACAAGGCACGAACAGTGGTACGTTCTGGTGATCTACAATTCGATTGGGATGAATCCTTCGAGTTGGACTTAGTGTGTAATAAGCAATTGGACGTATTGGTATATTCTTGGGATCCACAACACCGGCATAAACTTTGTTATCGGGGAGCAATTTCATTAGCTTCGCTATTGCGACAGTCACCTTTGCATCAGCTAGCCTTAAAGGTTGAACCCCGTGGAACAATATACATACGCCTGCGTCATACCGATCCAATAACATTATATAAACGAAGAGGATTACCAAGTTTAAGGGCAGGCTATCCACAGCTATTCGGAGCCGATTTAGAAACGGTAGTTAGTCGAGAGTGTAAGGGGGCTCCTGGAAGTGCTCCCGTACCAATTGTGTTGCGTCGGTGTGTAGAAGAAATTGAACGACGTGGTCTCGATATTATTGGTCTGTATAGACTTTGTGGATCAGCAACGAAAAAGAGACTTTTGCGTGAAGCATTTGAAAGGAATAGCAGAGCAGTCGAATTAAGTCCGGAACATGTTCCTGATATCAATGTTATAACTGGAGTTTTGAAGGATTATCTAAGAGAACTCCCGGAACCACTCTTTACCAGGTGTCTGTTTCAAATGACCGTAGATGCTTTAGGTATGACTGAATTGTCTACTATCATCCAACGTCCATAACTAAGTTAGTTTCTTTTTAGCCGTGTGTTTACCAGATGACCCTGAAGGAAACGCTAAGTTGATGCTAAGTATCCTCGATTGTCTACCGCGAGCTAATCGGGTAAGTCTTGAAAAGACCGGCACAGGAACCATTTGTTTGATGAAATTAAATTCTTAGGCAACTTTGGTATTCCTTTTGGACCATCTTTCGTTGGTAGTCTCTGCATCGGAACGTAATAAAATGTCAGCTCAAGCACTAGCCACTGTTATGGGTCCACCATTGATGCTTCATTCCTCTAGTGCTCCACCAGGCTCTGATATTGACCATGCTCAGCCGATAGCAGTTTTAAAATACCTTTTACAGATTTGGCCACAACCACAGCAAGGTAGTAGTGGTGGCAGTGGTACGGGTAGTGGTATTAGTAGCAGCATCAGCGGTATTGGTGCCACTGGAATGGGCTCTCTACCAACTGCAGGAGTGGCAGCGGTTGTTGCTCCATCCTCAGGTAACGTAATTAATAACCGTTGTAGTGTGTTTATTGATATCTTTCACATGTTTCATCGACAAAGGCGCAAGTCTAACATCGATTCTATTTTCCTGTGAAATTTCTTTCCCTTTTTTCTGACTTCTTCTACCTTGGGGTCTATACTTACTCCTTCTAAAGGCTGTGTGACCTTTCTTTTTTTCGGTTAAGAACTATGAATAATGTTTGTTTCCGTTTATACTTTTTTGTTCGATTTTTATCAACATTCTTGCGTCTATATGATTAATACAGAGTCCTATGTAGACAGGTCGGCGCGGCGAGTCAACAGGGCAGCGTGGAAGCAAAGCCAGTGCGTTGCAAGTGGACAAACAACAGCAACAGGCCAGCCTTCGCTCGTCCACTTCGGTAACCAACATACTATCCCAAGGCCCACATCATCTCTCAGCCACAGCCAGCACTCATCTGTATCAATCAGTAGTGGGTCAGTCAGCTCAATCGCCTCGAGCCTTGCAACAAGCGGTGCAACAGGTAAACTTCCAACGAAATTAAAAAAAAAAATAAATAAAAATAATTGAAAAAAAAACTACAATTTTCGTATCCGTTTTGTCCTTCTCTCTATATGTATTGTAATTTAATTCCTGTGATAATTGTAAAGGATTTGTAAGAACTATAATTTTGTAAATTTTTTTCAAAATTTAAAATGTTTTGTTTTGTGTGTGAAATCCCGAATTGCATGAAAGACCCACTACTGGTTGCTTCGCACTAAATGCATATACTATACAACTCTATTTAGGAACAATTTTGAAATTGGTATCGTTGTTCCAATGTTTTTTGTTTATTTTTTTTTTATCATCTAATTGGAAATTCTTTGATTGCCTACATTTGAAAAAAAGATATATGTATCTGTAAGTTAAAAAAATTGTTTAAACAAGATATCAAACACACAAAGCACAGCAGAGTACAATAAATACACCATTTGACCATCACATAATTTAAACTATCAAACAAAAAGAAAAAAATACATACACTTAAATTTTTTGAATCCACCTCGACAAAGAAATTTAAGGGTAGGTAAAATTTTGTCAAAATTTATCCTTATCGTAGTATCTGTAATTTCTTATAACATATTGTTATGTTGTTTATTGCAACGCAAAGAATTTGTTTGGGTGTAGAAATCAGGGTATCTGGTTGGTATGGATATTAATTTAATTACAAAATTTTACCAAAGGTGCTTACATTTTTCATACCCTGTGTACCGAAGATCCTTAAATTTGTTATCTTGTTTTAAGGCTTTCTTATTGTCCTGAATTTATTTGGAGCACTTTAAAGCATGATAAATTTTATTTGAATAAAATTTGGTTTCAACAGTATGTTGTAACTTCATTCTTCTTTTCGTTCCATTAAGAAGGTTTTTTGAAAAATTAGCTTCGAAATATCCAATTGTTAAATGACCTAAAAGTTGTAGTTTCCTTTTTTGTGTGGTTATTTGAAATCAATGATTGATGATCGAAAGTTGAATATCGAACGCTGAATTCATGACATCAAACTTAATTTACTTGATAAGTTCATCGAAAAATGAGTTCAATGAATTTTTGTTTATATTTGTTTATATTTCTTTCAGTCCTGCGCACCACCTTGGCCAGGAACCTTTCTAAACTGCGTTAACCCTCTAGGTTGGGATCGATGATAACTAGGCTAAATTGTTGCTCTCTTTCTGCTCTACGAGTACATTCTGATTAAAGCACATTTTGATTAAATCCTATAGTTAATAATAGCAGTGACGTTAATCCGTCAATATCTGTTACTTGATAGATGTGAGCGTGACTAATAAGCCCGCACTTTATTTTGACCACTATTGAAGTAAAACGTTGGTAAAACTTGCGTTCGAGTACATGTTTCCTTGAAGAGAAGCGACTATTTACAATATATCACCTTACTCACTTGTAAGGTGTTCAACTTTGTTTAGTCTAATAATGAACATATACTAGGTTGATTATTGGGAATATACAATACTTCACTCGAATAGTCATCACAATCTCGTTCATATATCGATAGCTCAAAACTTCTTGGCTTAGTCTGTTGCGAATAGGGAAAAAATATTTTGATAATTTTCTTGTATTTTCCGTAGTAATCAGAAATTGAAAAGTTACTCTTACGGATGACCCCGAACGTGGAACTGGAGCGCCATGTTCTCTTTTGGGCCTGTGAACAAAAACCGCCTGGTATACCAGTATATTTCAGTTTCTTAATTCACGGAATGAAATTCCGAGAATGCATTCGTTCGTTACAGGGTTGTAAATTGCGTTTGTTTAACTTTGATCTGCCGATCATTCTATAGAATCCATTTCAGGAATTGGATACCTCAATACGGGTTGTATGGCTTAAAGCCCAGCCCAATTTAGTATCAGTCTTACTAAAAAGATGAATATGGAATAAATAATATAAATATCAATCAGAAAATAACTCTGTGAAGCGAAATGTCTTAGCATCTTTTAAATTGCGAGTATGTATCATTTATTATCACACCAAACTTCGTGGCATCCACCGAGGTTTGAATGAAGACTCGGCTCTTCTAGTTTGTAAATTATACGAAATCTTAGCTACTACTGGTATAGCGATGTCGTCCAATCGCTTGATATGACTGAGCCTATGTGAGCTTCTAATGCCAATGATTTTGTCTATAATCACAGCTCATAAAATTTATTTTGGATTCATTGATCTAGTAGTACATAAGGACAAAGTAATTTCTTTGTTTTGATTCGAATACAAATTTCGTTTATCTGCTTATTGTCCAACACTCAGTAGCGAAGAATAGGCAGGTTCGAGTTCTAAAAACCTTCATACTAAGTCTACGAGTAAGAAGTCATCATTTGTGTTCCAGATTGTTTTGCATAAATCTTGTGTAGACATTTTTCTTGGTGATGGTGTAGAAACTGGATTCAGTGTTAATTTTCGATTGCCATAATATTAATGATTATATTAATATGAAAAATATGACGGAAACCATCCATAGCTATATGACGCTTTCTAGTTTTTAAGATCCTTCCGAAGTGTGTACAATCAACGCTACAACGTACGTTTCATTATTTGCGGCTTGTATCACATTTCTTTGAAACAAATTCACATTTGCATGGTACAGCCTTCCACTTAACACTCAATTCCGCGGTCCATCCCCTAGAAGGCAAGAGGCGGATGATCCAGTAACAGCGATTCCTTGAGGATGTGTGTAACCGCTTGGAGGTTCGTTCGCCACCACCACATAATGAGTAGAAAGATTAGTCACAATTAATTTAAATTTTTTTAGAAAAAATTTTATTCAAAGTAACTGTTGACAACTTTTTATATTTAACCATGGAAATTCGTATGCCTTGTTGAATCAAATATAGAGTTGAATTGTCCATCCCTAAAATATTCGAGTTGTAGAAAGTTTATGCTGAAATTTCATCCATCCAAGAGCACTTGATCGCCATGGTTTGATAATTATTCTTACCAAAACGATTCTAAACCGAAAAAACTTCAAATTGTTAAAACCTCTACTACTCGCAGTTATTATATCTTCCTCATTTTTGTTTTCAATTGATTCCATGATACATACATATGCATGTATATATATTGAGGGTAAAGAAACAGACTAAAATTATGGCCTTAAAAATGACAGTCGATGAGTAATATCGTATATATTTAAGTAATTTTAAGTTATTATTTAAGTTGGCGTTTTAGTTAAATTGCACTCAAACCCATATGCACCGTAAAGATAAGAATTGCTTAACACTGCTGGTGATTTAACCTCGGCAAAAATGAATAGTTGAATGTATAATTGCAAATAAAGATATTAAATTTGTTACAGCCCCATCAATTGGCGGTATCAGCGGACTTAGCAACTCAAGACCAATTGCAACTGCCACCTCCAGGAACACCCTCCCCAGGCAGTAGCTCAGCGTCAACAGCATCAGGCTCGGGATCGGGATCGGGTTCAGGTAAAATAAAAACATTATCTTCTATGAAAACGTTAACAAAAGTTGTTTCCCGGTTTTTAGGTACTGATACAATAAAACGTGGTGCATCGCCCGCATCAGTGAAACATGTTAAAATTCACGAATCTCCAAGCTCATACTCAATTTCCAAACAACAAATACATGAACCACCTAGATCTCTTACAACAATAACATCAACAACAACAAACATAAAAGAAAGCAATATTGATAAAACGAAAAGCAACGGTAGCTACAATGGTATCCATGGACCAAAATCAACCTCATTGATCACTACTAGCAGCAGCAGCACCACCACTACTTCCGTCACTATTTCGGCTTCTTCAACTTCGGCTTTAGCAACACCAACCTCATCCTATGCATCGGCAGCTTCATTAGGTCGTCACAAGTCTTCAACAACTTCATCCTCATCATCTTCAGCCACTACAGTTGTAAGTGCCGGTTCAACAACTTCGGGTGCCACAACCTCATCAGATGAATCTGATGATTTGATTTCATACAAAACTTCAGCAGCCACTAATGCCCTGCTAGCACAATCTCAAGCAATGACTACCACTCAGTTAATGTCAAAGTATCTAAAACGTGAACCTCGAGTTACAATCACTCCAATTAAGTCGCCGACAACACCATCACCACCTTCTGATAAAACTGAATCGAGTGGTTTTTACTCGACACGTGGTTCCTATCACTATAGTTTAAAACCATCTGCTGGTGGTTACGATGATACTACAAGGACAACTAATAAATACCAATCTCCATCATCGCCAACACCAACTACATCAACTACAAGTGCGACATCTTACGGTGGCAGTAAATATAGTCATACGACAACATCTGAGTCTGTCAACCTGTCAACATCTGCATACAGTAAGGCACCATCGCCATCTAGGCACACCAGTACTCTTAACAATCTCTCTTCAACGGGATCTGCAGCAGCTCCATCCTCTTCGACTTTAGGAAGGAGCTACTTGTATCACTCCTCTGACACTTCGACAACGGCTACAACAAATAATAATTTTCCCACTTCAACTAGTAGTTCTATAAATTTAGTTAGTAAGCAACAACAGCAGCATCAATATACAGCAGGCCCAGATCGTAGTCAGTATCAGCAGCATACATCGGCATCTGCATCTGCGTCTACATCATGTATGACAGGTTTTAATGGCAGCAACATCTTCTCTAGCAATGGCAGTAGTAATGCTATGCTGTATGGTACCTTGCCTAAGCAAACCCCTTGTACTAATAGTGGCAACGGAGGCGGCGGTAATGGCAATGGTCATGGCAATAGCAGCAGTAGCAGCACGGCAACGATGTTATCCTCAACAACATCATCCTATCTATCAGATTCAATTGGCACAACGGCCAGCAGCAGTGGTGTCAGCTCAATGGCTGGCTCAACTAGTAGCGACTTCTATACAAATCCTAGTAATACACGTACATTTGCTAATACCTCATCGACAGGAAATGGAAGCAGTACGGGTAATTATCACACATTAGGTTCATACAGAGTACAGTATTCGTCGACCAATCCATTTTTGGAGGCATTCGACCCAACACCACCAGTTGTGACAAATGCATCGTCTGGTTTGCATTCAATATCACATAGTGATAATAGCACTGATCGTTCAATGATGATGAGCTCTTATCATGTAGATTCAAAAAACGGCGATGAATACGATGACTTAAAGTAAGACAGGGATAAAGGCATAACATTAAATTTTTCATACACACACACTACATCACATGTACATACATGAATACGAAAAAAACTAAAAACAAACTAATTTTTTCTACCTAAAATATTCTAAACCATATTTTATTAAAGTGAAAAATGATATAACATCTCATTGAAGAAAACGGGAATGTTTTTATTACCCTGTTTGGTTTTTTGCGATTCCCTTTCCTAATTCAATTTTAAAAGCGTCAGGTGTTTTCTTTTGCAGTCTTAACTGACTTCAACTATCTGAGTCTCAGATTCAGCCAGAAAAGCGATCAGAAGTATTAAAGCATTTTTGGCTTTGAGAAAATTTGTTTCACCGAAAAATTGTTTTTTTCATCGCTTCGTTTTTTCTAACCCTGACAAAGCAATGCAAATTTTAAGAAACACTTTTCGAGTGCAGCCTTTCCTTCACAAAAATCAGTTTTAATTATCAAACTGTTGGCCATGCCACCATAGAACAGTCTCCTTTTTTTTATGTATAAAACATGAATTCAATATTATTCAAATTTTAAATATCAAAGTTACTTTGTAATTACTAAGGTGACCAAGGGGAAAGCTATATTTAGTAGGAAATCACCGGAACATCGGTTAAGTTATTTTTAAAATACAAGCACTATACTTCCTTACTTAGTAACTTACAAGAATTATAGGATTAATTAAAGGCAATACGTTACAGAGACGGGGTAAGGAATATTATTGATCTCGCATTCCTGTAACGAGAATATATGAGCTTTAATAAAAAGTAATATCTTACGTTAAATTGCGAAAAAAAACCCAAGTGTACAAAACCGTTCAATCCACTCGAAAAATTTGTTAGTGTTTTTCAGAACAGTTTAGTTGCTGATCCTCTTAAATTTAGGCTTACATTTTTAGAGTGGGTTTGATTATCCAACTAGCCGCTTTCCTTCAAATACTCCTCGCCACCTATGTAACCTACTTAACTTTGGTGAGAAAATTAATTTTGGGGTCTATTCTGCCGAATGCCGTGGATCGACAGAGGAGACGATCAATGGTTTTTCCCTTAGACTATTGCAACTACGGCAGTATGTTTTCTATAAGCTATGTTTGCTATATCAGCCTAGAAATAGTGTAGTTCTCTAGCTCGTCCCATTTTTCACGCACTGCATTTTCCTTGCAGTCCCCTCAGTCCGGCGTAAGCAGTGCATTAATCTTCTGCATAATAAATGAGTGAGGATCTGCACCGAAAAATAAAATTGCAATATTGAAATTAAAAAAAAAATTACTTTGATATCTTAAAAAAATTAAATAGCCTGTGTCCACTTTTCAATCGGTCACTCATCGCTTTAATAAAATGTAAAAATTCTCAAAAAAAAAAAAAATAGTATAGAAAAAACTTGGTTGCTACACTTTTTTAAATACTTACAAAACAGACTAACGCAACAAAAATACAAACAAACAACAAAGATTTTTACAAAATAAAAATAAAAGCTTTTTCATAACAAACAAAAATATTATTAAATAAAATCCAAAAAGAAAAAAAACAAATGAAATATCATTTTTTAAAAAAAAAAAAACATTTTCTTGCTTTGTTTACTCTATCCTAAAGATACAATTTTTAAAAGATTTTTTTCCATTTTCCTAACATACAATATACATTTTTTTAATACTATATACTATTCTATAACCAATGTAAAAACAAAAAAAAAATAATAAAATATACATACATTTATTCATTTAAAGAATAAACAAAACAAATTTTATATAAACAGTTTTTACATAAAAGAAAATTAAAAAAAAAAACAAACAAATGCTAAAAACATTAACCATCAAGCTACAAACTCAAACAGTATTGAAAAATTTTACTTAAAAAAAGAGAAACCGAAAGCAAAATAAATGTTATTAGAAACCAAGTTTTTTTCATCAATAAAATTTATTAAATATATATACATATATATATATATATATATATCTTTAAAAAAATATTAAAATAAAATTGAATTTACAAAAAAACGGTTTAAAAATAAAGTTCTAAGAAAGTGAAAATATTTTCAAGATCAATTCCATTCATTCAATTCATATCATCGCATAAGATATCAACACGAAATTCATCCATTTCATAATCAAAATCATCGAATTGCTCTCCCAGTTACAAAAAAGGATAAAAAATTTAAAAAATATATATAAGAAAACTATACTTAAACAATTTTATTGACCAAAACTAAGAACATTAAAAAAAAAAGTTGTACAATGTGCTTTCAGTCTAATATACATTCTATAGGTATGTTACAAAGAAAAAAAATAAGAAAAACTAAAAATATTATGAAAATAATAGTATATCTATATAAAAACGAAACACAAATTTTAAAGGAATATAATTCATAAGCAGAAGGTTTTAATTACTAATCAACAAACAATCGTATATTCAAAAAAAAAATTTATAAATAAAAACATTATTAAGTAAAAAACAAATTTACTAGAAAAAAAAAAACACAAAAAGAAATATGATACAAATATTGTTGTATAGTAACATATTAAACGAGTATACATAATAGACAAATACAATATTGATAATATACAAAAGTCTGATCATTTTAGTTTCAAAACAAACATGCTTACATGCATACACAATATTCGAGTACGAGCATGAGTATGTAAGCGCATTGAAAACTATCTTCACTTTCTTAGAATGTGCAGATGAAAATCATGGTGCAGAAATACACAAAATACTAAACAGACTTTATTTCAATGCAATAATTTTTATTTTAAAATTACAAACAAAATGAAATAGCATAATGTATGTATTAAAAATAAATAATAATTATTATAAGCATGAAGATACATTTTACCGTTATTAAAGATTTTCTAAACGACTAAAACCTATAGACAAAATTATGCCATTCCAAAATAATATAAAAGTAATTCGTAAAATATTCTATCTCTTAATGAATTATGTTTTCATTTATACGAACACGCCTTTACTTTAGCGTTATGAGTTTTTTGCGAAGTGTGTAGATTTTCTGCTCCAGTGAATATTTAACGCAATCTGTAGAGAGGAACATGAAGCTCAATAAAGTAAATGATTTCTTCTTTTCTGCCATATCATATCTTCAAATCGAATTGCATACAGAACTTTTCTCTAAAAGACTCTACATTTATTGTACAATACTTACCGAATCTTTCAAAGTTCGCTCCTGCTTGGGACTTATGAAAATTCTTCTCAGTAAGACGTTTTCTCAAATCGGAGAAACAGGAATTGAGAAGTAATTTTTCTAAATTTGACTTCCACCAATTTTTTTTAATAAATTACTTGCATTTACTTTAGTCTGTGTTTGGCTTTTTGGACTCAATCAACAGTTCTACCAATTTATCGCGACCTTCTGTTAATCTAGGCCAATAAATTCGATAAGGTTAATATTTCTGCATAGCCAACCCAAGTTCCATGTATGCAAACGGAACAGAATATCAATCGAAGCAACTAAAGATATTTTCATGCAGCAGAACTAGGACCCTTATGTCTTTTAGAGTGCTTTCCAAATTATTTATAAGATAAAATCATTTTTCAATTGCCTTCTTAGTTAAAAAAGAAATGCTGATTATTCGCTTTAAATATACGGTATTATAGTTGTTTAAGCTTGTAGTTGGGCCCTGATAAGCAAGTCGCTTTTACCACTCCAAATTTATGCTCGTTGTGATATATTATTTAAGCCCATATTGTTGGGTATTCTTCCTAGTCGATAGCATACAGTACAGTACAGTACCTACAATAGTGCGCACGTTGTCGAAATTTATTTTTCGCAAATGTCTCTGTGGTGTTCTTTAGGTAGGGAAGAGTAAAGGTTCTCCATTACCGTTCTGTATCACTGCACTAGTTTGACGGAGATACTAAAACCAAATATGGCCTTAAATGTACTCATGTTTATGGTATTGTAGATGGATTTTGGGATCCTGGTTTCTTTCTGAGAATTCTTATGAATATCTGGTTGATGGCGGTCTTACCATCACGGAGAATGGTAGATAGTATCTTGTGGCAATGTTACGGAGACTAATTTCTCTATAATTGTACTGTTTAGACGACCCCGCTTATTAAGTATCACAAAAATGATGATATAATAAAAGGTGTTTTTTAAGAGCTGTGTTAATTAAAGTCCTTTTTATTGGATAGATTATTTTATAGCATTAATTTTGAAAAATGATTTCGGGCATAAGACCATCACGGGAGCGTTTCAGGAACTGCATCTAGTAGCCCTAATTTTCGAATACTTTTTCGGATATTTGAAGCCGTATGTGACGAATCGTGCGTTTGATGCTAGCTTCGAATCCTGGAACCGTTTGTTCGCATAGACCAACGACTTCAAATACTCTCACAAAAAATAGTCCAGCGGCGTTAAATCACACGATCTTTAAGGTCAGGCCACAGGTCCATTTCTGAAGATAATGTTCTCATCGAACACTTCTTTGAATAAAACTATGGTTTCGCTTTCAGTATGCCATGTGGTACCTTCCTGTTGAAACCAAATCACCTGCATACCATGTTCACGCACTTTTGGAAACAAAAAGTCATTGCTCATGGTGCCATTGGCGGTGACATTTCGATTTTCATTATTTTTGAAAAAGTACAGTCCGATGTTTCAGATGGTAGCTGATGCTCCTTTAGATTTTCATCGCTCCAAATTCGACAATTTGCCCTATCCACAAGGTCATTGAGTTCGTCTCACAGTGAGCCTCATCACTGAACAAAATTTGACGGTAAAAAAGTAGTAAAAGTGGATCAACTTCCAACTGTTTAAGCACCAAAGTCGTAACGCAAACGATGATCGCCTCACTCTAATTCAATTAAATCTTCTTAGCGTGTAAACCAAAATCCTTGCAAAAAAATCTCCCACAAGGTGGATGGACACAGGCCAAGTTTTTGCGCACTATGAAGAATCGATGAATTAGGATCTTCCTCAAAACACGCCTCAACCGCGTCGATATTTCCATTTGTGCTAACTCTGTGCATTCTTGTCAGTAGCTCCAAGAGACTACATGCAGTGCGAAATTTTCCAGTTGTGGTGCTGATTCATTTGGTGGATTATGTTGTCCCTAAAATTGTCTATTTACATTTTTTACTGAACAATGATTTTGAAAATAAATTCCCACAGTTTAAAAACATTGCTGGGGCTTAAGTCTTTGCATAATAATTTGCCAGATAATACTGAGTAAAGAGACGATGTCAGTTTTCAAATTAACTATCAGCCGGATCAGTAGATAGTTTTGTCAATTATAATATTGGTATCTTGGTATCTTGGTTGTGTAGCCAAATTTAGTTGAAAGTTGGTATTTAGAGTTCTTCTACAGTTGTATCATTGTTTGCCAAATGGTTGTATTTCTGTTCGTCTGTTATCATACTTTGGTTTGGGAGAAACTTTTCTTTACTACACTGTTAAAATATGCGAACATAGTTACTTTTCAAACACTTTGCAAAGAGTTTGGTTAGATTCTTGGATCAAAACCAAGTTCTGACTTTACCATCCATTCTTCCTCCGAAAAGTTGTTTTATTCTTTGGATTTTCGTAGTCGACAAAAAATTTTAGGCCTTTCTCCCTTACACAAAATTGATAAGACAAACATGTGAAGAGACTAGACCTTGATCCCCAGATAATGTAGCCCTCGATTTATCATATTTACTAGTTGATTGACGAGATATACTACAAATAACTTTTTTTTCCGTTTAAGAATTACTAGGTCTACGATATGTGAAACCCAGTCATAGCTTCTTGGATAGCTTGTTGCGATTGTTGTTACCTGTACTTAGTAGTTGTCATAATTCCCAAAGAGCACTGGGAACACTAAGACGGAAATATGCTCATTTCATTTCACAAAAGTGAATTTTTCGTGGGCCTAATAAAGAATGTGCTGTATTTTATTATTTCCCAATGCTGCAGCACATTTTCTTTACAAAACTTGCAAAAAATTGTAAAACGGAATTTCTAAATCCTTCTTCATTACTTTGCCACACTGGAGAATAAGTCGATGGTATCGTATCATATTTTAAAACAAGAATGGCGTAGAAATATGTAACTTAAATACTTTTGCAAGTAGGATCTTATCCATAGATATGTAAGATGCTGTGGAATAAATTCTTCTTAACTAGGCTTAGGCTTATTTCTTCAGATCCTGATATCGTTTTTTTTTTTTTTGCTGACTGAATTTATTTTCTTCGTGCTTAATGGAATATTGTGAACGTACGAGTGTTGAACTTCATCGATTTCAGATAATTGACACCGTTTAGGCTGCTGACCAAGTGAAATCATCCGTGTAACTATTTCCAGTTTACTTCAAAAAGTATCAAAGTGTATTTAAAATACTCACCGAAGAGCCATGTTGTTATCAATATCTCTCTTGTCAAAGTCTATCGAGAAAAATGGTTCACAAGCCTCATCTTAAAGGATACCTCATAAAGACGACCAATCAAATGTGTTTATCATATTGAATAAACTTTTCTGAATATATTCGTTTTTTAAGGATCGGTTAATGATTTCTGCTCGCGTACATTCCTAAAACAAGCTTATGTCTCAATTGCTTGAGCTTACAAGGAGCGAAGATTATGAATTTTTGAAGAGTTTCTCATTATGATGGCAATATGCACTAATTTGCGGTGATAAAGTCCGAAGAAAGCGTTCAAAAAAATTTCAATTTAAAAATTCTTCGCTTTGGTTATTCAATTTATATTGAGAGCAAACAAATTTCTTTAAATTTTCACTTAACTTTTTCTTAACACAAAATGCTTGCGTGATTTTATTTATTAAAAATAGATTTTTAAAAATTCATTACTCGCATATGTACTCCTATTTTTTCATATCTCTATAATTTTTTTCCTTTTGTGTTAAATAATTTTCTTTTTCACGAAGATAAATCATCCAAACAGCTAGAGACATACATACAATATATAAAAAAAAGTCTAAAGAAACGACATACCTAAGATTATATTTAAATTTACAAAACTTAAAATCGATTAAAATCATAAAACTAAAACCTAAAAAATACATAATTCTTAATTTTCTTCCTAAAAAATAGCAGAAATAGATTTTTTTTTCAATATAAAATCATCATATGCCAAAAAAACCTTAGTAAATTTTATTTCATTATTTTAAGTAGTAAATAGAAATTAAATGAAAATCAACTAAATAAAAAAAAAGTTGTAAAATTGTAAAACTCCAATTGTATATTACGTAAGTCATATAGAATATATTACAAAAAAAATTAAAAGAAAAACTAGGAAATCTCCCTTTATATATACATGTATGAATACGCTTTATTTACTAAATAAAAATATATATTCATAAATTTAAATTTAAAACCAAAAATTATCAAAACTGTATTTCTAGATTTTAAACAAATGAATATATAATGAAAAATAAGAAAAATATACATTAATGTCAATTTCTGGAAGAACTTACCAAAGAATCGTTTACGGAACGGATATGAACTATCAATCAAATTGTAGAATTGCAAATTTACTTTGCCAGGATCGTAGTTAAAGTTTGATGGGAAAAGCAACAATTTAAAGAAAATACTAAAATCAGTGCTTTAGTTTAGATTATGGAGATTATGAGTTCTATTTGAGTTAAAAAAAAGCGAACATTTCAGGTTTAGGGCAGATATAATAGTTTGCTATTAAATTCGTAAAAAGAAACGAATAGGGATATATTTAAGAAAGATATTATGAAAAAAAGTGTTTTAGCTTTTAGTAATGATAGTGAAAATAACATGTCATTGTGTTTGTGTGCTATACAGAGAGGTATCCTTGTTTTCGTAAAACATTACCATTTCCTTGCTTTGCTTGTACGTAGTTTTGTTATTCAATTGTAGACATTTCAATCGATGGTAGTCGCAACTCATTCACACAGAGGATTGAAACATCGATTTTTGTCTTATAAAAGGCAAACTTAAATAGTTACCAATACCTACTAGAATACTTTTTGCTTTACGATTATTCGTGACAAATAACAAGAGAACATTTTTAAGAAATTATTCCAGTTAAATACAAAATAAAATATGTCATTTGTTACTATCCAGTTTTAAATTTATCAGAAAAAAGGAAAAAAATAAACAAATACTTTGTGTTGAGTATCCTTTTCAGGCTACGCGCTTTTCATTAGACATTTGTATATTAAATTTAAAAAAGAAAGGAAAAAAATACTAGAAAAAATCAACATCATCATCCTGAGCATAAAAATTAATTAATCCAGCAAAATTAATGATGAAAACTGACTAATTATATAAATATATATACATAAACATATATCATATTTCTTATATAAAAATAATATATTTAAACAAACAATACAGAAAAAAGAAACGTTGAACTCAAAATAGCTTTTCCTTTTTGTTTTATTTTTTTTTTCAATTTTTTGTTTTATGAAATTTTATTAAAGTAAAACCAACTTGTTGATTATAATCATACATACATATATATTTGTTTTTAAAATTAGTGATAAAAGTATATTTTTTAACAAATTAACAACATCAATCCTTAGAAGAAAAAACAAAATACGATACATAATATTCAATTCCATCTAAAATACATACTTTTTTTTTTGTCAAAAAAACATTTGAATATCAAATTCAAAAACAATATGTATTCTTTAATAAAAAAATAATATTTTTTGTTTATAGAAAATGAAAAAAACCTACGATGTAAAGATAAAAATAAAAATTATTTATATTATATACCAAAAATTGAAAAAAGCGAAAAATTTTCAAACGAAATGGGGGAAAAAACAAAAAAAAAGTACATAAGAGCTCAATACTTGAAGGATCGAAAAATTGGAACATTTGTCTGTGTCAATTTTATGCCTACGAGGGATATAACAAAATGGATGCTTGGATTTTCACTACGAAAAATATGATAATATTGAAACCAAAGTCGACGTGATACTGTACTCTGTTTGAAATCATTAAATAGAAGATGAAAACTACACATATGTTAATATGAATGAGGCCAAAGAAAAAGTATACCTACTTATTTTTTAAATATCTTAAATCTAAGTTTTATTTATTGAAAAACAAAATATTATAGCAAACGACAAAATGGGGTTAATATTTTATTTATTTTACTATAAATCGTTTTTATAGTTTTACAGTTGGTCGACTTTTCTTTTCGACCTTTTGTAATATTTCTTTTTATCAGTTTTGCATATATTTTTTTAGCACTTAGAAAAGTTAAGTGTAACCCAAAGATTTCACAGATATAAAAGAGTTCTAACGCTCGGAGTTCTTTACTTAAACCCCAAACATGTGTGGAAAAGAGTGTTGGTTTATTTCAGTCAGTAGATATCAAGGAAACTCTAAACTTCTTCAATTTGTTTTCCTATTTAGTTTGCAAGTTTTCTCTATCGCCTGTCCTATTTTCAATAGACTATCTTGCTACGAAATAGGCTAAAAAGTTTAAAGCGTGTTTATCATTGAACGTGGAATTCTTATAAACAATGTTAATTTAAAAAAATAACAGTGAAAAATACATAACATACTATGAACGCTCCCACACAAAACATCCTTGCCATAATGAAAAAAGCCATGCGGAAGCACAAAAAATAATAAAGGGCATATACGAGTACTTTTTGAAATTACAGAAGGCGTGATTGTGATACTCGTATCTTGTAAGTGGGTATCCCAATCATTTTTGGTTATTCGGATTTTAAATGGTTCATCTTCTTTTAACTCACAGAGCACAGACTGTGGGATATAACAAAATGGATGCTTGGATTTTCACTACGAAAAATATGATAATATTGAAACCAAAGTCGACGTGATACTGTACTCTGTTTGAAATCATTAAATAGAAGATGAAAACTACACATATGTTAATATGAATGAGGCCAAAGAAAAAGTATACCTACTTATTTTTTAAATATCTTAAATCTAAGTTTTATTTATTGAAAAACAAAATATTATAGCAAACGACAAAATGGGGTTAATATTTTATTTATTTTACTATAAATCGTTTTTATAGTTTTACAGTTGGTCGACTTTTCTTTTCGACCTTTTGTAATATTTCTCTTCGTTAGTATAATGACCCATGGTTTGTCAACGTGTATCTAGCTTCTATTTTCTGAAAAAATGTCATTTGCAAAAATACGACAACTTATGCGATAAGGTGATTCTTTTGTACCACTTGTATAAACAAAGAGGCTTTGACAAGTAGTTCGAATAAACTACTTGGACTTTACTCAATGAATATTTTTTTGTTTCATCCTGCATGCATTCAACAATTGACTATTGATACAGTGCAGTAAACTTACCTACTTAATTGTACTTAGTTGGCGCTACAGTGAACCTGGGAATTAACCAACAAGTCTCTCCAGATAGCGGGATTGCTCGGCAGCTGCCTCTAGCACCGTATTCCAAATTAGTTGAGGCCCCCTTCCAGTTGCGTGCGCTACCTTAGACGCGCCGCCTCTCGGGTATAAACTCGAAGACTCTTTGGGCTGTTGTGTGCCTTTGCTCAACATGCCCCAGCTATTTCGGTTGTTGGACCCGTAACGCTCGACTAGCCCGATGTCGCTGTAGAGTCCGTACACATAAATGAACTAGCATAAATAGCATATTTCGCAGAATTCCGCCCTTCCAAAAACGACTTTCCACTGATTGTCTCAAATCGTGTAATTATCTGTCTGTGAATTTGTGTGAATTGTTAACAATCCCAATTGAATTATAAGTTTAGGTTGTGTTCCTTTGTGAGGACGCTTGCAATAGTATGTATGTTTTTTCTACGGTGGGTTTGTAAGCAGTTCAAAGGAATGCAAAATCTCATCAAATTTAGTTTATTTATGTCCGTACACTCCGTGGTTGAATTTTTTCCTCCATTCCCCGTCTACACAAACGGAACCAAAAGTCACCCGCAGTATCTTTCTCTTGAAATGATCAAGTGCTTCTTCATTTGCTTTCGGCAAGGTACAAACGGACCAGGATTATAGGGGTCTTTTATTTATATACATATAAGGACAGGATGTTCTTACCAGAGAAAACTCAGTTACTCAATTGCTTCCGCAGCCAAAGAATCAGCGATATGCAACAATAATTCTGAGTCTGATTTTGTGATATAACACAGAATGAGCTAGAATCCTCCCTCGAAAAGGTACCGTAGGGTAGTTAGAGCTCCAAAAGTTTTCCTTTTAACATAATGAACATTTGTATATACGAGTACGTATCAATACAATGTCTTCGTACCCATTTTAGCAACATGTTTTGTAGTTTCAATTTTAAAAGTTAATGGTCACATGGTTTGTTTAAATTATGTTGTGAAGACTTTTCGAATTCAAAAACCCTAAATAGGAATGATAAGGAACTTTTTATGAGGAAAGTCTACTTAATTTTTCTGATCATTCATTCAATATCCCGTAATTATTTTTCAAGAAAGTCAGAACTCCAATTTGAAGTTTTGCCTTCAACATTTTTCGTTCCTAATCAAACTCTGTTCTCCTGTTAAATATCAGCATCAACTCAGTGATCTAATAATAATTAAAGGTAACAAGTAGACATGTAAAATGTTTGTAACTCAACTCTTAATCCATACTTTATCGAGTTATTTCGAAATGGTATTCCTACCTCTTTGCTTTAAACATAAATCATAAATAGAACTTTCTTTTTTAGAAATGTTGGACTTAAGATATTGCTTTGGAGGAACGTCCTTTTTAAATCATGCTTGTAGTTGATTTTTGTTTTTAGGTCGCCAGTATACTATAAATATATACTAATGTACGTGCATATGCATGATATTTTCGGAAGCTCCCGCCAGAGTTTATCTGCTGAAAAATTAAAATAGTTTAAAACTACTAAGCTACCGGATTATTTTTAATTTATTGTCTTCATATTAATTATTTACAAATCTTCCCCCTGTTCTTGTCGTTGGCTGAATATTTACTGAGGTAGACTATTGTTATGTCGGGGATAACAGTATGGAATTTGCTGAAAAAGAATATATTGTTTAATGAAAAGATTTTTCATTTTTCAAAAATCTTTCTACACTCATAAATACATAATTAAAGCATTTACGAAAATACTAGGCTCAAAGCGCGATAAACTACAATCTAAAAAAATAATAATAATAATAATAAACAGCAACAATGGCTTCTGAGTTTATTCGCAGTAGTCAAAGATCTACACATACCCAGCTTATTTGTTCTACGAAATGAGAAAAAACAAAAATTATATTAACTAAATTTTCGTTGTTCTGGGCTTGCTTCTATATCACTGTGTCATATCGTACATTAATATTTATAATATATAAAAAGAAAATTAAACAAACAAAATGTGAATTATATATATACATATATATTATATTTAGTATAAAGAAAAAAATGATAATAATATTATAAAAGAGAAATAATTAAGTAAACACAAAACAGAAAACAAAAAAAAAGAGATAGTTAAATGTATGCACAATATTATACAACAAATAATAGTAATAACAATAATATAAAAGTTAAAAAAGATGTTTTATGTAAAAAAAATCAAAGGTGAAAGAAGAGAAAAATATACATACATATATGAAACGCATTATATATATAACTTGTATGGAAATAAATAAAAAAAAAACAAAAAAAAGTTAAACTTATTTTTTTTATTTTTACTTTTTTTAAAAAAAAACCCAAAACAATGTATTTTCTTTTTCTATTTGCTTTTATACTAATTTAAGATTAATTATTAAGTTAAAATTAGTAATTAAAAAAGAACGTAACTCCTAACTATGTAACTTAATGTTTATAAACAATTTTTCTGTATTAAATGTGCCTAAAATATAATTTATTTTATGTAATCAAAATATTAAATATGTTGCTTAGAAAGTGAAACATTAGAAAACAAAGTATATATATATATAAATTTTAATTTATTTACTTAATTTTATTACTTAACCAAATTGGGGATACAATTCTATTTGCAATAAACAAATTAAAATAATATTATTATTTAAAAAGAAAAAAAATCTTTTTACCAATCTCAGTGTTTTATATTATGTTTTATAAGAGACGAAAAGAAAAATAAGAAATTGCTCAGGGTTTCATACAGAAACAATCTTCTACATATTTAAATTCAATACCAGCTCATGCATTCCTTGACGTTGCCTTCCTTTTTGTCATATACATAAGCATCATCCATAGAAAAACCGAACAAAGTTTTATAAAACAATATAAAAGAAATAAATCTAGTCATCAATAGATATTCTATACAATCATAGTTGTGACCTTTTAAGCACAAGAAGACTGAAGTCTGACTCAATAAATTGATGATGTGGTTGTTTTAAAGTTAATTTTTTCTATTATATTATCATTGTATTGTTTTTTTTTTTTGTTGCAAAAAAAATCCCCATTTGAAGAATTTTCAGAATTTTTCTTACCTTAAACAGATTTTTATTTTCTTTACTTATCTTTTGTCTGATTTTAGTTGTTCATATATTATTTAAATATGCGCTCTAGACTAATGAAAATAAGAATAAAGTGTTAGGAAAATTCAAGTTATCATTTCTCTATCATAGGCGAAGCATTCTTAAATTTGTATGTTTTTTTAGAATAAAATAAAAAAATAAATAAAATAAAATATGAAAAAAATTATATAATAAATAGATTTTATAATGACAAATCGTTAATTAAATCTGATAATTAAAAATAAACGGAATTAATTGCAGTCAAGCAAAACAACCACCCTACAAGCAAAAAAAAACTATTTAAGTATCGATATAAGCCTAAAAGCGTAATTGAAAATTTGAAAAAAAAACATATGCGTTTGAGTAAATTTAAAGCAAACAAAGAACTACACACGGTAAAAACCAAAAGCAAAAAAAAAACCAAAACAAAAAAAACAGAAATCTTTAATATTGTTAGTCAAATTATAGTTTAGTTCTAGAATATTGAATTAAATAGAAATACGAATTGTTTAACCTACTACGGCCACCCCACCACATCCACTAAAGAAACAAAAAAACCAACAAACGAGGTAACTCATTAACGATAATATCCATTACAAAGAACAAAAACACCACAAATTGTTTTAACTAAAAATTTAATATTATATATATGTACAAGGAAACACGCGAAAAAAGCAACAAAAATATTTTTTTGTTTGTTTACATGTCTTTTCGGTTTCTAATTCAAACGGTTATCGTTTCTTCATGACTTCGTTTTTTGCATTGCATCTCTTTTCGAAGGAATTTTACAGTTTACAATATTACAATAAAATATATATTGTATATATATATAACAAATATTGGTATAAAATGGAATAAAACAGAAAAAGAAAAGTATGTACTCGAAAGTAAAACAGTAAAATAACAACAACCAACAAGCAACATTTAGTAGAAAAACAAAAATAATAATAGTTATATACAATGTACGAGTAGTAATGTAAAATGCCATGGACAAATACTCTGATTTTACCACTGCCACAATATAGTATGATATACATAAAAATATATTATACAAGAAAGAAAAAGTTAATAAAAATAATATTATAGTTCTTTGGGCGAAAATAAAACGATGTTACATTATTTAAAAAAAAAATATATATATATATAATAAAAGAAAATAATTCAACATGTGCTTTTATTTATTTTTTATTTTAATTTTGAGAAAAGACTCACTTTTAAAAATAAAGTCATGGCAGGTATCCACAAAATGAAAACGTTAAATCAGGTTATAACATAAGTATTGCGTGATTTTTCAATACCTGTTTTATGTTAATTAATCTGCACCGAATTCTAAAATTTTGTCGTCATTACACAATACGTCTGACCACTTAAAAGGTAACTTCTTAATGCTATCAATAAAAAAAATTGCTTGAATATGTATAAGCGAAAAAAATAGCGAAGAGCCTATTGGACATGTTCTTGAGATCTAATTTTTTTTTCATCAATGAAGATTTGTAGACTTCGGAACAAGGGGAAATCTGAAGGTGTTAATCTGGAGAATAAGGCGAATGAAGCATTTTTTCCCCAACTGAACTCCTGTCACTGTATTCTGATGGAATATAACCTTCTTTTGATTAATCAGACCTGACCATTTCTACTCTATTGACAGTGAACTTCTGCGGTGATAGTCTTGTTACGAGGCAAAAGATCAACAGACTACTCCTTCAGCATCCCACTACACCTTGAACGGCAGTAACACCTTGAACGACTGAATCTCAGCACTAGGAAATTGTGTTGGTCTGTCTTCTGGATTAAGCAATTGGTGGCGACATTTAATGTTATTGTAAAGAATGCATTTTTCATTTCCCATAACGATCCGGTTCAAAAACAGCTCTTGATTGTGACACGCCAGCTTCAATTCTTTGCTGAAGATTATTTTGCGATAGGTGGTGTAATGCTCATTTTCTCAACTTTATAACTTTTCCTATATTTATTAAATATCGATGGATTGTTATATGGCTTACGTTGAGCTCCCTTACAAGTTCCTTTACCGTAAAAGTGGGATTTCTTTCGACGGTGAATTTCACAAGCTTATCGTCTGGCTCTTCTGGCTTACCCGAACGAGGTTCATCCTTTATGTCAAAATTGCCATTTCTAATCTTTGCAAACAAACGCCGACACTCGCTCACCCTCCACACATTTTGGATTTCTCTAGTAGTTTCACTTCCATTCCAGTTTTTCCAGAACCAAAACAAGAAAATATGCCGAATATGCTCTTGAAATGGATGTATCCATTTCAAAATTTAGTTAAAAATACGTACAATGATGTTAACACAACGAACTTTGCAGACTGAATGATCAAATACTAATTTCAATAATGTTCAGCCGGACGTGACCACGAGTGTTGAGGAAGTGATTATAGAAACACTATTATTCACTGCCAAAAATGTCAAAACGGTGTCTTCAACATTCAGTATTTCAGATACGAGTACCTTATATGGGCTACTTCAATGTAATTAGAGCTGAATTAATTAGGTTTTTCAGGACTATTCAGGGTACTGAAAGAGAGATGGTGGCGAATGAACCCTAAATGGATCAACGGCAGCTCTCAGATCCCTGAAGTGGGTTGCTGACTCTGAGATATTCAATGGGAGTAGATGATGTTTTATGCCAAGGAAATGGGACGTAAAGAGAAATGGAATTAAATATTTCGCTGTAAAAAAAATGGAGACAGCATCATATAAAGATACGAGTAGGCCAGTAAAATCAAAAGAAAATTTTTCTAAGATAGATATTAATTTTACGAAAATTTGCTTTATGGAAGTTATGAGAACAGTTAGTAGGGGACGTAGAGGGTTATGGAGGGACAAAATGTTACTGTGGAGTTAATGGGATCGCTAGTGAAAATAAGGTCTAGTTGCCTTCCGATGGAAGCATAAGCATAAGCTTGAGTCTGTTATATGATCAAAGAATAGACATTTCTTGGATGAACTAGCGTTTGACGCGGAAAAAAAGAATTGATTATCCGATGGAATCCACTTCAGCAGAGGCAGATTAAAATCACCAAAGATCACTTAAGCCAATAAGTTGGTCAATCGCTATCAAGGAAGTAGGATTCGATAGGTTGAGCTGGGAGAATGTAGCAACACATAACGTAAATGTATTTATTGGGAAGTGTTATTTTAATTGAAACAAAGCCAAGTTCGACAGAAGAAGTGATAGCGATGTGAGAAGAGTTGAGGCTATTTTGAATTGCAAGTGTGACACATCTGCATAGAGAATCAGCTATATGAAGGGCGGGATCATTAACCATAGGGAGAGAGTGATCGTCATTTCGGAAAACAATATAAGAAGAAAAAATCATGAAACTTCGTTTATTTGCCAACCCATTATATCAATAACATTTTATTAAAATACAACGTGCAGAACTGAGAACTATCTAAAATACCTATGTAAGTTAAACTTAAATTAGAAAATGAGCCCACTATAGCCGGAGAATGAGTGGCTGTCGACAAACATAAGTACCAGGAGCTGATTCTATTACTTATGTATCTAGCCGTGTTTAGTAGACCAGATATTGCCTTCAGTGTTAGTTCTATAGCGCAGTTTTCAAAAAATCCACGAAAAGTTTATTAAAAACGTCATCTCCTCTAAAAGGATAAGTGGATGCTAGTTGGGCCGAAGACTGTAATGATAGGAAGCCTTACAATGCTTTTTGCTTTAAGTTCATGTTAGTTCATCTATGAAGCGTACTATGGCTAATCGCGGAACATCAGTAATATCTAGCGTAGAACTTCTCCACCTCATTGGAGGCACTCCTCCAGTGTTATAGAGGTTGGAACTTTTCAAGCGGCGAAACACTGCGCACGCATTGAATTTTTAATTTTCTAAGAAGACACCACGTGTCTGCAATACGCACGCTCAACTGCGTACAGGTTTACAGGTTTCAAGGCGTAAAATTTGATTCTGCTCATTATCTTGCTGCAGGCAAATATACAGCATGACTTCTACCAAAAAAAAAAAATTGTTTGAAAATACAAACAACCTCCCCGTCTAGTTTATAGCCTGAAAATATGTTCTATAGACGAAAGCCAGCACGAAAGGCATGATATTTTCCAACGAGTTTAGTACTAAAGAATTTGAAATGCAACACTTTACAGTTCTTGTGCAGTACAATTTTGCATTTTCTTAATCGATGTCATACTGCACTAGAGAAATAGCTTTTAAAAATCTGAATTAATACTGAACAACGCATTTAGCTCGTTAAAATCACACCACACGGAGTAAGATATTTTTTTTAATCGGAAAAATCTGTTCGGTGTGCAAATCTAATATTTTGTATCTTTCACATATAAATAGTATGTATTAAAACTATTGGGTTGTATCACATGAAATGTCCGGTTTTCGCTCAGTCGGAAATAAGAAGTTCTCGAGTGAACATCTATGCCAGACGGCTTGTCTCGGGAAACCGAAAAGGTGGAACGCGCTCCAGAAGAGGCACACTCTGAAGGACTACCGTCTAAGGGACATTTGAAGAGGAAACGGAGACGTGGGGCAAACGCACGGCACAAAGAGACGTCCAGTACTGTCGAACGTGCGAGTATTAAAAGTCTCACTCTCCCAGCGGCGACGGAGAAGAGAAGTAGGTCGGTGAAAGTGACCCCGACAGAAACCGACCAACCTCTCGGTTCTGAAAGAGCGCCCTCTTCTTCTGTCCCGAACAGGGGGCCCCCGCCCAATTATCAAAGCTTTGCTCTTTAATGACGTTGCCTAATAATGAACGGGGGCAGAGCAAAGTACTGGTCTTATCGTAATAATCTTCAGATGACGCTACCGAAGGCTTCTACGATTCGATCAGTCACAAGTTGCCGGTCATACATAGGTCTTGTTGGTGGCTGGACCACCGGTAGTCCCTACCAGGACTTAAATCACGGTACCATGGGAGTCAGGAGCCCCCCGGATCTCGGTCCGGGCCTGACTTGTTAGAGGTAGGCTCCCTTGTGGGAGCGTCATGGTGGCTGTGGTTTAAACCCAAAATGGCGGGAAGGGTTTCGGCCCAATGTAGAGTTGCAATAAGTACTGGGTGCTGCGACCCTAAGAGCAGTAAGAGGTTTTAGGTCGGCCTCGACTCTTACCAAGGGTGGAACTTGTGCCGGCAACACAGTTCCAAATTGGTATCAGTGGATTGACGGTGAGCGATGGCAAGGCGTATCCTTGCTCCCATGGATGTAGGGGCGTCCCGTAAACATATGTCATCATGACAGGTGGTTTACGTTAAAAATCAGAGACTATGTCCCGAAAAGGGCCAAGAATCGGATGCTATATCGCAACCTTGTTGAAGAGGAGGAATCCGTAGAAAATTAACTGGACACGATTTATGGAGGAGCTCGGCAAAGTCCAACAGTGATCCCATTAGGCTCAGGACTAAACAAAAGCTAGAGGAAGCTGTTTAGAACCTGAACGGTATCCTCACCAAGTGCTTTGAAATGGCATGTCAAGTGCAGCTAGAGAGAAATCCTGCAGATCGCCCGTTCGTTGGTGGGACGCAGATATGCAGAGTCTTCGTAGAGACACCAGAAAATTTATAAACAGGTCACTTAAAACTAATTTCGAAGAAGATTGGAGACTTTAGAGAACAAAGCAAAAAGAATACAAGAAGCTTATCGGATTTCATAGATTGCCTCTCTTGCGAAAAGATAGAAACTGTCTGTGAAACCAGTAGGCTGGTCATAGTCCTCAAAAGTAAAAAATCAATCAGGCTAGAAGCACTCAGAAAATCTGATGGCACCTATAAATTTCAATTTCAATTTATTTATATATATATATATAATTCGGGATTGTACAAATAAGACTTACAAAATGTCTTTTATAGCACATATTTTACGGTTACATTATATAATTCAGAAAACATTAAATGAGAAAAAACAAAAAAAATAAGCAAAATGCTATACAGAAATAAGTAATGTACCTACTAATAATATGTTTAGGAAGGGAAAGAAGAGGGGGTAAGGGGAAAGGAAGAAATAGAGTAAGTTTAAGAGTGAGAGATGGAAGAAGTATAGTTGTTGTGATTACGTGAGATGTTTTAAGGCGGAATTTTTAAAAGATAAAGCTCCCATTATTTGTTTTGTTGTTATAGGAAGGGAGTTCCAAAGCCTGGTGACGTGGATGAAAAATAGGCGCGAGGAATTTAAGTAATTAAAGGATGGAATAGTGATATTTTGTGTTCTGGTTGATTGGGCGAATTGGATCTTTTCCATCAAATAGGCGGGAGATCTAGTTTGGATGATTTTGTGCATAAACACACAACATCTTAGTTCAAGAAACTGTTTTAAGGAGCAACCAAGGACGAACTATGATGATGGAATACATGGTTGTATCGACGCAGCCCATACACATACCTTATCATATCGTTGAATGCAACAAGCAACTTGTGTTGTGATAGAGAGTCAAGCTTGCAGTAAACTACGACAAAGTAATCAATTATAGGCATAAATAAAGTTTTAATAAGCCTGAGTTTAGTACCTAGAGGGGTGAAGCTAGATGAAAGCCAAAGTTTGCGAAGTCCAACATAGATTCGTCTAACAACAAAGTTAATGTGATCTACTGCGGAAAGTGAGCGATTTAGTTTGAACCCGAGATTAGTAACAACCTCCACAAAATTGAGTTGCCTGTCATTCAGGAATACTGGCGGTATTTCATTTGAGTTGATTTTGTTTTTAGCTATTAGAATGAGCTGCGATTTGGTTGCATTAAGACTGAGTCCATTACATAGTGACCAGTTATATATTTGAAATAAGCATCATCAGAATATATTTAGATGAATTGCAACATTTGAGCATACTTTAGGTATGACAGAACAAAATAGGGCCAAGTATTGACCCCTGAGGTACGCCTGCAGTTAAGGCGCGGAAATCGGAAGAATCGTTATTATGAACAACTCTTTGTTGGCGATTGTCTAAATAATTAAAAACCATTCGAACTGATCTCTCACTAAACCCAAAGTATAATTTAAGTTTCTGGCATAGTACCATGTGATCAACGCTGTCAAAAGCTTTGGAAAAGTCTAGCAAACACAGCACCGTCAAAAAGTCCTTATCATATTCTACTCTTATGTCATCAAGGCTGTTGAGCAGCTATGACTCGCTCGAAAACCCGACTGAACTGGGGATAATAAATTGTGTTGACTTATGTAATTCGAGATTTGGTTTGCTAAAATCTTCTCAAGTACTTTGGACTGACATAGTAACATACTTATCGGACGGAAGTCGGTTGGCAAAGAGGGGTGAGGTTTTTTTGGGACAGGAAT
Source organism: Volucella bombylans (assembly GCA_949129095.1). NCBI lineage: Eukaryota > Metazoa > Arthropoda > Insecta > Diptera > Syrphidae > Volucella > Volucella bombylans. Next base: position 127,329,017 of record OX422140.1, on the reverse strand, counting down.
AACTTTAACCAATTTCGAAATATCAGGAAAGGTGGAAGCGGTGATGCAAAAGTTAAAGATATGCGTTAGGCTGCTTAGGATATGGGGTAGAATCATCTTTACAAATCGGATAGGTACACCGTCCTCTCCTATAGCATTGGATTTTAAATTACGGATGATATTAACAACATCTGTTTCAGCGACAACTCGAAAATCAAAAACAAGTTCATATGTTACTTGTAGATCATGATTAGGGGTGAAAGGTGGTTTGTTGATAGTAGAAGAAATAAATGTATTGTTGAGTTCATTGACATTAGGTATTCTATCAGTTGACGATTTTTTTCCAATACCAATTGCACGCAAGTTATTCAACAGCTTTTTCGAAGTTTGTTCAGGCATGAACTTGGATAAGAAATATCTTTTTTTTGCTCTTCTTGTAATGGAAGTAGAGCGATTACGTGCCCGACAGAATATCTCCCAATTAAGATTTGTTGGCAATGACTTCCATTTAGCATATAACTTATTACGTATTTTCATCGCATGGTGTACTTCGCTAGTGAACCATGGACATTTTTTGTTACGTATTGTAACCGTCTTTAAAGGGATATGCCTGTTGAATAAACCAAGTATTATGGTTTGCAAATAATTGACTTTGTCGTTCACAGTGGAAGCAAAATAGCAATTAAGCCATGGGAGAAGGCTTGCATCAAGTTACAATGCGTCATTATCTACAGTGGAAAAATCTCTAAAATTAAATGATGTCGGTATTGGGATACGACGTAAGTCAACATTGTACGTACAGAAAATAAGATCATGATCTGACATACCACCCAAAGGTAGCTGGTCTTGGAGTAAGACATTAGAACGATCTGAAACCATGATGACATCAAGTAGCCTTGGGGGGTGGTGAGGAGAAAAGCGGGTAGCAAAGAAGTTCACAACCGATAGTCCTGCACCAGCCGTAAAATCTAAAAGTTGGCGAGATTTACTGTCAGTTTTTAAAAGGTCAGCGTTAAGGTCACCACAAATAATAATGTGCTCGTAGAGTGCAGTATATTCGTGGATTGTGGTGAATTATAAACTCTGGAGAGTAGCGTCGGTTTGGATTATATGCAAATCCAACGAGGCACTTATTGATGCCATCGCTTACTTCTATTAAAAGATATTCAACCACGCTTTCTTTCGATTTCTTCAATTCTTTGAATTTTAGTGAGGTATTACAGTATACTGCAACTCCACATGTGGTAGTGCTGACCCTATTATTTCTAATACGTTTGTACTCTGATATTTCAAACAGTTGCTCCTTAGCTATATCATCATCCATGTCCGAATCAAACCAGGTCTCCGTAATGCAAATTAAATCAACCTCCAAACCTTCAAAGACATATTTTAAGTAATCAAGTATACTTAAACTTAGACTACGGGCATTAATATAGCATACTTTTAGGCCTTTGTGAACTTGTGAAAGAATTTTTATCATTGACCGCTCAGCTATGTAATTGATATCACCAGACTTTGGGAAGCTATTATGGGTCAGTATTAAAATAAATAATCACAAATAGTGGGAGCGCAAACTTATACCGTGGACAATTAAAGACGTATTCACAACAACTAGAAAGAATGACAGGATGATAGAAAGTGATTAATAAAATATGAAAGAGATAGAGATGATAGAAAAGTAGAATGAGGGGAGAGTAGGAGTAGGAGGATATAGTACGAGTACATAAGTTGTAACACATTAACCTATTCATTTCAAGTATATAATTGTTTGAGACAGAGTATTTTAAATTCACATTTTGAGTACGACTGTACTTAAGACTTGGTTTGACAGTTAGCGATATTTGTTGATGTCCGATTTGCTCCATCTTCATTCCTAGGTTTATAAGTGGCTACAACTTCATTAAGCTTATCTAGGCTATCAATAATCACTTGGTCTGAAGTTTCAGTAACTTTGATTATGACAGCTCCTCGGGATGAATAGGCAGCGAAAATTTGTTTTGCCCTCTTATACTTTATGGCGTTTCGCATAATAATTCGGTTTTTGTCGTTAGGTAAATACGCTAATCAACAATAAATCCTGCATCCCGTGTCGAAAATTGTCGCGAGTGAGTTTTCCTGAAAGCTGACATTGCTCTCAAAATAGACAGTTTATCATAGGTCGAGCAGAATTTGGTGATAATCACCGAGTTTGTCTGCGGTTTTGCTCGAAAAATTCGACTTATGCTAGGTGGTGGACAATTGAGAGAAGTGTAAATAGTGTTAAATGTAGTTTTCAGACTTTCTCCAGGAAGAAAGGGAACTCCAACCAAAATAACATCAGTGGCGATATTTTTTGCGTTCAGTGTCTCTATATGTTGTCTTAACAGTGCAAGTTCTGCATTAATTATAAGTTCAGACGAGCACTTGCTCTTGTTGTTGTTGTTTGATATTTAGAACTTCCATTTGCAAGTGGCTGATGTTACTCTGAATATCGTCAAATGCAGAAACTCGACTTTTTTTTAAAACGTCAACTTCCTTCTCGATAAGTGAATATTTTTCAATTAGGGATTTTTCGAAAGACTCGATACGGAAGGTTAACCTTTCTTCCATGTCTTTCAAGCAGGATACAAAAGACTTAAGCAACTCACCCTGTTCCGTGATCTTCTTGTATAGACTGGAGAAACATTCCGACGTCATGGTTTTCAGTGACGGAGACAGCAAACTTGATGGTGATGGACACGGTGAGGCCGTCAGTTGTTTTTGTTTATCCTTTTGTGTGTTAGATCGCGTATTCTTTCCATTACTGTTTGTTGACATAGTGAGTGGATGTGTAGGATGTATAGATGTTGTTGAAAACCGTAAACAAATATTGAGTGATTTTTATGCGAAAAGCAAGAAAATATATTTAAACTTTCACCCAAAAACTATAATCACAGATCAGAAACTATTTTGCTTGTTTACATACCCGCCAAGATCAAAATGAGCTTCATCTGAAAAGATGATTTTTTTGGCAAAATCGGCATCTTCTCTAAGTCGATCGCAGGCAATATTTCCCAGCGTTGTTCAAGCATATACACAACCATATTCGGAAAGATAAAACTAATTATCTGTCAAATCAGACATGAGCTAAGTGTTACCATTCACGAAATAAGCACTAGTTGAAAAAAAAAACGTTAGATGGCGGATCCTTTATTAATTAGTTTTTATGTGTATTTTTGTTAGTGAGTTTAACAGCGGTAAAGAGGAATGGAAAACTAGTTTTTAAGGTATTTAAAGCTTAATAATTGCAGTCGCTATTACAAACACGTCTACTCTATAACTCAAATCACTCAAAAAAAAGGGTATACTGACTTGAAAGTATAGACTCTCCGTCTCATGTTTGAGGTTCACTTCCCAGGTAATCTAATCAAAGCTAGCTCTTAACCGGTTCCTATTAACGAAGCTGCTAGTGAGCTGACGGATGAAGCAGCAACTATGCTGTTGCTTCCTTTGATGGCTTCAAGTCGCGTATGCCCAGTTATGTTACAAAAAGTTATAGATCAACTGCTGGAAAGCCTGAAGAGAATTTTCCCTGCTAAACTGGCACTGGCATACATGTCGAAATCCTAGCGAACAGTGAAAGTATCCTTCATGTTAAAGAGCATGAGAGAATGGTCCAGGTCCATGTTCGCAAATCTACCCTACGAATTCATCCTCTGTGGAAGATCTTGCGAGAGTGATGCTCAAAATCTGGTAAACAGAATTGAAGGCGCTTCAACAAGCAAGAAAACGCGATGGGCATTTTTTTCGACATTGAGGGTGCTTTCAATAACCCAACTTTTGACGACATGTGTAACTTGACCAGACAACACGTCGTAGACGAATCACTAGTTTTGTAGGTAAAAGCAATGCTGTTGAATATCGTACTGATTTTGGATACTGACTGTGGCCAATATGTAACGGCGGGGACAAGCACGGCTTTTTTGTTTTTTTTTTTTAAAGAACTTAACACTCAAGTGGGTATGATTAATTTATAATGCCTCAGCATGTGTTAAGTTTTTTGGAAAATGGGATAGAGAGAGAAAGAAAGATGTTTGGGCTCAGTGGTATTTCGCTCCATGTGTGGCATCCAACATTTAATGGGGAGACTAAATTCTTAGTGGACGTTGGATTTTTGTTGATTTCTCCAAAATAAGAAAGCTAAGTATTTGGGTGTCATCCTGAATAGCAAACTTCTACGGACTAAACATGTTATGTCGAAAGCCTCTGAGGAGAACACGCCTTATATTTATAACCAATATAAGATGCGACGCTAGCGTCTTTCTGGAGGACGACAACGTTAGATTTCACTCCTTGTTAGGAAAACTTGCGTTTGTCTTCCAAGCGGAGATATAGCAATCCTGATGGCACCGAACTATATTGTGAAGAACCGGTGGAGGAGGCGAAGCATTTGCATATATAGTGACAACCAAGCTGCGCTTAGAACCTTGCTGAACCCTCTTATGACTTTCAAGTTAGTTCGAGAGTCACAGACATCACAGAACTCACTCGAAAGGCTAAAATCACTGAGTTTTGTCTGGGTTTCAGATCACAATTTGATCACGGGAAATAAACTTGCCAGGCAAGGCTCAGAGGAGAGTTTTTCAGGACCCGAACCCATGTAGTCTGCCGCGTCCTCGGTTAAGGCTTATATTGATAGTTGGTTTGCATATAAGCACAATTGTAGATAGCATGACTCCCAGGTTGCAGGTAGACTAAACGAATGCATCCCTATATCTCTAGGAGGTCAGAGGCCTTCATGCTGTCACTCAGCAGGAAAGGTTGTTTACTGGTTCCATGACGGAGTATAACACTTTTGGCTGAGCACTCACTGGTCCTTTGCATGAGAGCTCTATTCCGACAGAAAAAAAAATGCAAAGTCAAAAGAATCATAGTGTTGACAAAATCAAGGATCAACAACTATAACTTAACATTGCAATTATAACATTGCAATGTTAAGTTATAGTTGCAATTGCAAGAACAATTCAGATCCAATTGAAATCTTAAAAAAAAAACACATTTTTGGCTGGTTCGGATCTGGAACACTATCTGAGTCAGTAAATTGTGGGCGTGTAGCTGCCCAACGAAGTACTGATTGAAAAAATAATGCTCTTGAGAAGTAGGTAATCGAAAATAAGAAAACTGCACTGATTCTAAACATAGCAACATTTTGTCCCCTGGACCACAGGTAAAAAACTCTTGACTTTGACTAGCTACCCGTCCTAGGGTTAAACTTATTGAATTTTACATACTCGTATATAGTTTCGCAACGATCTATTGTTATGTATGACGCAATGCATTTCAATGCTGTAGTAGCTCCTAGTGCAAACATGATACGGAGCTTAGTCACACGTTTTGATTAACGGGGTTTGGTACTTGAACTGCCATGACCAAATGTTCATCGGCCTATTTGCAATGAAGAAGCTTTGAAGGCTGTGCGACAGATTGTCAACGATGATCAATCTGTCTTCCCTCGTCTATGGGCTTCTCAATCGGGAGTCTTCAGAACGTAACTATGGTAGATTTTAAACCTTGATCTGAAGTTATTTGCATAATACATTGAATTGGCATAAGATGCAGCACAACGCCTATGATATGTCAATAAATATACAAAACAGTTGATTTGGGGTACAGAGAATGCAAGAGCGTGTCAATTACAGGGTGCATGATGAAACATGCTACTAAAACGGTAATATCTTTTTCCACTTTTTTTATTTATAACATAACATATAGATCCAGTATATACATATCCACAGTATACACCGCAGACTGATAATGGATATTCTCCCAGTACTTTTCAGTAATCAACTAATTTCGAAAAATGCAAATTTCGCTTGGCCTTCACGTTCCCAGACGGGCATACACGAACAATCCTTAAATACATAGTTTAGGAACTTAAGCAACATATTCGTGCAGAAAAAGCAAACAAAATCGAGTCAGAAACCTTGCGTGCCGTGATGTCATTATTTATCAGCTAGAAAATGGAGGTCATTTAAACTATGATAGTTTCAAACATAGAAATTTTTCTTTAAAAAAATACACCTTCATGTAAATATATTATAGAAATTCTAATTAAGGATTAAATTATAAAAATTATATTCATTTTATCAGTCAGTCGAAGTTGGACCACCCTGTAGATTACTAAATTAGCTTCTTGGAACAGCATCCCCATATTTGCATAAGAATTTTTTTGTAATCACCCTTAAGGAGATTGTTCACAGCGCGGGCAAAGGAAATTTAGGGAGGAAGAAAAGAGAGGTACCGATGTACATTGCTTTTAAATGTTTGCAAGTTATAACGACCAGGATATACAGAGATCGGCAGGGCATTCCATAAGCGAGTTGTATGGAACGAATCACGATATTTTAGAGTACGTCCGAAAATGGGCTTGAGGGTATACTGATGAGCATTCATAGCGAGACGGGTGTTACGGTTGAAAGTTTGAATGGGCGGAATGCTACTGGCGATTTCAGTGGAGCACTGGTGGTGGAAATAGCGATAAAACAAAGTGAGACAGGAGACATTACGTCGGTGTTCGAGTGTGTCAATTGATTGACTGGTATTAGTATCGTCAATAAGTTTTATTGCACGGTTTTGAATCCTATCTAGCAGGTGCAGAGGTGTTTTAGGAGCACCTGACCAGATGAGGGCATTGTACTAAAATGTTGGGCGGATGAATGCCTTATATATTGAGGCCTGATCAGAGGGGGTAAAATATTTCTTACATCGCTTGAGGAAACCTAGACATTTCGCAGCATTTTTGGCGATATCAAATATGTGGTCATTCCAACGTAAGTTGTCATTGACACACATACGGAGAATGGAAAGTTTTTCGGTTTCGACGATGCAAGTGCCATTCATGCATAACAGCGGAGTGTTTAGATATCGCTTTAACGACAGCAGACAACACTGTATTTTGGAAGCATTAAATTCCACTCTGTTGATAGTTCCCCAATTGGTTATGCTGTTGATATCGGAATTTAATGAGCTTAGCATACGCTGCTGTTCTCGTTCTACAGCCGAAGAGCAGGGCCGTGAGTCCGGAAACGAATATGAAAGGCAGAGAGTACTGTCATCAACAAAGGAATATATTGGATTAGAAGTAGCAGATAAGAGATCATTAATGAAAATTAAAAAGAGTGTCGGAGACAGAACAGAGCCCTGGGTCACACCAGCATTTATTTTGTGAACATCAGATTTGAAACCGTCCAAGACAACTTGAATTGAACATTCCGAAAGGTAATTTCTAATACATTGAAGAAGAGAGTCGTCGATCCCAAATGCACGCATTTTCGACAAAAGTGCCTGATGCCAAACCATGTCAAATGCCTTAGAAATATTAAGTGCAACTATCTTGCTTTCGCCAGATTGATGTACGCCTTGGTTCCACTTTTCGGTGAGACATGCCATCAAATCACCAGTGGACCTGTTGCCACGAAAACCATATTGCCTATCATTGAAAAGTTTTCGTGTTTCGGGATATTTCATAAGCTGACGATTTATCAGCGTTTCCATGACCTTGGAAAGAAGGTACGTAAGTGCAATGGGTCTGTAGGAGGAGAGAGGAGATGATTCGCCTTTTTAAGGGACGGGCTGGACAAATGCTGTTTTCCATCTGCTCGAGAAGAATCCTAAAGGTAGGATTGATGAAAAAGCTTACGCAGTGGTTTTGCCAGCGTGGAAGAACACCTCTTCAGAAGAAGGGGAGATATACATCTGGACCAGCGGATTTATGAATGTTTAGATCTTTAAGTACTCTTGCTACTACACGAGTGCGAAAGTGGATTCGTCCCATTGAAGATCCGACGCACTCAAGTGTAGACGGAGACAAAGCACAATCTGGGAGTGTTGAACTGGCCGCAAAGCAGATTGGCCTTATCCAAAGAGCTGACAGCTGGAATGTCATTGTAAATGAGCGTTCGGGTGAGGCGGAATTTCTAATGTTTTTGACGAACGACCAAAAATATTTACTGGCTTTGGGACATTGCAGTATTTTTTGCCTCAGCTTTTGATCGTATTGGAATTTCACACGCTTAAGAAAGGCATTGCAGTCATTTCTGGCTCGTTTGAACTTTTTTCGGTTTTCCTCTGTCGGGTTGGTCTTGTAGGATGGAAAAAACATTTCTCTAACCCTGATGGCCTCTTTACAGTTTGAGTCGTACCATGCCTTTTCTTTTGGTCTGATACTCTTCATCCGATGAGGAATAAAGTATTTCATTCCAAAGAGAATGGTGGTTGTAATCATATCAGCAGCGGCATCCACGTCGTTATCGAGGAAGCATAACGACCAGTTAAAATTCCTAAAGAAGCTGTTAAGACCGCTCCAATTGTCTTTCTCGTATTATCATACGGTTCTTTTAGGAACTTTTCTCTAACTGTGTGGTCGGTGTACGACAAATTAGCTGATATGACACAATGGTCCGACGAGCCTAGAGGGGAGAGCACATCAACTGTGTACTTATCAGGGTGAGAAGTTAAAAACAAGTCCAGGGTATTGGCGGTATGACTACCAACGTCTGGTGTTCGCGTGGGCTCATTTACAAGCTGCGTTAGGTTGTATTCCGCAGCGAAGATCTCAACACACCGTCCTTCGGGTGTTGTCTGTCCAGAATGTCGAAGCCACCTAGAATTGTGTATATTGAAGTCGCCCGTAATAACGATTTCAGTATGAGGATACAGGGATACAATTCTTTGAATGTAGTCAGACAGCGCATCAAACTCGTTAAAAGTTGAATCGCTGTCCAGTTTGGGGCTTCTGTAAATAAAGCAGTAGTGGATAATTTGCTTATGGAGATGGAATTTTAACCACATGAAGTTGAATTCCGGATTGGAACATGGATCACATTGTGGTGTAGTTTGGTAAGCCACATCACTACTCACATAAATGGCGAGACCGCGGTGAGCGAAGAATAATGGCACTGGTTCGTAGCCAGGTAGCTTCAAATCAGAATGATCTAAGAGGTGTGGGCGGGGATCTACCTGTGTTTCACTAACTGCCAAAACAGCTGGTCTGTACTTACAGACGTGAACGTACGCAGAAAAGTGATTACTTTTTAGCCCGCGTATATTGGCTACGTCTACCCTGAATTCCCTAGTCATAATCACAGACAAACACAGAAAACACAAACACCGACGATACTAAGCAAGGCTGCGAAGTGAAAATTCTGACGTTGATTTACATGTTCTACATGTCAATTGTAGTTAGGGTGAGAATAAATTACAGCCCTCCTTGATGTCAACAACACTTAAATGCAGTAACAATTAAAAATGCGCGCCCCTAAACAATATTTACATAAAAGCTAGGCTTCCTTATTTAAATCATGGAATTTAATACCTTACTTGAAATTTGCCGAAATCCTTAATATACCAATTCCAAGACTAACTTTTCTACATGGAATTTATTCAACATCTCTACAGTTTCTTACATCATAAAACATTCCAAATCATCCACAAGCAACGTACTCTACAAAACAATGTTCCCAGAAATAAGAGAAGAATATGAAAAGCTATGATGGCAACTTTTGTTCACTGATGCCTCGAAGTCAAAAGACTGAATTTCCTTTCCTCTTTTCAATGAAAAAGTAAGAAACTACTACATTTCACCTCATCCATCTACTCGTATATAGCAGAATTAAAAGCAGTCCAATCTGCGAAAAATAAAAAAAACAATTATCTCTACTGACAGCCTGTCTAGTAGCAATGACATAAAAAAACACTAATAACTACACTAATACCCATGATATAGCCCTGCTCATGGGGTTGGCTAAATTTGCCAACTACAAAATGATTCAACAGGCCTCTCTATTTTGGATCACCTTGTGACACAGGCCAATAAATTGCGGATGTTTTTATAGTTTTGAACTGGATTTTCTGATTGGCTCTGTTAAGGCTCTCGTCATCACAGTCCTGCTTTATGGTGCAGAATCATGGATTTTAGCGTTCCGTTTGCGTTGACAGAGTTTGGAGGAGGAGGTTTAATGACGAACTCTACGAACTGTACAGTGACTTTGACCTGGTCAGCAAATTGGACACCAATCGCCTATGATGGCTAGGACATGTAGAGCGAATAAAAAAAAATTTATCAAAATTTCTCCATTACAGTTTTTTTTTAAGGTAGAAACTTCTGCGAATGCGCGAACTTCACGGGTTGTTAAGCCCGGTTCCTTTTCATTAAATTTTCGTTTCGGCCGCTATAATTTTTCTTTTATCTGATTCGTAATCCGTTATCTTCTAGCGTATTTAACAAGTTATAGGGATCTATATTAAGGGATGTCATGTCATTGCTTATAAAATCATTATCATCGCCGAAGAGAAGAAAAGTTGTTGCAAACTGGTTAATGTGCTGATTCAATAGCAAATGTTGCACGACATTAAAAAGCAATGGACTTTGTACACTACCTGGTATACTCCAACTTAAACCACGAATTCTCCCGTTATACGTGCTATGCACCTAACTTTCGTTTTAACATCATCGTATTGTACATATCAAGTATCATTCTTCTATACGCCTCGGGTACATTTCTGAGATTTTAGTGTCGTCCAAATAAGATCTCTGGGAAATCCGTCAACCTTTTTTTCTAAGTAGATGAAGATCAATCGAAGCTTCGCGATATTTTTCCATCGTTGTCTGTAATTGCCTCCCTTGGAACCGCACTGACTGAAATGAAGTTTCACAATATTGGGTTGTACACTATTTACTCGTAGAACTCTCCCGTATATTTTTATAGTATAGGTACGAGACCAGTTTCATCGATTATCAGATGTTGCAATTTCCTATTTCCTAACGCTCTCAATGAGAATCATTCTGAGAAATTGGGTGTCTCAGATACTTACTGTCAGAATTATGATTAAATGGGGGCTATTCACAATCTCAACCTCTGTTAAGAAATTCAAATTCTTTTGTTTATTGTTGTTTATTCAGTTTATATGATGAAATAAGTGTTCGAAAAACTGCATGCAGCACCACAAGAAGCCAGCTATATCTTATTTAAACTATCCATTTAAATTGATAACATAGTTGTCAAAAAAAAAAATTAATTCAAAACAAAACAACTAAACATTTAACTCTTTTCCATGATTTTATTTTCTCTATAGCATTTACATAATAGCATAATAATAATTATGGCATTATATTTAATTAATCTATCATTTAATTAATTTTATTTTCTTTCCTTCTTTCACATGTTTCAATTGATTTTTTTTTTCATTTTTACGTTTAATATATATAGTAGATACTTTTCTACTTTATTTACCTTTCTTTTTTGTTTTTGTTTTGATTTTTTAATACTTATTTGATTTATGTATATATAGTACGGATTGTCTGAAAAAAATTCATGTTTTTTTATAATCTTTTCCTTTTTATTTCTAATTCATCATTTTTGCTTTTGTGACTTCAATAATACGATTATGTTGTAGAATTCTTCTGTTACTTAAATAACATTAATAATATTTAAAATATCATTAATATTTTCTCCTTTGTTTTCTTGTTCTCAAATGTATACAAGTTTTATTTATTCAAATATAATTTTTTGTTTTTTCTTCTTAATAATAAATATATATATATATATATAATTTGTTTTTGTATATAATTTTGTCAATTTCGCATCTCGTATTCTTGATTTCTTTTCTTTCTTTCTCATATGAAAAACAAATTCGATTTTTTTTTTCATTTTCATTTGATTCAAACACTTTATTTAAAATTTTTGTTTTTATATTTTTTTGATTCATTAACTAAAAAAATTAAAAACACACATTTAGCACGTTATTTGAATTTAGTAAATTTCTCGTTAACATATATTATTATATTTGCTTTTATAATTTTTACTTTCATTTATAGTAACAAACATGAACTTTGTTGTTTTTCGCTTTTATGTTCGATTTGAAGTTTTTTTTTTACAAATTGAGCTACACTAACTTTTTGTTTTATTTTTTATGTTTTTGTGTTAGAATTAAACTAAGCGGAACTAAGTTTTCTTTTTGTAAATAATAGGAAATTGGAAAATATATTTACCTAAGTACATATAAGTTGGTTTTTAATTACCAATTTATTGATTTTATTTATTAAATTAAAGCTACAATTCTTAATTCTTCTAGATACGAATAGAACTGTGGATGGCAAATGATAGTTGCGAAAGGAACCATGCGGTAATACAGATTTATTGTAAACGCAAAAGGTATTTTATTAAAATTTGTATTATATAAAAAAATAAAAAAATAAAAAATAAAACTGAAAACATAAATTCTCAGTCAGATACAAACCAGACGGAATGATTTCCGTTTTCATTGATTACATTTTTTTCTCATTGATCAGAATCTATCAATTATTTATTAGAATTTAAAACACGTCCATGAGAAAGGGTAACAAGGCAGGATGTCAGCAAAATCACTTGTTTTATTTAAGTGGTGGTTTTCAGAGGGATATGGATGTTGAATAATATTTTTTCCACTTCCTTTTGATTGGATGTGGGGATTAATGTTTGTATTTCCATCAATATGCATTTTGAGAGAACCAAACAATATGTTCTTATGTAGCAAAAAAAAAATCAAAAAACCTTAGTCATCAGTTGAAGCATGACAAAACAAAAAGAAGAAAAGAAAAAAAAATTAAAAAGCTGTGAGTTACAATAAACTAACTATGTGGACAACAATACCTTGGGGTGGTTTTCAGCAAATTTTTAACGAACCCACCCAGTCCGAGTATTAGTGAATTATTAATTATCCAAATAAATGAATAATTCAACGTGTATTTCGAGGCAAGGCGACTAAATGACTGTCTGGTTTAGGAGCACTATGTATAGGTATAAGTACTGTCATGGGCTGTCAGGAAGTTACCATCCCATCTACATAGGTGTTTCCCCCAATTGGCTCCATATAACAAAAGCCAGCAGCAATATTTACAGTAACAATCAATCAATAATTGTTTAATATTTATAAAATGATTAATTTTAATATATGTATTTACTTGGTTCATATTACTTACATGTCTTTTGACAAAGGCTGATGCCGTTTTTCATAATTTCCCGAGTTAAAAATGAGCAAAGTATACATTCGGGCTTTGTACAATATCCTGTTGTATTTAACATGCCTTTTGTTGTAATAGTTAATTATTTTGAAAACAATGGTGGGCAAAGCAAATAATTAAAAACGCAACGCCCAGTATTTTATCCGCATAATTAATTTTGCAATAGTAAATTGGGTGTTAGTTTTGTGTTGAGAATATGCTTGTTTAACTTTTGCAATTAATAGTAGCAACTCTCTGGGGTATATTCATGAGTAAATTATATGAATTTAAAGCGTTTTATACCAACAAAAATTCCATGTGAATATAGATATTATAGATAAATAATAATTATTAACGGTAGCAGATTTGTTAATCTTCTAAGGACTCCTACGATTTACTGTGAGAACATGAAAGTTTAACAAAAAAAAATCGATGCCAATCTATATATGATATTAACATGACTTTAACATCATCGCAGATGACAACAACAGAGTTCTTTTTCTGCTCGTGGTCCAAAGAAATGCATGTCACAAAATTGATTTCAAAAAGTCCAAGGTATATGTAAAATATAGTGTACTATAAATATATGGGCTGATTTTGACATCATGTTATTCTGCCAAACTCGCGGGATCAAGCAAAACAAAATGAAGGACACTAGTGAATTAATCGAAAAGTTGACGCATCTTCATACGAATCCTTTAATTGCAATCATGAAAGTATTGTGTGTCTCAAAATCCAATGTACTGTATGAAGGTAGTTTTGCAAAACTCTCAAACACGCAAATGACACGATCATTATGTAGAAAAATATAGCTTTTTGTCACGTTATTAAATATAGCGGACAAGATGACTATATTGCCATTCTCTTTTCCGACAAATATTTAAATACATTCAATGTATTTTATTGTCAACTATTTGTACCAAACTAATGCTGTTGACTATCTAAAGTTGCCAATTTTGTAAGCTTGTTTAGTTATTTAATGCCAAAGAGATGTAAATACTCCTACCTTGTGCTCAATTTCAAACGTCATCATATAAAATGTATGTTATGAACACATCATAAGGCAACACCATTAGGGTATTTTGGAAATGTACTAAAAAAATACTTTAAGATGAATTGTTTGCAATATCCCAGTCATATTTAATTTGTTCCAAATTAAATAAAAATCATTATTATCATGTTACATGTTTCTTAGATATGAATCATTATTAATTATAAATATTGTATCATATTGTGCACTTTTATTAGACCTGTTCAATACAATACAAAAATTGATGAGAATGGATTTTTGTAAGAAAACATGTACTCGTATTTACATGTAGAACAACAGCTTCTAATTTGGTTGCGATCCAGACTTCGAAGTAAATCGATTTAAAGTGTTATACTGTAGAAGGACGTATTTATACGTCCATATAGACAGACGGGCCCATAAATGAACGGAATTCTGAGGTATACTCATTCGACCTTATCCATCTTCATTATAACTTTTCGGACTAAGTTGGATTTTTGAAAACAACAAATGAAAACAAAATTAGGCAGTAGCTTTAAAGAAGCAATTAAAAGTTGCGAAGGGTGGTTTTACGGAAATTGCACCATCTCTCGCCATCAAAAATTCATAAACACTTGAAACATAAATATGTGATGCCAAATTCAGTGCTGATTATAAAGCCATCATTTATACAAGATTGTGCACATATGTATTTACAACTGAGCATATTCTAGCTAATAGGCCTACAAAAAAAAAAACAAATTGCCAATCAGTTGGTTCTAAGAAATAGAATGCCTCCACAGGGATTTTTGGATTTTTTTGACATTACAGATATATTATAATAAATAAAGTACTTTGCACAACTTATAAGAACAAATGAAATTCCCAACCTAAAACTTGTATTCAATTTTTTGCAGGTTCTAACCAATCCTGCAAAAAGTTCAAATTATCTCCATTAAACAAATAAGTAAACATAAAAGAAAACAACTTAAAACAATTTTTTTTGTAAACCAACATAAGTGTTTATTAAATCGATACATTCAAAAAGGAGAACCTTAGATTTTTTTTTAAAAGTAATAATAATAATTAAAATTACATACT
Source organism: Volucella bombylans (assembly GCA_949129095.1). Taxonomy (NCBI): domain Eukaryota; kingdom Metazoa; phylum Arthropoda; class Insecta; order Diptera; family Syrphidae; genus Volucella; species Volucella bombylans. Next base: position 127,313,952 of record OX422140.1, on the reverse strand, counting down.
CATAGTGAAAATAAAATTAAAAATTAAGCAAAAAAAAAAAAAATAATAAAAAAAAATACTTCAAAATTCGAATTGCTTATAAACAAGCTGCCATTAACTTAATTGAACATTAAACATATATTAAAAAACAAAAATAGAAAAACACAAATGAATCTCAAAAAAGTAAGTTAAGGGCAAACACAAAACACAGGACGCATTACAAGTTACAAAACAGAACAAAAAAAAAAAAACAAAAAAAACAAAAACAGAGAAGATGAGAGGGTAAAAAGTAATACTAGTAAAAACTAACAATGATTTTCTTTGCTTCATTAAAACTAATTAACTGCTTTAATAAAAATTACAAAAAAAAATCTTAACTGGGCATATAAATTTATCTTGCATTTATCTTCATTTTCAGCATTGTTCCTTCTTTCTCTTTTAAACATAAATTCTTAGTTTATTCATTAATTATATATAAAAAAAATATTATATCAATATTGTAAACTAACAAATATATATTTTTTTTCAATTACATATGTTTTCCTTTTTTTCTAAATGAGAAACAATTCGTTTAATTTTGTTTTCGTATAATAATATTTAACATAACAATTTTTTTTTCTTTACATCCTTTTAAATATATTTTTTTGTTTTTAATACTATGATTTTTGAAGAGGTTGATAAAAAGAACAAAAAAAAAACACACATCCATACACACGTGTATACATATGTAAGCTGTAAGTTAAAAACAGAGACCGTAATTTTATGTTTGTATACATGTATTGACGATATAAAATGTGAGTTTTCTTATGATAATGCGAATAAGTAGGATACAGTAATAGACGATCATTTCAATTAACAACAAACATGGAAAGTGTTTTATTTTTAAATTTATTTATTTGATTGTATCTCGTTTTTGAGTTATCTATTTTTTCCAGAAAGGGAACGTAGAACGATACCATACGATTGATTTATTTTTTTTGAGAGAAAAAGGAAATGAAGTGTATTTTTTTTCGCTAATGTTTTTTTTTTATTTATTTATAAATATCACCATTTTCTTGTGTATTCTTTAACTTTTTAATTCGCCTTGTTTTATTAATGTACATATATTTTTTCTTATGTAATGATATTGACTTGTGTTTTTTTTTTAATTTTCTTCTTTATTAAAACTTGGACCCTATTTAGTTTTAATGATACATATATACTAGTATATATATTTAAAATTTATTTTATTTTTACTTCAAAATTTGGTTTGCAAATAAAAACAGGACGTTTTAAACACTCCCTTTGGAATTTTAATGAAAAGCAAATATACTTTATGATTTATTTTTGACATTTTTTTTATTTAAAGTAGGAACTTTGTATTTATACATATATAAAAAAAGGATGTTTAATTGAACGAAAAATTTTATAAAAAAAATTAAAAAAACAAAGAATAAAAGTAGTTTTTTTTCCTTTTTCTCTTTTCAATTATTATTTTTTTGTTATAAAGTTAATAATAAAAAAAAAAAAAAAGATTAAACATGCTGAAATAATTTATGAAAATTTATTTCTGTTTCCATAGGCCCTCTTTGTGTTTTAAATTTCTTTTTTTTAATCATTTTATTTATTGTGAGTTAAACAATTCAACTACAATTTATTTAACATATATGCATCCGATTTATTTGTTTTAACTGATTTTTATTTTAGATTTAGAAGTGTTTTGCTTTTTTGTAGAAACAATCTTTAAAATTACACGTTTGAGATATGGTATATGGGTTTGAATTACCATACTCGGTATTTCTTTTTATTTCTCTTATGAATTTGCATGCTACTAAAACAATTTAAAAATAATCTTCTACTTTAAAAAAAGAAATGTTTTCTTTATACGTATCTAATAATACTTCTAATTTAACGTTTCTTCTTTCTTTTATTTATTAGTACGCAAATTTATTAAAAAAAAAAGATAAGAAATAGGGAAATACATGCATATACACATATTTATATAACTATTATGAGGAAAACAACTGCTTAACAACTCTTTATCTTATTTCATATTATAAAATATAACTTTTATTTTTCTTCTGGCTATAGTTAAAAATATTTTTAATTAATTTTTTTCAAATGAGATTATCTCGATTACAAGGGAGAAAAAAATGTTTATAACTTAACTTAATAAAACTAATTTGTGTCCTTTATTGTGTCCTTGTGTGTATCCGTGTCATCTTTTAATTGTTTGTTCATCAAAAAACTACAGCAATATATATTTATATATATTTTTGTAATAACTAAGTTTTTTTTTATTTATTTTTTTTTTGCTTATGAGATACGATTTTCATGCTTTGTTTTTTTATTTTATTTTTTACCTATCGGTTATTTCCTTAAGTTAAAAACTCCCTTTTACATTTATTTAAATGTTTTGTAATCCTTTGTTGTAAGATTATTGATTTTGTTTTTATTTCTATTTTTAATGATTGATATATTAGTTTAGGATTTAATTTTTATTTTGTTTCGGAATTAATTCTAGGTTTAACAAAATTAAGCGTTTGATGTGTTTTGTTTTTCTTTTAAAATTTTAAATAAGATTTTAATTTAAAAAATATACACACACGTTTGATTAATAAAATATTGTATTGAATAAAAATACAATATACAGATATCTTTGTTTTTAGTTATTTTTTAATTGTATTTTCATGTATAAATATAACTTCAAAAGTCTTGGGATTTTTTTTAAAATTATTATTATGATGTTTTGTTTTTCGAATACATTTATATTTATATAATTTTAGTGACTTGATTGTATTTCTTTCATTTTTATATTCACTATATTTAAATACAGTGTTGATTTTAGTTTTTCTTGATATTAACAATTCAATTTATCGTTGGGATAAATAACTACTATTTCTGATGTTTTGTGTTTTAAATCGGTTTGTTGATTTTAATATCTTGTTCGCATTACTGCGCTTGTCTGGTTTTAATGGCTGCCATAAAATCGTTATTTCTTTTTACATTTATTTTATTTTGGTTTCTTCTTATTATTATTTTTTCTAAATACATGCATAAAATATGTATTTGTTTTGTTGTAAAAATTATCAAAAAATCAGTTTGTGTTTTTTTTTTTTGCATTTTCCATTCTGTCTGTCTTTATGCTAAAAATTCTTATTTGTGACATTAATTTTGTTTTCTTTTTTCTATTCGCAATGATTTTCTTTTGTTTTTTACTTAAAAATTACATTTATATATATATATATATATAATGCTTCATCTTGCAAACATATCTACGTAAATTGTCAAATATATGTTATATATATATATATGTTTTTGTTTTACATACATTTTACATTAAAAACGAAACTCTTCTCTTTTGTTATTATTAATTTCAAATTGTATATTTAAATATATAGTAGATATAGATATATGTATATATATATATATATAAATATATATATATATATATATATATAGAATTTGTTTTGTTGAATGTCTGTGCGATATTTTGGTTTTTCGTTTTTATATTTATTTTATCTGTATACTTAAAATACACGTTTTATTAAATTTTGATTCTAAAATTGGGTTTAAGTTTAATTAAGTAATTATTTTATTTTTGTTAGTTTTTTGTGTTTTTGATGACGAGTTGCAGCTCAAATTGTTTAATGAATTTACTGTCCGATTATTTTTGTTTGCTTTAATGTGAGGATATGATTATGAATATGGGTATGGTAAATTGTTGGGTTTCTGTGGGTGATTTTTTGTTTGTTTGTTCTACCGCCGCGGTAACGCTGTCTTCTACTTGATTTTTGCAATTTTGTTTAATAATAGTTGATTGAAGTAAAAATTATCACTTATATATTTGATTTCGAGAAGCTAACACGTAAATGATTTGATTCGGAGAGCTGATGATTATGCATCTTGATGAGGGCTAGTACGGCTTCTTCCACAGATGAAAGTTGTAAGAGAGCCATTTTGCGGTCTTTGCTGTAAAATGAAAAAGAAAATGAGTTGACAGATTGAAAATATAGTATTCCTGGAAGTATCTATGCATATGAAAACATTTATACTATGCAGAAAGCAAACTTTAAGACTTGGAAAAATTCTCATATAAAGCGTTAACTCCAATTTTTCAAAATTCGAATCAACTTATTCCCTTCATATAGCGCATCCACTCATGCAAGCAGTTACGTGGAAAACACATGAATGATGTGATATTTCACCCCTTATGCTATCAATTATACTTCAAATCAAAATAAAAATACTCTAAACACATGTATTTACATAACAAAAAAAAAATTATATTAATGATTAACCCTGTATATGTATATAATCTCATGTAAAACATCTTATCCAAGGAACATTATAAATTATTTTCAAATACCTGGAAGTGAGCGAAGTCATTAAAAGAACAAAACATGGATTGAACCAATTACTATTGTAACTGATTTTTGAAGAGCTTGCACGATAAAATGAAAGCACGAGCTTAATTCAATTTTGATCATCATAGCTAACTATATCTAGGGTATAGGTGTAAATGAATCTGTAAAGTCAGCAGAATATGCATTTTCCTGTGTCCTGAAAGCAGAAATATTCTTTCAAATTTCTTGGATTCGCAAAAAAACATCTTCGTGTAATCATAGAGATATGCATATAAGCTGCCATGATCTATTTTTCTTTACTTACGTGTATGAACCACATGATTGATTTTACGAGCACATTCTCAAAAATCATTTTGGGCGATTTCAATGCAAAAGTAGTATTCTCTTTGTTGCGCATAAAAATGACAAAATAAAAGAGTGAGTGGCAGAGACGTTCGCTCGGACTATTGCGAAATTAATTAATTAATTTATTTATATTCGAAACTCTCGTCTCATAGATAATCTTCTACTTTTATGAAGAAAATTCGAAAGAATATTGTCCTCAAATTAGACGATGGGAGCGCAAAATTTGGTTGGATGAAAGCATGAATTTAAACTGCATTTAAACTGTGTTATATATGATGCTATACTATGTATATAACCAACTGAACGACATCGAGAGATCGATGTAGTTTCAACCCAGAGACAAAGGTGTTCAAGAAAAGACATCCAACATCGACATCTTGGACATAATCGACATGAAGAGCTGAAAGAGTTCATATAAATAAGCTCCACAGTTTATTTTGACAAAAATTTTAGTACGGAATGCAAAGGATAAATGAAATCTCAACTGTTGCTTCTCTGGACTAAAAAGGCAATGGGTTAAAAAAAAAACAATTTTCCGTTATGATGTTAGTTCTGCTTTACAATGTATTGTAGAAGCATTGAGCCTTATCAAGATGAATGACAATAATCTTGAGGACAGGAGAAATGACATATTTTTGCAGCATAAAGGTGTACATAATACTTTGTCTAATGCGAGAAAGAAGAAATACAGGTTCGTTATTTCCTCCAACTGGTGCTGTAAAGGATAAAATATTGTATATGTCTCTAGAGCGATGATACAACGAATAAGACAATTCAATAGCTAGACTATATACTCATCGTGACGTTGTTAATAGGCGCTTAATAAACATCTATAATGAAAAAGTAATGTAATATTCACGGCTTTAATCACTTTATAAAAACTGCATCAAATAAACGATTGCTTTCGAAGCCAAAAGATTTGTTCTCAAAGCAAAACAATTGAAAACTCAAATGTATTTCACGAAACAGCTAAGAAGGTGTGGAAAATCCTTCATGTTTAAGGGCCTAATGAATACAAACCTGTAGACACACTTGAGTGTCAAACTCATGACACAAAAAACAAGGTTACTAAAAAACCAATAATTAACGACAGACAAATGATAGGGTTATTTACAAAAGATTCTTGATTGTTATCGCAATAAAAATGAATTGCGACCTCGTACGCAACGACTTACAAAATATTGGCGCAGTTTTTTTCCCTGCTTGTCGGAAATGGGAAAAATCTTACGAGTATGCACGCAATTAAACATCTGCGGTGTATTAAAATCTAACGCGATTACCTGAAGTCTGAATATTACCAGTGGGGCAACAGAAAAGCCGGAAACACATTAACTAATTCGTAGCAGCTCGTGATGACTAAAATTATTGAACTAAAAACGGAGTTGCTATCACCTCAATTAAAAATACAATAGTGGGAAAAAATTGAACATTTACGTACACTAAAGCAGTGTTCAAAATCTATAGCTTTTTAATGTTGTGCCAGATTCAAACAGCACACTGGCAAGTCCGCAACTAGTGCTCTTCTTTTTAGCCGATGATAGCGCTTTCAAAAGCGTTGGTCTTTTTTCACCCCGCAAATCCAGCTGGTAAGGTCTATGGAATATCAAGTCATTTTTCTAAGCGTACATAATTTAGATACATAGGCTCTGCTGTAAGCTATTACGGGAATTGCGGCCATGATGCCACACATTGGGTTAGCGTAGAGAGACCTGAAAAGTTGATTGCACTTATAAACCTATTATAAACGACAGCCCTACGTTCAGCTTTCACATACGCATCGCAAACTTGGACAAAATAATATAAGGCAAATATAAAGAAAAACAGACATAAACGAAAATAAAAATGTTACGAAAGTCAACGTGTGTGATAAAAACGTGATCCAATAAGAAATACGCGAAACTGGTAGTGGGCTGTGAACAAATCTGCAACGAAAGTCGTAGAAAAATCCCATCAAGAAAGCAGTGAAGACTGACCTTTCACCCGAGGTTCGAAGAAGGGAGCGAAAGAAGAATAACATAATTGGATGACTCAAATGCAAAAATATCAGCAAACTCTTGGGCTCACTTATTGATCCAAAATAGAGCGTGTGGAATGGCGCCAACGTCTGAAAATTAAGCAGATCCCGTAAACGACGTAGTAGCAACGCAGATACATGATAAAAATAGATGTAATTATACGCATTACGTATTTCAATAGTTAAGGAATAAGAAGAAATATAAATTTTGGCCAGATAGCTTTTCAAGGAATATATCGTATATACATATAAATGCGTATTACATAAATTTATTCTACTTCAGGACCAACAATGTGTTTCGTTTTTTATAATCACATAAAAAGAAATACTTACGGAAAGAACTTGAATGCTTTGACTTCAAAATTATTTGCAGTAAAGGCTTCTTTGATGTCTTCCTCTGTACAAGATGATCTGCGAAAGGAAAAAAATAAAAATTATTTTTTTTTTCTAACAAACAACAGGTAGTTAAGTACAGCAATTATACCAAAGGTTCGAAAGATGAAATACTCAATTCTGAAATAAGCCTGATTAAAAAAATATAAAATTGTACAACTTAGGATTTTTTTTGCCTTTTGGTATTTGACATTCCAATGTAAAATCACTCTTCCAATACCGTTACAAAGAAGAGTATATTGCCTATGATATCTTGCGCCAACTAAGAGACACAACAGGTATCTATTTTGAAAGGGCGAATTAGTGGGTGGTCATGAATAACGACGTGGTTGATACTACTTATTTCGCTTTTGTATTTACAGGAGGTAATAAATTTTAATGTTTCTAACACTTATATACCGTGTGCTGTGTATATTTCCAGACGCAAAAATTAAAAAAAAAATGTAACCATAGCTGCCATAGATGTGGTCCTGCTGTGCTCCTAGGTGATAGATAAACTTAATCGTTATTTTTCTTGTATTTTTTCATAAGAGGTTTTTGTATATGACACAATTTATAGTGTTTTTTTTCTACAATAATTAATTTGTTCCTATTTCGAGACTTTCGTAGAATATTTTCAATTTTTCGAAGAATTATATTTTATATTTTTTAATTTAACATGTCGACACTAATATAAGCGATTTTAAATTATTGAAAATAGATCGATTTATTATTAAATTTTTACTATGATTTTCCATCACCCATCAAAATTAATTCAAAATATTTCCAAGATTAAATTTGCGTGAAATTTGATGAAGGAACCAATACAACACCTTCAAAAATAATAAAAATATCCTCATCTTTGCTAATGTATTCATATCAACGGACTATGAAAATTCAAGAGTTCTATGCAAAGAATCTAAATTTTAACTTTTTTTTCTTTCTTTAAATTTAAACTTATTCAGAAAACAAGGACAACACCAATTTCACTTTCAAGATGCTACTTTTCGAACTCATGTTAACCTGAAATAAAAGTTTTTCTGTTCTCAATTCTGAGTTTTCAGTTTCAAAACTGGGACAAAGGTAAAGACAAAATAAAACCTGAACATTTCACCACAACCTATCCCTCCACATAACCAAAACTAAAGTTTTTTTTTTCTATTCTCATCAACCTTTTTATTTTGATTTTTTCTATGATTCCTTTTAGATTTTCCAACCCAGTTAACTAGTCAGTAAGTGAAAGGAAGACAAAAATCTCTTGAAAAGTTTTGTCACAATTTTATAAAGGCTTCCTTCTAAAGGTGGGTTCCGCTAGGTAAGTAGATAGGTATACATATTTTCTTGAACCCTAACCTCTTCATCTTACTTTAAAGAAAAAAAAATTTAGATTTCCTGTCAAAATTTTTGCTTACAACTGTGATTCTGATTGATGAATTGATGAAAAGAAAAGGATTTAATGTAGGTGGGCTTTTGTTCTATGCCCCCCGTAACAAGATGTAAGAATTTCCTCCAGCTGGGGGCTTCCTTTAATCCTTTTTCTGTCTTTTGTTCAAAAGCGAAGGTAGTAAAAAGAACAAAAAAAAAAAGCCGAATAGAGAAGAGGAGAGAAAAAACAAGCCGATCCGTTTATATTCAAAAGGACGAAAAGAAGACATTACATTGGACTTTCGGCCATCGTGCACAGGTTCGCTGGACAATAACACAGACAGCATAGTAAACGGGGGTTGAAAAAAATTGCCCCTCTGCTTTTTTTTGAGGTTTTGAGTAAATGTAAAGGGTGGCCATCTGCGAATTAACCCATGTGACCCTTTCTTCTCAAGGTATATTACAATCAATAACCGGAAAAATAATGAGAAGGGCAGGGATGGGGCTTACTACACCCAGTTTAATACAAAGATACCTTGCTTAAAGGAAAAAAAATTCATAGATCGCCGGCTCATTGTTTCACTTTTTATTATGAATTCTTCGAATTTCTGCTTGGACCTTATCCCAAACCTGTGAATCCCAGCAGAGAGTGAAATATATGACGTCTTAAATTTGAATATGCCGAACAATTCTTGTTATTTTTTTAATTCTTATGTGCTTTACTAACAGAGGTTTAAATTCTAGAGATGTTCAACTACTCTGTTTAGGTATTGTTTTAGGGAGGAAGTGTACCTCTTCCAATTAAACTTATGATTCAAAATAATAAACAAGCACATATATTTAGAATTGTCCACACGGTCGATCTTAAGCAGCTCGGTGAATGATATATTACAGTGAAATCTTGCATGCTGTTCCCCTGATATTAAAAACATATATTTCATTTTAGAGCTAATTATGAGTCTATGTTGTTTGAATCAATCATCTTTGCAGTATCTCTAAATCATAGTTGATTTAGATAATTGGTTTGAATGTTCGCAAGAGCAGTATCGTCAGCAAAAGCAGTGATTTTGCTTTGGAAATGCTGAACGAACAGGGAATTGGTATATGTTATAACAAAAATAGGATGGGACACAAAAGAGAGCGTTGAGAGAGGGACCCCAAAAAAATTTACTTCTACGCACTAAAACCATTTTTGATATTTACCATTTGTTTTCAATTTTTTAAATACGAGGCAAACCAGTCAGAAACAATACCCCTAAAACCCTTACAATATATTATAGCTTATCTAATAACAAGGTGGACGAAAACACAATATCTATGAACAGAGTAGCAAAAGTTTTAGACGCATTTAGACCTATCATTAAACACTTTCATCCTATCTAAAAAAAGAGATTATTCTCGACCTCATTCCGCTTTCGAAAATTTTATATTATTGTAGAAAACACAGACAACGTGGAAATAGGACGATAATTATTTAATGGCGTCGCCTTTTTTATAGAGAGGTACTACTACAGCTTCCATGGAATCCGGAAATATTACCTACGTAACACAAAGCTTAAAGATAGAACTTAAAGCATCTGCAATATAAAAATAAATCTGTTTTAAAATTAAGCTATCTTAATTTTCTGGATGTTTTTTAACTTTTGAATAAAGTTGTTTTTTTTTTTATTATAATTTTTTTGAGTAAGGAAATAGACATCCACTGCTTAAGAAACTTGAATTTGTTATTATTTCTGCCAATACACTGGCTACAGTTTGTTTTTGATTTGTTTCTCACAAAGTTGCAAAAGATGGGTCATGTGAATTGAAAACGTTATCCCAGAGTTTAAATTTCAAACTTGATTTAAGAGCAGCAATGTCAATTTTATTAAAATAGTTATACATTGGCTTTTTAGTTCTAGATATTTTATAATCAAATTGAATACCGGTTATACTAGCCGTGTTTTATTGGTAGCTGGGTACGCAGCTCAGTAAAATATCCCTTGGCAAACAACCACAAAAAACGAAAAGTGGCGATAATTAGGTCAGTAACTAAGTGAGTATAAAAGTGAACATAGAACTTAGGTATTCTGAAATCCAGGGAGCGCTGACAGGGGTTGTAAAAAATGTCATTTCATGATGGTTGTCGACTTCGTTTATTTAAGGTTGTGTTCGTTGACTATTATTTTATATAATTTGTGTAAAGATGCATTTGAGTTGCAAAAAGTGAGGGATGGTTCATTTTCCTTTATTACAAGCAGCTCGCAAATTGGTGACGAGAAATCTTTCTTTAGTTATTTAAGGATGAATAAGGAAGCTTTTCAGTAGCTCCTTTTACTAATAAAAGACGATCAGCAGAAGAAAAAAAAATGCAGTAAACTGCTGAAAGTATCTACACGACATGCAGATACATTGGTACATGGATATGTCTTATAGGCATACGACGAAAAAACCTTAATTGTTTTACGAGTGAAGATAAATGGAATATAGGGTAGTTGTGCAAAAAAGAAATGGTTTAAAGTTTTACCCCGGTGTAAAAAAAGAAACACAAGTTAAAAATTATGTAAATATATACTCATGGTATATATATATATAAAAGAAAACAAATATTTAGACAAACCTTTCGGACATACCCGTAAGCATATTCATATGTCAACAAGTGGTTTTTTAGATTGATCAAAAGGAAATATGGACAAACTATTACCAACTTTGAAATATAGATGGAAAGTGAGTAAAGCGTTTTATTGGGGTTTGTTGCTGAGCTGCGTACCCAGCTACCAATAAAACACAGCTACTGTGATCAGTTATTCTTAAATCAAAGGACGCCGCTCCATATGCAACATGATTGCTTCTGTGAAACATTAAATAAATATGGTCTAAACAAGAATTCAGTCGAGTTGGTTGGTTCGAAAACAATTTAAAATCAAACGAAGACAAAATCGATAATACATTATCTACTTTCGGCTAAGTCAGCTAAAACATTAATATTGAAACAATCTAAAAATATCATATTCTTGCAATTGGAAAAACCTGAAAACGGATCATTGTTTGTGCCTATTCACAGTAGCGAGGCCAGGAAGATTGTCCGAAAGAGAGCGAACCCTTTTTATTGAAGTGGGAAGAAGAAGGGTTACTTCCACCGAAAATCCATTTCTAAAGTGGATTCTCGGTTGAAGCACGTCGTTTTCTTCCATATCGTTCCATTTCTGACATATTTTTTCATTTTAGTTTTGATCGTTGATGAGCAAGGAAGTGTAAAGAAGAGGAAAAAAGGTATGTTTCAGGTCAATTGCTCAAACCTGAAAATTAAAAATGCTCCGATTTAAGTGTTGCGCTTGTCAAAAAGTCTTTCATCTCCATGAAAATTTGAATACGACATTCATGGGGAGGACTTTAATGCCCGCGCTGTTCCCTCTCTTTCGGACAATCTTCCTTCCCGCATCAATATGAACAGGCACATAAAAGGATAAAATGACAAAATAGATACCAGAAATGTTCCATCCCTATTCCATTTTATCATTATTAGTTCGATCATTGATTAGTCCGCTTTTACACCGCGCATGTTTTGAAAGATGAGTGCAAATGAGTGCAAAAGAGAGGGATAATGAAACGAAAAATAGCCAATTAACAAACCAAAAATTACCCAAATGTGGGTAAGATTTTCATTGCATCTTTTTGACATTTCTTTTTCTCCTTCTTCTTTCTTTTTCGCATCTGCTTCATTACTTTTTGGCTGTTGTTACGATCACAACATTTCAGTATGGCGGATCGATTTAAATGGACCAAAGAAGTAACAAGCGGGCTCATTTTCAATTATAAAACACTGAGCGCCAACGATGAAATGAAAGAGAGCTGTCAAATAACATGAAACACCAAAGAATGGGAAAAAGGCTTCGTGTAAAAATGCGCATTACAGAAGGAGAGTTCAAAAGAAAATAACCAAAACATGCTCATCAAACTCATACGCTGTGTAAAAGCGGACTTAGTGAACTTCGTGGATAATAATGAGTATATGGACGAGAGATAAACATGGTCCATGACAGCATCAGCCAAATTTGATTTTCCCCTCTGTGGAACGAAACTAGACCTGATCGTTTCTCTCGAAATAATCGATCTCCTGTTTTTTTTTCAAATTTCGCGCACTTTGTAGGAAAAAAAACTTTACAGATATAATGCTCAGCACTTCATTTTAAAATTAGGTGATTTAAGTAAGTATGTTATTAACAGACAAAAAGTAAAGGGTAAATAGTCCCGATAAAGTGGAATTTTACTAGATTGAATTAGGGGTTTAAATCAAAAAACTAACTAGAGGCATTCCCTTTGCGTGTGTTCCCAACTACGCTCAGAGAATGTATGACATGAAGCTATGCTCGCAGAATTTGGTAACGAAAAAATGATATGTTGTATTATACTTACGGAATGTTACTTAAATGCAATGTAGCCGATGGTGGGTAGATGTTTTGATAATTTTTACTTCCTGGTTTTTTGAATCTGTGCAATGGATTCTGTGAATAATCACGCGTGAGCCCAGCATCAGGTTGTCCTTCTTTTGGAAGTTGTACAGCCTGATGCTTGCTAGCCATAACACGTATCGATTTGCCCCATAGACGTAATTTATCGAGATGGGTCATTGCTGAAAAAAAAATAATAAAAAATATTATTAAATAAATAAAATACAAATGGTCTTAATTCTACAACAAAGTGGTAGGCATATGAAAACTGTGTTAAAGATTTGAATCAAAGAGCAGCGTTACGAGTGCCAAAATTGTTTTTATTTTACGAATATGTTTCGACTTTTAACTGATTTTGTTGCATGCACAATCTTGGCTAGGTATCATTTCTTTACGATTTCATCAGAGTCTTTCTACCAGGTGAATTTGCCACCTCGAGAGGTTAGAGGTAGTCGAGAGGTTTCAAATCGCATGATCTCGGAAAGACCTATTTCACGAAATCATATTATCATTTCAATAATCCGATGGTTGAGTTGCTGTGTGGCATGTAGCGCTGTCCTGTTGAAACTATATCTGCTCATCATCAATATTGACAGGCTCGTGTCTACGGAAACAATATCGCTTAAAAGGGCTATATTTTTTCTGTACGCACAGTACGAGATCGTAGTGGTTTGCTAACGTACGAGTATACGTGGATGTTAATTTATCGTTGGTTTGATGAATAGCTTACTCAAACGAGCAATTATGAGCACGGGAAATTAGGTGAAGCGTTCTATGAAATTGGTGAAACGAAACACGAATGTTGGCAATAAATTTTAACGACGCGTAAAATGTTTGAGGTGTGAGTCATACCATAATTGTTTGTCACAATATACTGCATAACAATGTTTCTTACATCTGCGAAATTCGATAGCTTGTCGACTGTAATTCCTATCGAATGTTCTATAACCTAGAGAAAAACAACCTTTTCTTCCTATGGAGAAAGGCTATTTCTTTATGTTTTCCAAAGGTCCAAGCTGTCGATGATGAAGACAAACAAAATTTCAAACGCTTATCAGACAATTTTTCCTACAGTTTTTAAGAGTGAAACTAAAATCTCATCGAAAGCATATTTCAATATTTACGAGTATTAGCATACGACGTATGTATAAAAAGCAACCCAAACCTTTTCCAGCACAGCTTATAAGATGCTAACTTTTACTGTGCATAAAGCTCAGACATCGAGTCAATGCAGAATAATGGAACAGGACAAGAAGAAACTTTGGATCCATGACCCTTAAAACCAATACATAGATCTCAGATACACGACTAGTTAAAACAGATTAATAGATACTCGTATGGGTCAGACGTGAATATGTGTGGGTCAAGATTAATCGCGAAAATTCATTTCAGCCAAAATCTTTAAATCTGTTGGATATTCGTCAATAAATATAATCCTTAATACTTCTCTCTGACTCAATCAAGTTTTCCTCGAATTAAATTGTATCACATTCCGAATTCTTGAAACTGAGGTAGTAGCTGATTGATCACTTGTATGATACGGATAGTTCCAAACGGATTAAGATTGTTAAAGACCAATGTAGCTTTTTCCTTTAGTCCCGACAAATATTTCTGCCCTGCAGTTTCTCCCTTGATACTGGCCGAAAATACCTCATTTTCGGAACATAAAAAAACCGATATAATACTAGTAATAATTAAGATTAAACAACCGGCAGTCTACCAATTTGCCTTTAATTTATCTGTTAAATATCTGATGTGTTTGTACGGACTATTGAAATTTCACATCGTTGAACGATTTAACGATTACCGATAATTGCTCGAAAACAGTTTGTTTGTCTCTGTCTCGCAACTTTATATTTTTCTTTGTTTGTTGGCTCTTAATTGAGAGAATGAAATGAATTTGGCACACCACAATTCCGGGACATTAAGTTATCCTTTCAATCGTTTCACAAGCTTTTTGTATTTACCGGAATGGGTCCTCATGTAAATTGTATTTGCCACCAGGTAGATTTTTTCTCTCCCATTCGTAGATAAACATGGTACGAATGAATTTTCAATTAAATACCCTCAAGGTATTCAAGGCGAAAAATCGGTGGGAAATCATCATTGACCTGTCGATATGATAATTGAAAGACTAGTAGCGAAACCCAAAAAAACAGAGCAGCAGTGGCAAAATGAGGGAATTCGGTGTGAGCCACCCCTCAATTCAATTGGATTGGGCAGTTTTTGGTTTGGCATGGGTATTGGGTATTGGCCCCTATAGTAGGATACTATTTGCATGTCCTGGCAATTAAACTGTTGTTGTTTGTCCCTTAACCGAAATATCAACAAAGGCTCTTCACTATATGACCCCTAAGGACACTTGTTCACTCTTAATAAATACGAATGCGAATATACTCATAGGTACGGCTTGGTATGAAGGTACATGAGGTATCTTGTTGCACAAATAGGAAATGTATTTTCTGCATATCTACATATACGTATAGATATACATATGTATGTAGACAAAGGCAAACGGACATCATTTGTTATTTGCCTTTGTATTTTAGGTATAACATACAATCTGCCTCCGGAGCCAATGGTGGTGTAGGAAGATAATTATACAGTATATACAATAAATCGCACTTTTCCTCCACTGACACTTGTGTAATAGGACTTAACCTATAAAAAAACTAATTTATAAAAAAAAAATAGAAACGAAAGTGTAATAGTAGAATATTGCACAAAGGTTAAAAAGATATTCGAATAAATACTGTAGAAGGGAAAAATTGAAAAGAACCAAAAATACATTTTTTTCAAATGATTTGGTACAGGATGCTAGTTGCAATATGTTCTTTTTCCTTGCTAAATCACATCTGATCCAATTTTGGCAGGAATTTAAGCTTTCCTATCATCTTACCTTGATTTGCTTTTGAATTGCCGTCCTTCTAGTACCAAGGGAATATAAGTTTTCATCTTTTATGCTTTCATCTTTTATGCTAAAATATTTACATCCTCACAATATTCATAAATTTGACATAAGCTTTTCACCATCCCTCTGTATTTTTTTTGATGTAGTTGTTGCCAGTGTTTCCTAGAGCAGAAGTTTGGAAGTACAAAAAATATCTTTTTTGGTACACAACAGAGGTGAAAACAAAGAAGTTTTTGAACATTCGACCTTGGCACGCAGGATTGGATGCTCAGGGCGGTTTGGAGATAGACTAGCCTAAATTATGCAGCTCTAATTTTAATTACCATATTTTGACTTGATTCCTAAGAATCAGGGATGCGTACATTGTTTTACCTTATTACATTATTTCCAAAGAGACTAAGGATTTTATGGTATTTAGAGCCCAGTTTGTAAAAATATGAAAATTAGTTTTACTGGGAAATATTTAGAATTACTAAGCCAGCATAGCATTTGTCCCAAATATGAATTCCCGGTAAATTTAGAACATTGCGAATTCTGGTTAACCCAAAGACATAAATAGTTGGTGTGCTCTTTATTTAAGATTTAAATATGAAATCACTTTGGAACAGAATCAGAAGGTGCTGATTTCAGCTATTAGGATAAAGGTTTGCCACAAGGCTGGATTTTTTGTGCTATTCTTTTTCATGTTTTACTAATTTAACATTTTGAGTCATTGTTAGATTATTACTCGCAAGTTTTCTTAAAACACGTACATTTGTATGCTTAAGGGTCTTTTAATCCTAAGAGTGCTACAAATAATACTATTGTAAAACAAACGACAACTCTGGTTCCATGCAACATTATTCTTTTGTTCAATCTACAACAGTCATAGCAAAGGCATACATTTCACGAAGGAAACAAAATCATGTCCCCATTCCTTTTGCATTTCTAATATACCAGCAGTCAGAAAAATAACCATCATCTATGATATTTCAAATCATAATAGGACATTTTTTTAACCAAGGTGTCGGTGGGAATTACGAATATGTTAATTGGAGGAGTTAGAAATAAATCATATAGAAAAGAGGAAAAAGTTAGAAAATTTATAAACAAAAAAGTCATCGCCATTGAATCGTTACAGATTCATTGTTCACTTTGACAGCTATACGACTTCCATTGTAAAATTTAAAAAAATTAAAATCTTATTTAATTCCAATATTACCACCGCAATTTATGACATTTTATAATGTCCTGCAGTTGCAGTAAATGCCAGCGAAAAGTTCCTTTGCTTTGTTAATTGAACAGCAGTGGTGGTGGATATGAAGTATATAATAAAAAACGAGAAACACTTTCA
This sequence comes from Volucella bombylans, assembly GCA_949129095.1. Lineage (NCBI taxonomy): Eukaryota > Metazoa > Arthropoda > Insecta > Diptera > Syrphidae > Volucella > Volucella bombylans. Next base: position 127,296,857 of record OX422140.1, on the reverse strand, counting down.
CAGTACGATAGTAAAAAAAAAGTTACTTTACGGGAATAGGATTTTTATTTCGCACTTACATTCACAGTTAGCAAGTGTAATTCTGTTCATAAAATACAAATTTGTAAGAAACTGAAGGAATAACGAATTCCCAGAATACCTTTCTTCTGGTGATTGTTTAATATGAATAGAAGATTGAGTACTTGCCAATTTCAAAAAATTTATTGCACTCATAAATTTGTCTTTATTATTCTGTTTGTTTTGAGGGTCACAAGATGAGTTGAGATTCAAAAATGAATGACAGATGTCAAGTGTATGAGAGAATGGATTTGTGAAATCAAATGTATGTATGAGAAGTGTCTAGTTGTTGTACTGCCTGTCAAAATGACACTCACCTTGTGAAAATTTGAGAAATGCAAACTACGTAAGTAGTCAATAAAAATAAAAATCACTTACTGTGAGAAGAATGCTAGTTGGAATCTGAATGTTTCAACTTTTAAGACAAGGCTTTAAATAAGTGTGGCATAAGCCTAAACAAATTACTTTTAGTAGATTGAATGAAACCTGAAGGAACTCTAGTAATAAAAGCTTTAAACCCAGTAGGTATTGTCAGGAAGGAAAATTAACTAACTTACTTACTAAGGTAATGCTAAAGCCTGAAATGGACCTGCTTTTTAGCCAACAAATCTTTCCAATCAGAGTAGTCGTTTGAAAACTACCTTCAGTTGCGTATGGCAATATGGTTGAGGCCCCTTCAGCACCGTTATGTCTGCGGTATCGAACATGTTGCTGTACAGCTAGAGAATTTGACATTCAAACATCTATTCTTCTGCGTCATAGAAGATCTGAGAACAATCTAAGCTTACGTTTGAATTCTGAAGAGGTGCCATTATTAGAGGAGGAAAGTAATATATAAAAAATCCTAACTACCTCAAAGTTACAAACTTCTGCCTGATTCGTCGGTGTCGTGCGTTCCTCTAAGTCACAAAGAAACCTACTTTCCGCCCTTCTGCGGTAGGGAATACTTACAAACACCATTCGATCCCTTCAGGTAGCGATATCAATATAACTAGCGCGCGTAAGTAGTTGAACACGCTTTTAACAAAATTGTCCTTCTGATATTGCAAGAGAGTTTCGCACTATTTCTTGTCATATGACGTTAAAGGACTCACATGTCAGCACATCATCTTGTCCAATCTCTTCTTTGACATAAAATTTATCAGTGAGATTGCTCCCGATTGATTTGGAGCAGAGGCCATTCAAGTTGAACAATGTTACGAGTTTGACCAGGAAGACAATAATATTATCTACTGTCAGAATATTCAGTCATTTGTGTCGGTTCTACGACCGCACTGATAGTAGCCTTCAATTTGTTTTTTTTTTTGTAACAACATCACAGACAGGAATTTATAAATACTCGTACTTGTAGCTGACTTTGTGATTCTTAACATTAGTTGCCAAGTAAACTTCCAAAACAGTCTTTGCAGCGCAAAACAAAATTTTAATGAATATGTACAATATACCATATGTATATATTCTCTTATACTGGTATACTATGTATGCTATTTCAGAGTTTGATCTCTGCACACAGCGCAGCAAATAACACTTATATATTATGTTAAAGTGAATAAATAAATTAGTAGAATTTCAACTCTAGTCCGAATAAGACGTCTTCTGATTTTCATCCGAAATATATTACATAAGTTGTTCATGAAAACTATGGAAGCGAATGCCGATAAAGGTGATAATCGAGAGGGAGATCATAATAAGCAAGAATTATTAAGAGTTTCAATTAAAAGTTCCACCAGTCTGGGCGAATCTTCCTGAAAAATGGTTTGCTCAAATCGAAGCACAACTTTCTACGTGCAAAATAACAACGGACTGGCCCGAATTTAATACGGTTGTTAAAGCAGTTGAGGCAAAAATACTTGCCCAAGTTCAGGATGCGGTTCTCAATCCACCAGTTACCCACAAGTATCTTAACGCAAACAGTTAATCATCGAATGCTATTGCGACTCGGAACAAAAGAAAATGAGAAAACTCTTATCTGAAGTTGATCTCGGTGACAAAAAACCTTCTCAGTTTTATAATGAACTCATAAATTTGGCAGAAACTTCTGTTGGTGAGGAATTTCTTAAAAGTATTTGGTTGCAACGTCTCCCAGCTGAGGTTCAAGCAATTCTTGAAGCTTTTAAAACAGAAGAGCTTAAAAAACTTTCCCAAGTCGCTGATACGTTAATGGAAACTACTTCCAATTCACTTTCACAGATAAATCGCGTTTCAAAAGTTGAAGAGTCTACCAGATCCACTCCAGATTTTTCTTCACTTGAACGTAGAATAGATTCCATAGCACGGCAGTTTGAAAATTACTTACGAATACAGCGTAGAAGCAACACTCCACATCGGAGAAATAGGACACCAAGCTGAAAATTACCTGAAATAAAACATTTGGGCTACGTAACGTAACGCAACGCAAAATATGCAGCGGTGCATGCATGATGTTCTCCATGGTTTGGATTTTGCGTTTCCATACATCGACGATGTTTTTGTATCATCAACCACAGCAGAAGAACATTTGGAGTACTTGCGAAAAGTCTTCCGAAGGTTACATGAGTATAATCTTAGTAAGAATGAAATAAAATTTCTTGGGCATTTGGTAACGAAAAACGAAATCGACCATTACCGGAGAAGGTTGAAGCAGATATTGCGTTTCAGAAAGCAAAAGATGACCGCGCTCAGGCAACGCTCTTGACCCATCCAGTAAAAGGCGCTCCTCTAGAATTACATATATGTAAATGCTTCCAATGATGCATTAGGGGCAGTGGTGTATCAAATTTTCAATAATAGTTCACATTCACTAGGTTTCTATTCCAAAAATTTTACGAAACTTCAGACAAAATATAGTGCTTATGACACGGAGTTATTGGCAATACATCAAACACTTTCGGTACTTACTGGAAGGCAGAGACTTCTCCATTTATACCGACCATATACCGCCAACATATGCTTTTTGCAAAAATCAGAAGAAAGCTTCACCGAGACTTTTACGACAGTTGGATTATATTGGTCAGTTCTCCACAAAAATCTTACATATTCCCAGAACGAAAAACGAGGTTGCAGATTTCCTATCTCGCATCGATGAAGTAGAATTATTATTATTAATTAACCATCCTATATACTCTAAAAATGTATAAATTTTTTAAAAATTGTGTAGAGATGGAGAGAGAAAACGATTGTTGGGCTCAGAAGTTCTTCTATCCAAAAATTAATGGAGAAACTAAATTATAAATGCAATCTTACTTGTTATTGTATTCTAGGCAAACAGTCACCGTTTCTCCATCATGAAATAAATATTATTTAGAACAAGAAACTGTCTTGTCGCAAACTGAGTTGCACGAAAAAAGCGAAATCAATAAAGTACGGCATAAGATCGAATTCGATTCGGGAGGTTAACATCGTTCTGTGAAAATATACTAGCAAGTTCTAAACAGTCGACCACGAGATATAAACAACTTTTATGGAAGAAAATGCGTAAAGTCGACATATTGATGCTATTTAAAGCTATTAAAGATAACAATGAAGAAAGTCTTTGACGGACTTTTAAAGGGTGAAGCTAAACTGCGCTTGTCTTTAGTGGTTCGATCAATGTCAATAAAGTACTCGAGCAATAAAAGCGTTTTTCATTTAATAGTTGTTCTGTTCTATCTAAAGCTGTGGTAATGAAAGCTAGATTTAATTTTAAATCTCTTTTATGAAGGGATTTATAAGATACCTAAGTTAAAATTGTAAACAAGAGTAACAAGAACCCTCTACGACCAACAATGGATTTTACACGCCCTGTAAGACCTATATAGTCTCATTTAACAAAAATCTTATGTCATAAAGTCTTCTTAATGACTTGTTCTATAGGTAAGCTTACTTAAAAAACTCTGTAAGGCATATAAAAAGCCATTCACGTATCTATGAAAAGTTTATTCACGTATCTATTTTTATAGTTATCCTACAGAATTATCCTTAGTTACCTTCAAATTGCATGGGTACTTCAACCAATACCAGAGCTCTGTGAAAAACTCAAATAAAAGCACAAACACACTCAAAAAACAAATTCTCATCTCGTTTTGGAGGGAAGATGTTTTTTGTGTTCGTAATGCTTCGTTTCGCATGGTCATGCAAAAAAGGGTTTACAATCCCTGTTGATCCATGACAAACATACACGCCATCATCGTAAACCAAGTAATAGAAATCCATTATCATCATAAAACAAACCAGCCAATCCACCAGTTGGCTATCTAAATAAAAAAAAATCCTTCCTAGTGAATGTGGAACGTGCCCTTCCAGCCGCCTGGTTGTAACTGGTTCTTATTTTTATTTCTTTTACCTTATTTTAATGGGCCAAAGTCAAGCCTAGATACTTTTCTACCGTATGGATATAAGTGCGGATACAGAACTCGTACATACGAGTACATAAAATACATATGTACATATGTATGCACGAGTATGTACATTCCTCGCCTTAGCACAAGGTATAATCCTTTTCTCATTAGGTAAAAAGAAGAAGTCAAGCCTTACTCACCCTTCTTGTGAACAAAAAGAGATCAAAATAATAAAATTTTAATATAAAATCATGACTTAGCTTTTTTATGTGACCCCATGTCCTTCGTACATATCATATGTAGGTTTGATCCTGACCCAACAAAAAAGTAGAAAAATAAAATTAAATCCCTATGAGAAATAGCATATATTGTACATAGAACAGAAGTGGCGCTGGTGCTGATTGAAACATGTTGGGCTTGCTTTCTATGACACCACGCAAAAACCGACCACAGATCATGTTCCAGCGATAATCCTGTGGCTGCAACTGACTGGAAGTAACTCCGTTCCATTTTTTTTTTGTGTTTTTTTTCTAACAAATTCTGTTGCTGTGTAATGAGTTGAGATGGAGTAATAAACACCACACAAACAATACACACACCCAGACAAAGGGAGAAGAGGATTATGCTTCAATTGTGATGATAACAAATTCTCTAAAGGACCGCATTTTGCATTCGAGTGCACTCCATTTGGAGTAGTAAATATTAAGTTATTACTTTAATGGACCCACCAAAGGGATGTCTCGTCTCTGACTTGTTACTGTTCGACTACCCCCGAAATGGGAATTGTGGTTAATGTGGGTGCAAACGAGTAAAAGCGGATCGGGCGCGATATAACATTGCACCGGCATCGACCGCAGAATCAGCCTTTCCAGTGGAACCATGTGGTTGTAAGCAAGTTAGCATAACTTTGCATATCGACAGAGAGTTCCTGAAGGCTGGTTAAGGGTGAAACAAAAGATTTGCACTCAGGTACGTTGATTCATGGCGTTTATTTTGTGGTTTTTGTGTGTATGCGTGCATATTCAGGGTAGCACATTCGTAGCTTTAGTTTCACATAATTTTACAGCGTTTCTGCTTATTATTCAGAAAACTAAAACTACTATAGACAGTAAACCGCTATAGGATAGTGGGCTGGCACGATTTCATGACGCACTAACCTTTTGCTCTGACTCTAGTAAACGCTCTTATAACTTTGTGATATCAGCCTTCGATTTAAGGGTAGTACACGATGAACATATACTAGATTGCACTCGTTGCGTGTGTTTACCTTTTAATGCAATCCGATTAATATGGATATTTGCATGCAAATTTCCAATACCACTCCACTTTCTGTGCTGCTCCTCGGAGCATGGATATTTGGTTGAACGGGAATTTCTGGAATTCATCTTTGAAAATTAATGTATTTAACAGATACTATCGTACATAACATACAGTGTATTCAAATTCTTTCGGAGATGCACTCATACTTTCACTCAAAAAATTTAATATAATTAAAATTAATAGGATTCCATTAATGAAATACGAGTACTTATTTTTCTTATTCAAACGAATAGCATCTTTTCTGAAGGGTGAAGCAATTTCTGGAAGAACCTGTGACTCTCCGTAAAGGTAAAGACCAACACTATATTATTTCTGCAACTGACCTCTTTTTGGTCGCACCTGCGCCTTGCTTTTGTTGATTTGTTGGCATTAGAATATGTTTTCTGACTCACCTGCGTATCGCTAGTGCTAGAAACCAATTGCTCTAATGGTAGCGGTTATCGAGGGAATTTAAAATTACATATTTTGGTGGTGCCATTTCTTGGACATTCGATTGCGTAATGATTCAAGGAATTTGTATGGTTACTGGTTCGCCGTTTGATGTTTTCGATATTTCGATCTGCTAGACTAAAATAAGACCAATTCAGAGACAAAGGTTCTTTCTTGTGAATTAAAATTAAGCATAAAAAACTAAACTAAAATGATTATGTTATCTGATAAAGACCAATGCATGAAACAAACAAAAGCAGCCGGACTGCTGTGAAGAGCAATCAATAACTTAGAGACTTCCTATGTTTGTTAAGTCCGCTTTCACACGTCGCAAGTTTCGAAAGATTCAAATGAGTGCAAAAGAGAGAAATAATGAAACAAAAAATACCCAATTAACCAAATTCCCACTGCATGTGGGTAGCAATTTCATTGCAAGTTTTTGACATTTCTTTTTCTCCTTCTTCTTTCTTTTTCGCATTTGCTTCATTACTTCTTTCGCTGTGTTACGAGCACAACATTTTAGTATGGCGGATGAACTGAAATGGACCAAAGAATTAACAAGGGGGCTCATTTTCAATTATGAAAGACTGAGCGCCAAAGATTAAATGAAAGAGAACTGTTAAATAACATGCAAACTCAAAGTCATCATGTAGAGTTGCTCGCATCACATGCAAAGTCTTCATGTAGAGTTGCTCGCATCACTGAATGACAATTCAAAAGAAAATAACTAGAACATGCGCATTACACATTTGCGACGTGTGAAAGCGGACTAAGCGGCCCATACACAGTACACTTGTGTGCACACTTGTGTCGGTGTGCTGAAATGTGTGGTGTGTATGGGGCAGTCCGCGCACCGATTTTGCGGTGTGCCACACTGTTTGAGCAAAATCAAAACATTTTAATTTTTTGTGTCGGTGTTCCTAGAAGTGTGCTGTGGATGAGTTGGTGCGCGCACGCTCATACAAAATATCAGTCTTTGTTTGATTGCAGTAGTGTTAAGATCGGATAAAAATTTTTTTCAAAATGACAATTAGGGACTGCGACTGCTACTAGCATTGTTCCTTCTACGTCCAAGTTCGATAAAGAACTAATGTGTGCGAATATTGTGTGATGTGTATGGCGAAAAGCAACACCGATGCTCACACCGAAGTGTGCACACAAGTGTGGTGTGTATGGGCCGCTTTAGAACTACCGCTTCAAATCCTTGCGCACAACCACATCGATACACCAAACATTCGCACTTAGAAAAACATAGGAAAAGAAGAACGCCTTTTAAATTGATACATCTCATCTTTTTATTGACTTAAAAGTGGCACATTATATGTTTCATCGAGTTGAGTTCTACAAGGTGAAAGCTGTTACTGTGTACTTCATAATTGATTTATTTGTGTTGTGACCCTGGAAAACTCTTAAGTGCAATACTGAAATTATCAAGAGATTTCGGTAAAGTAAGGTACATATTATTTATATATTGTATATGTATATATATGGTATGGTGTTGGATAGTGTGTGTGGCAAGTGTTGACACGGTAACGTTATGCTAGCGACATCAATTACTTCGGTGGCACAGCGGATGCGCCATCATATTAGCGTTTGCCTCAAGGGAAGTATATGCGAAAAGAATAAACCTTACACATCTTGTTGACCAATAAAGAATTGGCTGTTTACTCGTATTATTTGAGTCAAGAATCGCTGTCAACAGTTTTAACATTGAGGTAGATGTTCATTCCACAAATGAGAGCATAGTTATCTGAAAAAAGATTGGCTCGTGGAAACCGTTGGATAATTTAGTGAAACAGCTGGGCTTAAAACAACTTACTCAAGAGATCAAGACGATGCTTTGTAAAGCCGACTCTGTCAGTTCTAGTTACAGTGCCGGATGTTGGACGATAAGTAGAAAGCTAGATATACATATGATTGGAGAAGAGCAAACACATACGAGTACACATTAGTGAATTATGTACGTTTTACGAAGACAAGGATATAGACCATAAAGCTAAGATACAAGGACGATATCGGCCAGTAAAAAATCACCGAATCTTTTGTGTCTCAGGAAGGGACCATCAAAAGATCGGACGCCCGTCTGACAATCACAACAGTATGAATCCATTTTATAAATATAGGCACACCTGCTCAAAATAAACGGACCTTCATATAACCTGTTCAAACTCTTCATGTGTTTGGGATCATTATACGAGATGAAAAGATGACTTCATGGAAATCGAAACTGATGAAAAAATCTGATTAGAGAAGAAGAACTGAATCTCGGTTTTAATGACTGTGATAATGATGATAATGAATGTCATTGACCATAACATCAGCTATATAATTCCATTTTTGGAACGCCCATGTTACACGCACAACAACTTGAAAATAGCGCATAAAACTATTTCAATCATAAACCAGACTTTGATTATGAAATCAATCTTGTATTGAAGCAGTAAGTATGAAATAAAAAGAAAAGAGGATATCCCAAAACCATCCATGAAGACTCGATTCAGACTATGGAAATTTAATATTTAAGAGAGTAAAACGTGTTCCGAACGCCATAGATTACGTTCCATTTTTGAGAGGAACAGACCATTTTAGATTTGTGATAAGCTCAGGACACAGATTAGTTCAGATGTTAGGAAACCTATTAGGATGAGTAGATTGACTTTTTAAGTTTAATACATACTTCGAATGTTTGCAATTTTAGTTTCTAAAAAATTTCCTAGTTTATCTCTAACCTTGACTTTTATTCGAGGCACTGGCTTCCTTTGTCTTTCTGCTTCCCTGAATTAATCTTTCTAAAGAATGATTCTACACATATGAAAGGTTCTGTTGCCCTTTGTTTTGCCAGCGAGTTCACTATTGTTTTTTTCCTATTCCAACGTATCCCTTTAGATTTTCGAGTGCAAGTGTCTAGTACATATTGAAAATAGCTTAAACATCAAAGCTTAATTAAACAATTTTAAACAAACAAGAATTTTTAGGAATAAGCCCTCAACAATTTCAATTACACATTGCAATTTAGAACATAAACCCACAGATAAAGGGATTTCATTACCCTAAATGTTGATCCAACCAATTTATTTTGTTCCATACCATAGCTAGGTCAGAAAATTCATCACGCATCCTGTAAATGGAATGTAAAATAGTGTATTCCTCACTCATATAACGTAGGTACTATCAAAACCAGTAACCGATAAAACAGAACAACATTTCAAACAATAAATTTTTTGCGAAAATATTTCCATAAATTTATTGATAAATTAAAAATATTTATCCCTGATGGGTGAATTCAGAGAAGCTGACATTACATCCATGTCATCACATGACACTCTCATTCTGTGGTCTTTTACGGCTTACCAAACCGAATCGGTAGACCATTGTTTTCATTTACTAGATACGTAGATACATCACAAATGTGGTAAAGGTGGGCACACAATGCGAATACAACAAAGCGGTTTCGATAAAGCATTCCGACGCATTATCGTCGCCAATGATGATAAATTTTATTTCATTTTTTTTTGTTTTAATAAAATAAAAAAAATTAAAAGCAAATCTTTTATTAAAACATTCTTAACTCCCACTGGGGAAAAAGGGAATGTGTTGTGTGTATGTGTATGTGATATACTCAAGAGGGCTTTTCCAAATAATAATAATAAAAAAAAGAAGAAAAAAACAAAAATAAATAAAAAGAAAAAAATAAATATGTTGGTACCATTGTTATGGTAGTATCCTGACGATGCCTTATAGCAAACATATTATTAAATATGAATTCCTGCATTCAGGCAGTGCACCAACATTGGCATGGCAGAACTATCAACATCACCATCAGCTGTATCTGAATCTGAGTTCCTGTGACGACAATGGATGAAGTCGTGGGGCTGACAGACCGAGAGACTGTATAACTGAAAGGGTGGCATCGACAGATCGAGGTAATTCACTATGCAAAGCCCCTAGGGTAAATTACTTCCACACACATGGGAGAGGTATACTATGGGGTAGGGATAAGTGCCCTTCTTATATTCTTATGTGGATTCATATGGTAAAGCATTTTTTTTTAAATTTTTTATTTCGATTTTTGCAGTGGCATTTAATTAATTTCTTCGTTAATGTTTTATTATATTTTTTCAACTTATAAAAATTTACAATAAAGCTGTATGGAAAAATTATTCAATGTGGTAAGAGTAATAATGATTGTTGATTAAATATTTTCTTTTAGATTTTTTTTTTTTTCAATTTTTATTTTATCTTATTTTCCAGCACTATTTATTACAATTGGGAATTATTTTATATGAAATTATTCATTCCATGGCCTATTTCACCAAACTACAAATTACAATCACACATTTTTATTTTTACTACATTTCTACATATTTCTTTCACAAAGTACAAATATATAATTCATAAATTTGTGAGTAGTATGCAAAAAAAAAATTGTGAAACAACGATTTTTGAACACAAGTGTTGAAAATTTCAGTTACACAGTAGTTGCGAATGAATAAGTGTTTTCTCACAAGTTTGTTTAACGTTGTGGTGAAAACTTTGTGTCAACGAGCAAAATAAGATCTTTGATACGTCTCTAATTAGAGATAAAAATTGAATTTGGACAGTTTTCAGATTTTTTAACCGATAAAGTGAAAATGAACTCGCGGAAAAATATTTTGAACTCCCTAGAGTTCCAAGGCATTTTAAGAGAGGAGAAGCGTTTGAGATACATGAATACCTTATTCATTAATAGTTCAGGGAATAAAGACAAGAAAAAAAAATTCCCGGAAAGCTGCATATTTGTATGAACCTTCTTTTTGGGGTTCTAAGCAACATCGATATATGTGCTGCTAAAAATGTTACTCGGGGTCAAAGGTCGCGAAATACGATTTTTTCCGAAAATCTCGTTAACAGTCACTTTTATCGGAAAAATTGTAGTTACCAAATTTGTAGCTACAAAAAACATTATATAACTTTTTTCCGTAAAAATAACGGTTTTCGAGAAAATTCAATTTAAAAGTTGGAAAGTAACATATGCACTTCTTAACGGTATGTATACTCGTATATGTCGATTCTAAGTACACAAACGAACGAACGTTAGTATTAACTGATATTTTCTCGTGAACGGACTTGTTTATACTTACTGATTTATTCAATTATTATTGTATAAATTACGCAATTTATTAAAAAATGGCAGAAGTTTGTTTTATTTGTGATAAATCTTTGCTAGAAGGTAAAACCGTTGTTGTGGAACGGGAACTTGATACTTTAAGACCGTCAAGTATTGAAAGAAAGGACGGAAAAGAAACATATGTACAAACAAAATGCTAGTTCTGTGGTAATTCATATACAGTACCGTAAAGAGTATACGCGAAAGTCTAGCATACTAGCATCAAAAAAACAGCGAGATGAAGCCAGCACATCGACATCTCTGAGTCCACCTCATAGCAGAATGCGTTCCAGTGAACCACGAATAATAAATAAACGATGATACTCGTAGAATAAATTGTCACAATGCTTATGAAGTGGGTCTTGTTTCAATTACAAACATGATTGGTCAAAAATTTAATAGTATCTAATTAAAACGTGCTGACAGAGTACTTCCTCTTTTAACAGTATCCAGCTCTGTGAAAGTTCACAATGAATTATTATTTCAACGTATAAGTATTACAAGAAGATTTGACGATCAACTTCAAAAATGTTTGGAGTATGAATTAGCTGCTATTTATAAATGTTTTCAACCAGTAAACGTTGAATTAGATACCTCTAATGTTACTTATACCATCGATGGAGGATTTCTTTTACACCGTGTTGTATGGAATAATGGAGAAACATTCGATACAATGTTTAATGCATATGTTCACTATGTACTTAAATATTATGGTAATAACGTTATAATTGTATTTGATGGTTATAACGATCATCAAAAAAACATCAAAGCTGGTGAACAACGTCGTCGAAGTGCAAAAGTTTCATCATCTACTGATATTCTCTTAGATGAATCCATGACTTTTTCAACAAGTCAAGAAAAATTTCTTGGGAATGCAAGCAACAAGCATAGATTTATTTCTATATTATATGAAAAATTTAAAACTGCTAATATTAATGTAAAACAAGCTCAAAATGATGCTGATGTTCTCATCATTGAAACAGCAATTGAAGAATCCGACAGGAGAACAAGTATCATCGTAGGTGAAGACATAGACTTACTAGTATTATTGATTGCACGAACGCCTAGTGATAAAATCATATATTTTTTTAAAACCGGAAAAGGCAAAAATGCAAACAACAATTTATTCTTCACAAAGCTTAAGTTTGTATCCAGCTTTTTTTCATAGAGGTAAAATTAATGCCTTTAAATTATTTGAAGAGAATAAGGAATTAATTAATTACGCCAATGTCTTCACTCAAAAACAATGCTCTCCAGATGTGATTTTTGATCATGGCACCAATAAAGAAGTGTCTATTGATAATCACAGATATATAACGTTTGCGAAATTAACGCAGCTAAAAAATCTGTAGATTTATCGTCTCTCCCGCCAACATCTAGTGCAGCTCAACAACATTTATATCGCGTTTACTACCAAATGCAAGTATGGCTTGGCAACGACCTCAACCGTCTAGACTGGGGATCGACATTGCAGGAAGGAATTTTAGAACCAGTTAAAACTCTTCTTCCACCCGCTCCTGATAGTTTACTGAACACTATTTTTTGTAATTGTACGAAGGGATGTACCTTGAACTGCGGTTGCAGAAAAGTTGGGTTGTACTGTTCACCAATTTGTGGTAATTGCTACGGTCAGGATTGCTTAAACGTATCACTTGATGAGCTTAATGACTCTACTAATGACGAGCCTGCTGAGGATATAGATCCATGGTGTTTCTTGACTGAAACTATGGAAATATGCGAACCGGAGGAAGATGAAGACAATGAAAAGATGGTGATGATAAACGAAATGGAGTCTGAAGAAGAACCATAAGAATAATTGCATCTATGAACGCAAATTAATTTTTTAATAATCTTATGCTATCATAGAGTTTGTTATTAATATAAAAATATTGTTCGAACAAAAAAAAATTTGTAATAATAAATATAAAAAAATTAATTTGAAATAAATAAACAAATATACTCGTAATTTAATACTTTTTTAAAGTAATTATTTTTAAATAAAAAAAAATGTAAAAATCATATTGTGCAACAGAAATACACATATATCATAAGTGTACGCTATAACTTTTAAATCGAATTTCCTCCAAAACCGTTAGTCTTATAAAAAAAATGAATAACATTTTTTTTGTAGGTAATTTTCTAAACTACAAATTTGATTACCAGTATTTGTTCGATAAAAATGACCATTAACGAAATTTTTGCGAAAAACCGTTTTTCGTGACCTTTGACCTTGCGCAACATTTTAAGTAGCACATGTATCAAAGGGGATCTTTGTAATATTGTTTAGAAACCTGCTTGCCCCTATTTATTCCACAGTGCTATGTCTTTATTCCTCGTACTATAATATTTTTATAATTATTAAGCATTATTCTAAGAATATTCTGATAAATTTTCATAAAAAAATATTGAAAATTAAGCCAGTGGTAGTGGTGAGAACCGATTCACCTCAAAAAGAAAAAAGTTTCCATGCGGTAATCAGGATAACTCATGATTGCTTCATTTGAAATTAAAAAACCAAACAGATCTTTTTAGTACATAAGTTTATCTTGGATTTGAACGGAGTAATTAACAAAATATTAGTTTTTGAATTTTTGGAAAAGGTGCAATCAAAAAAACTTAGATTTTTGCCAAAAATTGCTCTTTATGTTTCCCTTGTACAGAACTGAGTACTTAGTATGTAAAAGAAGTTTGCAAAGTTTAGGCGAAATCGGTCAAAGGTTTTCGAGAAATGTTGACTAACGACTTAAAAAAAAAATTTGAGAAAAACTTAGAGTTTAAATGACAATATTTCTTATAAGTTGTAGTATCAGGAAAAAAAATCGACTTTCCAACCCTTTTCCCCCCTTAAGTAACAAAGACTGGAAATATCTTCAAGACGATGCGTGCCAAAATTTGAAGCGGGGAACTATAGTAAGTTCATATGTAACATGTTATGTATTAAATACTAAAAACAGGTCTTCAGCCTTTAGCTATGGTGTTAGCTGGTAAGTTTCAATTTGCAATTGAGGAGGGATTTGGAGTTCCCAAAAAACTAATAGAAAATAGTAATAATAATACAAATGGTAGTTATTTAAATTAACAGCATTTTTATTTGGGTACTCGAAGTTTTCTTCCTATTCAGTGGTGAAGATCTCAACATAATTATCTGTTACTTGTCCTGAAATACAAGCCAATATCTAGCATCCAATATTTTATGATATTGATTTGAAAAGTGCTTTCTATTATTGTTGGAGTTGATATATGTGCTCTATTATAACGATCAATTTCAGAAGTCGCGTTTCTCACAATCAGTGTAATTAACCAGCCCGTTAAGAGGCATCCCGTATCCCGAAGTAAAACAACATGAGGATAAGGTCGAAAGTCAGTTTCAAATTAAGGAAAATGGAGGCTTCTTCGCAACAATCTTGAATTGTATACACTTGCGGGCCAATTCACGTATGTATTGTAGAAGTTATATTCAGGCCTGCATACCAGCATACAATACATGCAATTCTCTGCCATTCGACATATGCAGATTCAAACTCGCTGCGAACATCTATGTTTACTTAAGTCCCGCCTATGCATCCGTAAACACATGCCATTTCTACTACTAAAAGCACAGGTGTGTATTCTAAAAACTCTAGAAAACAAAATAATAAAACGTAAGACATTTTACATATGCTTTCGTGTTCATTAGGCTATCACACAACATTATCAAACAGAAAAATAACAATTGCTGTACAAACTCCCTCGGTAAACACACCACCGGCATACGGTAGACTTATAGATTACATGTACGAGTATGTCAGCAACTCCATGGAACTAAGTTTCGTTTTCGAGCCAGTATAAGACTGTGAGAAACTGTTGCCTTAGTGTTAATGCAAAGTTATTTGCAGTCGTGTGTGAGCTATCTTCGGCGCAATTATTGCAATTATTTCCTCCGCCTTTCATCGACTCAAACGAAATCTTTCATTAAAATGAAATAATTGCAAACTGTCATACGAGTACAAGCGGCTGAGAATTTTTTTTCTCAAAGTTTAAACAAAATTGTTCCTTTCGCTACTAACGCTACTAATATGTCTTTGTCGAAAATAAACGGGATCAACTTCTACAGCTCTTATGTGCGACCAAGTTGTAACAACAAGTGAGTTCCAGGCAATGTTAGAAAGCGTAAGTGCAGATGCACGTGAAAGATCTCCAGTGGTTATAGGCGGAGACTTTAATGCCTGGGCAACAGAGTGGGGTAGTGGGCTCATCAGAGTAGGCATCCTACTAGAAACATTCACATTCTTAGATGTAAGCATTGCAAGCAATGGTCGAGAAAATACTTTTAGGAAAGCGGGAATGTGATCAATCATCGATATTACGAGTACCTTCATGAGGAACTAATTACTGCTTAACACAGACTGCTGGGTCAGCGAAGAATATACCCACAATGACATCAGGCGATAATAATTGATATTGAATGCCATTGCTCACTGTGGCAGAAGAAAAGGGAGCATTACCAGATCAATAGATTGGACTCAGAAAAGTGTGCTCCACCGTTTACGACATAAAAGCGGTGGTAGAAATAGCAGCCGAAGCAATAAAGGGAGAAAGATGGCGATGGCGAACAAAGAATATTGTGCTGTAGTGACACTGGACATCAAAAATGCCTTAGCAAATTGTTCATTTATTACTTGTCAGGATGGATACACCATACTACCTGCGAAAGATTGTAGCCGGCTACTTCAGCAATAGAAGGATGAGATATAAAACTGACGAAGGGAAAAAGTACTATGAAATCTCTTCAAGAGTCCCCTCAAGGATCGGTACTGGGACTCCTACTCTGCAATATCATATTGATATATGTTCTGGAGTTCTGCTATTAACACTGCCACTTGGAGTAAAAATAATCGGATTAGTTGACGACATCGCCATTGTAACTGTTGCAAAGAAAATTTGTGAGATAGAGTCAGTAACGAATAATGCAATCAACTTTATCAAAGACTGGCTGGCTTATGTCCGCCCGCTTATAACTAGCAGATCGATCACAAAACGGAAGCCGTTTTAATATCCAGCCGGAAAAATATACAATACGTTAACATAAGAGTAGGAAGTCAAATCATTAGATCAAAAGATTGTACAGAATACCTCGGAGTAATAATTAACAATTGGCTAAGTTTTATGACTCACCTCGACTATCCGGGCAAAAATGCGTCAAAGTCTCAGGCAGCACTTTCTGGAATACTGCCAAACATTGGAGGACCCGGATATGCTAGAAACTGCGACCGAAATGCAGAAAGTCTATAACAGGAGAACTCCTAGTAATCAAGAGGCGGTAGTTGTCAAAAGGATTAAGGAAGAAGACAGAACGACTTCAATGACCAGGTGGCAAGCTCGATGGGATACCACGAAGGGCAGATGAACCTACAGATGAACCAGGAAATAATAACTGGTCGAAGTGTGTAGTGGTTTAGCTACGTAGGCGTATTCCTGGAATCTAGCAATCAGGCTAGCGAATCGTACATGCTGATAGCCCGGACTACTGGAATCCTTTGGCGCGACCAAAAAACAAAAACAGCAATTTCGTTAAAAACTGTCCAAAACACTATAGACACCTTAAAACGTAAAGATATCACAAATTTCCCATTTTCGAGGTGAATGCAAAAACTTCACCATCAGGAGGTAAACCCACAAAAAGTTCAAAAGGAAAAAGTGATTTTAAACAAAAAAAAGTGGATTAAAAGAAAAAAAGAAAGATAGAACAATTTATTAAAGAAACAAGGGAAAGCTTTGAGATAAACAATACATACATACACAATTCTATTAAATTAATTTAAGTTAAGATATGGATTCCTTTTTTTTTTGTTTTGAATTTTATTTTGATCACGGAAACAAAAAAAAGATCTTTGAATAATTTTTGTTAAAAGGATTTTTGGAAGTTTTGGCACCAGGACAACGAGGGATCTGAAATAACAGGTAAGTCCTAGGTATAATGAAGTTTCTTTGTGGCTTGAATTAAAGCGGTCTCATTCATATTTGTATTTTTAACAAAATAAAATTCAGAGCTCACAATAGTAGGTATTTTTTGGGATTTTTCTTTAAATAAAGCTATAATGAATTTTGTGGTGACATGAAGTACATAGTTCTTTTTGTTTTATAATGGTGGCTTAAAACGATTATTGCGAGTGGTATGTGGATGGGCCGGAGAATGACCTGACTGACTTTCGCGACCGGGAGGTTAGGGGCTACCATTCACAGATCCGGCCTGAATGATAGCGATTGGTCGAATTTAGGAGCGATAAGGATGGGTTGGCCATCCTCAATCAACAACAACCGGCTTTTTTCAGATCGTAACGAGCCGTCATTGTGATTATGGGATCTTTCATTTTTCGGTGTAAGATAGGGTTAAGTTAGCTTCAGGTTTAGTTTTAACTCGTCGTTCAAGTTTTCATTATTTAAGGGTTAGATTAGCTTAGCTTTAATTAGTTTAAATCGCGTTCGCCCCGGTCTTGCACAGTGGTAATGGCAGTCAGATGTGATCTTCCTTTTGCATTTCTTCTTTTTTCTATTACTTTTCTCTCTTCCTTTCTTTTGTGTCTTAGTAGTAAGTTTTCTCTAATTCTATCCTTGTCTTTTGTTCTGATTTTTATTTGTGGCACGAAACGAAAAGAGTAAATGAGCTGAGATGCACGGGGTTGTGGCAATAACCAACCGTAATTACAATCACAAATTTTGTTAAAAAGTGCTTGTACATACAAATTTGAAGTTGATGAAATAGGTCACTGGTTGGTTGTGACAAGCAAAGGATTACATGATATGCTATAATACAAATTGAAGGAAATACATATATACTTTTCGTTTATAACTTACCTAAGTAGGCCTGTTGAGGTTCGGCCATTTGTATGAGAGCTGAATCTTTTTTGTTGTACAAAATTTTTACACGTTGCACATCACCATATACACCTAAATTAATAAAAAATAAATAATAATAATCGGTTACAATGAAATTCGAAATATGTAAAATCAAAGTCTCTATAGTATTCAAAAGATAATCTAAAGAAGAAAATAACTTTAAACTTAATGATGTACATCTTGATATGCATCCAAAAGTTGATTTTATGTACTTGGATAAGATCTTTAGGTCCTTGTATTGATTAGGGTAGTTGGAAGTATATATTTAGAAAAAATAACGTAGTTTTGGTGTTGTAGCTTTATATCCTAAAAGAAGACTAAATTTAGGTAACTATTTATGTCATACGTTTCATAGGACACAAATATTACGATTATTCTTAAAGAAGAAGCTGAATGCTGAGTGATAAGCAAGACAACTACCACCATCTGGGAAGGACGAATAGTGTAGATGACTTATCCAACATTTCTGACCTATCAACTGAAAGAAAGTATTGCTTTTGACATCGCAAACAATGGAAAAAGATTATAAGTTTATGC
The DNA here is from genome assembly GCA_949129095.1 of Volucella bombylans. Classification (NCBI taxonomy): domain Eukaryota; kingdom Metazoa; phylum Arthropoda; class Insecta; order Diptera; family Syrphidae; genus Volucella; species Volucella bombylans. The sequence goes on along the minus strand of OX422140.1, from coordinate 127,278,197 downwards.
TCTGACTTTTTAAGTGAGTTAACTGAAAAGGGAAGAAGAGAATGCGCCTTGTAGAAACGAATATTGTGTTTAGTTGAACCTTATATAAATGTACACCATTCCAGGATTAAATAATCACTTACGTATGAAAGCCGAATGATACCAACTTTTGGAAAATTGATAACCTTATAGCTTTATGGCCTTAGTTATACAAGAGAGGCAATTTTCTCCAAAAAATTCTGTACTCGTAGACGGAATTCGTGCAGATATTTCAATTCCTTGGAAGGTACCATATCATTATACCAGGTTATGGCATAGGGCAGTGACAAATCTCTAAGGATTTACTGCAGCAGAGTCTGAGTTTAAACCTCAGCTAACACCGAAAGGTAGAACCAGTAATTAATTTTTCTGACGCACGGTTTTGGCAGACAACGACAAACCTTTAAAATTATACCTAATCGTATAATACTCAAAAAGAAGAAATTTGGCTTGATTAGCTGAAAATGGATCGATAGAAGACTATGATATCTTTCACAGTATTTACGACGTTTGAAATTGTGATATAATTGATGCATCGTAAATAAGGTTTCCTTGCCATCAAGGTCGTTTCAAATATATATTCTAAAACTTGTTGTTTTGGGAGTAAATTAAACAACAGAAAGTTTGACGAAAAATATTTCTTTTTATATAAAATACGATGTAAAATAGACTAAAAATAACAAAATATAGAATAAAGTTGAATAAAGCGACAGTAAAAAATATCGGCCTTAATATAAAATCAAGAATGCAATGGCCGACCAAACAATCCCAAAGCAAGGGTTTGCAAGACTTACTAGGAGTATAAGCACGACCCGCTTATTTCATAGTACTTTATTTAAAAAATTAAAAATAAATTTCTAGCTACATATGTAATCTCCTTGGCAACTTATCGCGAGACCATAAGAAGCAGATGTTCACTATCACAGGATCAACACATCAATTGGACTTTTAGAATAAATCGACGCTTTGATTATCGAAGGTGGGAAGGTGGACATACCACCTTGGTATGCCTTGGAAAAAGCTACAAAGGTCAACTTCTATGAACCTCTTATTATAGAAACAGTTTCTATAAAAATTAGAGAAAAACATGTTCACTTCCAAATGTCAGGCGATTCGGGGTAGAATGCACTAATAATTTAGGTTCCCCATTAAATGTTGGATGTCACCCATGGAGCGAAGAAACCACTGAGCCAAAAAATCTTTCTTTCTCTCTTTGTCCCATTTCCTAAAACCTTAATACGTGCTCAGGCATTACTCAGTGTAGTAAGACCCAGTTAAGTTCCAGTGTTAAGTTCTTAAAAAAAAAAAAACATATTCTCAACGAGAGAAGTGACAAACCAGTGGCAGTGGAGGAAACTTCATATTCGGTCTTTTCTGCAAAGAAAGAGTCAATATGAAACAAATGTGATTTTCGATATAGATTCTTCGAAAAATTTTCAGAAGCTATTAAAGATTCCATGTTAGGACAGCTTTTGCTACTGACATTTTTATGTGGTAATCTATTGGCTTGAATCTCTAGTGAATTATGCTTATCAGCTTTAGTTAATAAGGATTCTTCAAATGGATAGAGGTGTCATCGTATACGTAAAATATTAAAAAAAAAATTAACGATTAAGGAGTAAAATAAGAAGGTCGCAAGATAACGAAAACGATTTAGATTGAACACATTACGATCTGAAATAATGCTTTTTCAATTTCTGTAATGCAAGGTTCTGTTTTACCAATAACAAGTCCCTATAAGTGAAATGATATTTAAAGGGAGTAAAATATGATTCATATTACTACCTTCAAGAGAAGGGAAGAGGTATTTATGTATGTATCTATAAAACCCCTTTTTGAACAGTTTGCCATTGTAAAGACCATAACAGTAAATAAATCAATCAACCAACCAATGTTGGAACTGAAAAGGAATTTCAGCCATTGCTGATGAATTGAACAAACCGAATGATAAAAACTGATCACGCTTATGAGGGTTATTTCTATTTTGACTTCATAAAAATACCTTTTGAAAAACCATAATAGTTATTGTGGTCGGAGGAGCTAATTTATAATTAATTTATGAACTCTGTGTGCTGCAAGTGTTTAAGTTTAATAACAGACACTGATATCTTGTCATGTGGTGTATGCGGCTTAAGCACACATAAAAAAACAATTACTAAATTATTAAGTCAAATGCTAACAATTTCTTTAAGTGTGAAAATTGCATGAACAGTATACTGCTATGTACACAAAAAATGAGCGACCTTTCTATGTTCTTTAGATCAGAGCTCTAGCATGGTTTTGTTTCGGGTCGTTCGACAACATCAAATCTAGTCAATTTTACATATGTTGAAATGGGATATTAGGTCGACGCTGTTTATACCGAATTCAGCAAAACATTTGATTCTGTGAACCATGTGTAAATTATGAAGGGGCTACAAAGATTTGGATTCAATTCAGTAAAGCTGTAGTGGATTTCTTAATTTTTAATTGGTATGTAGATTTCAGATAAAAATTAATCAAGATTAATTCCGTGTAATTCTGGGGTTCCACAAGGCAGTCACCTTGGACCACTTCTCTTCAATATATTTATTGATGATATTGTTGAACATTTCAAATCTTGTCACTTCTTAATGTATGCGGATAATCTGAAAATATTATATTTGCTAAAATCAAATCCATAGAGGATTGCATTAAAATTCAAGGGAACTTCAGGTATTAGGGCAAGAAGGCAGGCTCATGACATCTTGTTTGTTAGAGACGTTGTGTGTTCTCACATAAAAAGCCCTACACTTTTGCCTTTGTCGCCAATTTATGGTCCGGAGAGGGCTTTAAGGAATCGTCGCCTATTTTACCAAATGGGGCGTAGAACTATGATCGAAATGAACAAATTTCAAAATCACCAAAATAGTTTAATCTATTTCACTTCAAAACCATTTTATTTAGTATGCTTATATAATTTATTTTTTTTTTAATTAACATTTCTTAAATTATTGTTTTTAAATCTACTCGTAGTCTATAAGCAAAATTTGTTGCTAAAATAAATAAATAAATAAATAAGTGTAATTACACACATTGTAATACTGAAGAGCTTAGTTTCATTTCTTTTCTTTTGACGGACCAAGTACTGATCCTTTTTCGTAGATTACAATTTGTCACAAAAAGAATGCTTCCATTCGAATACCTTTCGTTTCAAGATTACTTTCAATTCATTTACTTGGAAACGCAACTCTTTCTGCACGGTATGCAATTCACATAGGTACCCATATCAAAAATCTATTTCATCAGGTAACCCTCTAAACACCATCTGCTGGCTAAGACGTTCATTTGCTTCAATTGCTCAACGTTCAATACTCATATTTCCATACGAGATTGGCATTCTTTACATATATGTATGTAACCTATATAAAAAAAAAAAATTAAGGAAATTGTTTTCCAATCTCATTTCAATGCAACATAAAATAGCAAATCATCGTATGAAAAATCATAATTCAGCGCACCTTTATCCCCATATCAAATTAACCTGCGATTTCATATCAACCTACCTCCAAATGAGCGGAAACATTTTTCCAAATCGAAATCCAAAGTTCACCCTTAGTTGAAGCCCTCCTATCCATCCCATCCTATCTAACCCTCAATTGGTAATATCCTTTCAAAATGTGCGTATGCAAAGTAACAACCCAAGTACAAACGACAGAGACGTGATGTATCAAACACAATCCAAAAGTATAAAAGACCCTTTTGGCTCGTCTTACAAAAACGTCATGGTATAACAGAAAAACATATATATGTATATAGCACATATATATATATATGAACGATGATAATATTGTATTAAAATCAACAGGATAATATCTTTAAGACGCGCGTTTATTATTATAATAATAGTAGGTACTAAAACTCTCCGAAAGCGAAAAGCCCAGAGACAGAACCAGAACCATCACACCTTGATTCATCTTTTTTGCCGCCTAAACATTCAATTTCCAAGAAAAAAAGAAAAAAATCGTCAGAGCTCATTGAAAATATTAAATTATTCGTCTTCTCTCTCCTCCGTAACAACCACCCATGTCATCCATAAATATTTATTAGTTTGATTTTCACGTAAACGAAAAACAACAACAGCGACAACACCAAGCGTCCCGAGTAAAGAAAGTGTTTTCAATTTTCTCTTCAAGTGGCAAAGGTTGCCATTGCCATGTTACCTGAGATCCTCACATACATTCAATCCATTCCATAACATCTCCATTTTTCCCTGAATGAACAAACAAAAGTCGACACATTCCAGCACCAGGACCAGATCCAGCATCAGGACTAGAAGGAGGAACAGAAAAAAATAAAACGCTCTCCCCATCTTATGCAGAAGAAAACTTCCACCATTTACATGAAAAGCTGCCGGTGTGTCGACAAAAAAGAAAACAATTTTCGCATATGATTTTCATTGATAATGTTAGTTTATCTAGGGTGAGAAGGGGGCGCAGGCATAATGATATCCAGTACCCACTCTTTAGATCCGTATGGAAATCTAATACTTGACTAGAAATGGATCGCAAGAAGTGATATCTGGTTTAAAGAAGGTCCAGGTTCGAAGGTGACGTTGATGTAGGCAAATGCGTTCTATGGGCTTGGCGTTGCCAATAATTTTTTTTATTTTTACTTTATTTGAAAGCAAATCGGCATCAATATTTTCAAATCAGAGTATGTTCCAGGAAAATTTTTCCATAGAAATGAGGTAATACTTCTAGTTCCAATTTTATACAAAGATTTTAATAATAAGGATTAGTTATTATTGCATCCGTATAAGTATAGTACATTCGAATGTATGAACTTATGTAAAGACGTTCGACCCTGGTCACGTCGAGTCATCTCCACATGAGCAGCAGCTGCAGTACTGATTTATGTAATACTAAATTAAATCTTATTTTTCAGAAGGTTACAAACGAGGTAGCACTATTGATATGCTAGGCCTGATTATTTTTGAATGTAATGAGCAAAAAGGAAAGCTAAGTCTGTGCTCGTTCATCGATATAATAGCTCGAGAGGCACTGTCATTGTCACAAATTCCAATCGCTAATCGCTTCTAAATGGATGTTTTCGGACCATCTTATGTTTTTTTTTTCTTTTTTTATCGGATATGGATTAAGACTAAACAGCTTCTCAACTATGATGAGCAGCTTTTCCACCAATGGAACGAAGAACCAATAGCAGCCAAAAAATTTACTTTTATACCCTTGATTAAGATTGGCGGTGTTAGGCTAGGTTCCATTAGATCCAGTTCCTTTAAGTGCAAATGAAATCATTCTTCTTGTGATGATAATATGCAGATGTGTATTTAGCCTAAGTTTTTTTTAAAGTTAAGAAATGCCAAATCTCGTGGCAGAGGTGTAGGCAAAAAAAAAAAATTTAAGCGAGAATAACAGGATTTGACAAAAATCTCTTCATCACCTACATATGTGCAAGTTAGAAACAAGGTCGCTTTGTGCAAAGAATAGGTTTAAAAAACAAACGCCAGCTATTTGTGGTAGAGGGCAGAGGTATAAGGCTGAAACTGAAAACGCTTTTCATACCTGTGATCTAGATCACCACAAAGGCGCTTACCTCTGCAAACAGTTTTAACGGCTCCTCACTCCCGTAGAACCAGAACATAGCCCCTGGTAAAGCTTCACGAGCTTGTGATGATTTCAATCTCGGACTACCTTTGCTGTCAAAAAGTTTAGTTCATTAAGACTATGAGTCACAGATGGCATTTAGTTCTGAACTACGTTGCCCAAATCTAACAAAATTTACATGAAATAATCTTTAAAAAATAAATGGCAACCATTGTTTTATCAACTCAAATAAAAATTGTGCACACTTTTGCAATTTTCCTGTGTTCTTTTTTTTACAATCAAAAACCAAACGCTTAAAAAAATCGCCCTTATAGACAGGGGTAAAAAATATAGAAGAAAAAAATATAATTCAAATAGGAAAGAATCAACTTGGCAACGCGTATTATGGCTATCCATATCCTTGAGACGGGCAAAGACACATCACCTACCCGTGTCTATGGTACATCGTACGTGTTGTCGCCATCATCGTACGTGGGAAACTTGCGTTCATCCTTCGAAATGTGAATTTTATTCATATGCATATTAGAATAGAAAAAAAATTTCTTAGAAGATCCTTGAAAGTCATGAGATGGTGGAAGGTGAGGTAGTGACTTGGTTGATGATGGTACAAGTAGAGTAGATGGGTATTGGCATAATAGGCAAGAACAAACGTAGACTATCTCACCCTAATCATATACAAATATCTCTTCGTATCCACAACCGTATCTGTATCCGTCTTCGTGGAATAAGAATATTTGTAGTCAATTTGGTATTTACATAGTTGGGACACGCTAAAGGCTTCCCTTCACGCCAAGTGAATCCTTATTCCTGAATAGAAGAACACTACTTATATGTGCGAGGGATAATGGCTCCCAACGGAGTACTTTTTGAATCGATAATAATTTATCTAAAAGATACTTTTCATGTTAGCTTTCGTTGCTGGCTGTTGCTACAAACCTGCAGAGCTACCGTACTATATAGTTAGTGCTGCACGCTTTCTGGTTCTCTATGAATAATCACGACGTAAATCCTTTGGCTCCAGCTTTAACACGCCGACCTTCTGCCTGCTCCATCGAGTGTAGAAAAAGTTTTTTCCCCCTTTTTTTTTTTGGTGATGGTACTGGAGTTCGAATCTAGTACAGCTTCAGAGAAGAGAAGCAGATTTTGTTCCAGTAGATTAGCATTACCATTTCTTCGGATCTTTTATTCGATTTACACGTTGTGGTACGTAGTAAGTAGGGCACATATACATATAGGTTTTTTTTGCTCATCCTTTCTGAACGTTATCCTGTTTGAATTTTATATTTTGAAGCAGCATATTCGAATGGGGCGTTGTGGTGTGTCAGAGGCAGCGCAATGATTATAAGTGAACTTGGTTCGATGGTTAAGTTTGGTGGAAGCCCAAGTTCAAATGAATTATTGATCATAAAAGTGAATTCAATGGCTAAGTGATTTTGTTATACTATGATGCGCTTCGTTTGCCTGAAATTGGTTTCGACTAGCTTGGGTAAACTACATATTTGTTTGGCGGAGGAAGAAGGGCTAGAGAAAGTACTTCATTCAGTCTCACCCACCGACAAAAGCAGTCCAGGTAAGTCAGTCGTAAAAAATAAGCAATTTCGGTTTGAGTTTAGGGTATGGATGAGGAGAGAGAAGAAAGATAGGGAGAAAGATGAGATCCAACCAACGAATGCAAGTTGAGATAAAAAAAAAGTTGCACACGAAATGAAGATGGAAACCTTTTTCGCATGCCTTATAGTGGAGTGCAGATGGTAACAAAAATATATCAAAAAATAAATAAAATGTATTGGTGCAAGCCAGGGCTATATACTGTTGGCAAAGATAATTGATCGGTTACCACAAGGGGATTGAGCTTATTTTTCTACTGATTTCTTTCTCCTCTCTTATTTTTACGAAAGAAAACAAAATTGCAATAAATCAGCACAGACATCTCCATACTTCCGGAAGGACTCTTGAAATTTTGTATGGCATTATGGATTACTTGAGTAAAGAGGTTTGTCCATTTAAAGGTTATGTTCGTTTTAACAGATTTTTTTTATTTCCTGCGAACATTAGTGTTTATAAATATCATGATTTTATTTGATGATTATGTTATGAAAAGTTAAAAGCTAGTTTGGAATTAACTGTATGATAATTATAATATTTTTATTTTATGCTTATATTGGTGGCTTTTTTAACCGTCGACTGTTTCTTTTAATTGTTTTTGTTTTTTCTACGTTTTTGATTGAACAGGCTGTTAAACTGAACAGCCATTATGTTTTTCGGTACATTCCATTGGATATCATAAGATTCTACAAAATAAGTTTCTACATTGTATCACATCCAGAGTCTTGTTTCGCTCTAGAAATACATACTTACATTTTGTCCGATTTCATAATGAATAATCAATCTAAAAATAAAATATCTACAATTACTTCTACTACACATGCTGAGATTCGCTATATTTCGTCACACAACTACATACATATATGATATGAATTGTCAAATTACTGCATACCTCGTGCAACGCCTACCTTTGCTCAAATTCTCTTCTTCTCACTACCTCACTACTTTTCAGTGATAGTTCCAATTGAGATTTGCGTAAACTTAAAGATACTTCACCATATTGGACTTAATCCAAATTCTGAAAAAATGTTTTAATGAAGTTGAATTTAGTATGACTTTTGGAACCAGTTTCTAATCATTCGCTGTGTTGATCAGAAATTTGCCCTTTATGCTTATTCCCCTCAGGTTCGTCAAAAGAGAGTGCTTCTTTGATATTTTGGAGCGGTCAAAAAAAGGTTATACATACATACATCGTATAATAGGAAGTGCAGTTAAGAAATAATTGTTGGCATGACAGTCCGTGCTTGACCAAAGCTTAGTATCTCGCACTTTGTAAATATGTACTTTATTTGTAATAAGCCGACTGACTAAACACTTCTTGCCGGAGCAAGTTTTAGAAATTCAAAAGAATGACTTGATTATTAAGCTTCTGTTTACAAAGTTTATATGCTCAAGATCCTGTTCCGACACAGGTAACGTATGACTATATTATTCTATACTGGCGAGAATAGTAAAAGGATTTTACAGACCCTTGTTGGAGGACGAAAATCTATTACAGCTCAGACCTTTTCAATGTCACTATTCTATCAGTCCTGGTCCAAACACTTTTGAGGATAATGCAATATACGAGTATCAGGAACTACTATATCACTGCTCAGACCCTTCTTATGTCGTTATTCTATCAGTCATCGTTTAAACATTGCACTTTCATCAATTTGTATACAGATGCGAAAACCCACGGACTGCGAGCGGTAAAAATGAGAGATTTTTTCATAGATATTCTTAATCGAATGTTGTATTGTATAATCACTCAATATCTATTCAATGAAATCAGAGTAAAGATGTTTCGACCCTATTTTGAGCAGTTTGCTGACCTTTAGGCCTTATAATGGGTGATTCTTTTTGCTGTTTGCTTTTTCAGTGTTCGTGACATGTGTCAAAGTCAAGCATGTTCAGATAGCACTGCCATTTTATCGTGGAAAGTCTTACACCCGAACAACGCTTACAAATTAATAAATTTTATTATCAAAATTCATGCTGAAGGAAGATACGCTTATTTTTATCGAAACATTGTTTTCAGCGACGAAGCTCATTTCTGGTTGAATGGGTATGTTAATAAATAAAACTTCCGTATTTGGTCCGATGAGCAACCTCAGGCAATACAAGAGCTTCCAATGCATCCAGAAAAATTCACTGTTTGGTGCGGTTTATGGTCCGGCGGAAACATTGACCCGTATTTTTTCAAAGACGACCGTGAGAACAATTTTACCGTCAATTTAGTCCGACATTTAGTTCCAGCAATACGATGCTACGAGTACATGCCACACAGTAGGAGAATCGATGGACCAATTGAGAAATGAGTTCGGTGAGCAATTTATCTCTCGTTTTGGTCAGGTGATGATTGATTTGGAAGGAAAAGAGTGTCTATAAAACTACCGGACGCAGGCAGTGTCTTCCAATCAGAGGTTCTGGCTGTCCTCAGGGTGGCTGAGCTAATACAGATGAGATCGGTATCCGAAAGAGATATAAGCCAGGCCGCACTCAAGGCAATGAAATCGACCAATATCAATTCTGATACAGTCAGGGGCTGTCGCTTATTGCTCAAGGCATTATACAATATACAGCCAGGACGCTGCGATATAAAAGGAAATGAACAAGCGGATGAGCTTGCTATAAGAGGAGGGCTACTCGATAATAGTGAAGTTGCTAACATAAAACCACCCCTTTGCATAATAAGGGGCACTATCGAGGAAGAAATCATAAAGACTGCAGGGTATTCAAGGCTTTTTGACGAAGAGCTAGGGAGGTAATAAAATTAAACATGGAGGACAAGCTTAGGACAATAATAGGAATCCTGAGAGGACACTGCCACCTGCGCAAACACGCAAAGAGTCCCAAATCGTCAGATACGGATATTTTCAGATTCTGTGACGATCTCCAAACTGATGAGGAAATAGGCGACACGAACTTGAAAGGCCTTCTTGGCTTTTGCAAAGAAATTGGATGTTTCAGCAGGGAGATTGTTTAGGTTTTTGTCATTTGAAAATAAATTCAACTGGTTCCACAGGGATCGCAATGGGCCCATTTTGGTGCCTGATGTCTGTGTGATGGCATATCGATCATACCCCTGCTTTTAACCTAACCTGGACCGGTGAATTGGCTGGTTAGATCGTGCGATTTGACGCCTTTAGACTATTTTTTATAGGGATACGTCAAATCACTCGTCTATCCCGATAAACCAGCGTCAATTTCAGCCTTGGAAGACAACATTACAGATATTATTAGGGAGGCACCAGGCAAAAAATTGATTCCAAATTGGACTCTCCGTATCGACCACTTAAAACGTAGTCGTGGTCTGCATTTACATGAAATAATCTTTAAAAAGTAAATGACAAACATTGATTTATCAACTGAAGTAAAAATTGTATACACTTTTGCAATTTTCATCTGTTTTTTTCTTTTTGACAACTAGAAACCAAACGCTTAACAAATCACCCATTACTTCCTTTCTCGTCGACGTAAAATTCTTGTTTTTTGTTTCTTTTCATGTTTTGATTTTCTACTTCGATTGAAGTTGAAGTGGCGGATATGCTTGAGTAAAACTTCAAAAAAGACCGGGTGGCGACCTTGTTCGCCTATAGTATTCCTTACAAATTATCATCACAATTCATGTCAATGAAGAACAAACAAATTGTAACACTGAGTTTTCATCTGGAATCCATAAATTCGGCAACGAGTTATGTGACTAAAGAAAATGTGCGTTTCTGGGGATCAGAGAATGCACATTAAATGCATGAAGAGCTATTGCATCTCCTTAAAGTGACTCTTTGATGCGGCATTTGCAGTGAAAAAGTGATTGGTCCTTATTTTTTTGAGGACGCTGACGGCACCACCGTAACCGTAACTGGTGAGCAATACAGACAGATGTTAAACGAGTCTTTGAAATGGATCTGGAACAATGCTGGTTCCGGCAGAACGAAGCAACCGCTCACACAGCTCGGCCAATGATGGAGATTTTGAATCACCAATTTCCATGCCGTGTGATCTCCGGTTTTGACAATTTGAACTGACTGGCCACTTCTGACGGCGTCAGACTTCTTTCTTTGGAGCTTTTGAAATCTCGCATTTACCACAACAAACCACAAACCTTGCACGTCTTGAAAGCCAACATTGAAGAAGAAATCATCAATTTGGAGCCAGATGTTTTGCGAGCAACAATTCAAAATTCCGTAAAACGAGCACTGATGTACATCAACTCAGGAGATGGTTATTTGACCGATATAATTTTTTCAACTTGATGTCATCAATTCTACGCCTTCAAGTAAACTTTCTGTGAAAACCGATCCCAATTTTTTTCATTTCTAACAAAATGGCAGCCAAATCATATTATGACATTACTCTTACCCCACCTTGTAGAACTTAGACAAAATATTTACTCGTATACATACATACAAAAGATATGCGTTCAGCGATGCTGTCTTAGCTTACACCTAAGGAATCAACTTTAATTTGTCACTTTGACACAAAAGTACTATACACTTATATGTAGCTGGATATACATATAAGTAAGAGGCTAATTGCACAGAAAGTATAATAATTAAATAAATGAAACGTGATTATGTAACAAACATTTCACCGCAAACGTAACCAATAACAATATTTCTTTTACTAATTAAATCAATTAAATAGTATATGTATATAGGTATAATTTCAAAGGTTAATTATCTATTAAACGGTCCTAATTGGTTGCCTTCCAGCCAATTGAGTTTAAGAAATAGTTTTTGATATATGTATTAATAAATGTTGTTCTTTACTGAGAGGACAGAGAACGCACAGATTTTTGAAAATCCATAAATGATTTATTCAATAAAATACAGACAATACGGAATTGCTATCGTTAGTCTGATAAGTCTATCTGCAGAGACCAAAATACTGTTGATCAATCAAGATTTTAAATGAAGTATCACAAGTATTTAGAGCATATAATTCTATTGCAGGGAATAGAGCCGTACTAACTCATATTTGAAGAGCAACGACTTTTAAAATCGCAATCTGGTAAAATATCACTGGTAAGCTTCGACTTCATCGTTATATGACTAGGTACGAGAAATCGGAAACAGCCATCATCATAGCAATAAATAACAATAAATGGAAGGGTGGGTTCCGAGCGAATAATGATAATATTGATTTTGATCAGATGGTTTCATTACTTATACCATATATAGGAGAAATTTGTCTCTATATTGTCAACATTCTCGTATATGTATAGAATAGTATCGTAATCTTAGAATCTCTCATTCATCTACGTTACGAATCCAGAATTCCATATACTGGCACCAAATTCGAAATATTTGCGGTAAGCTAAACCAAGTTAATCAATCGCTTTAGTACTTATTGGCAGAAAAAAAATGAAAGTTTTGTTTGATATAACAATTATGTTAATGTGGCAAATCCGAGAAAACAATCATTTCATTTCAAATGATATAGTTTTCCTCCAACTTTCAATTCATTTATCAAAATAAAATTCAAAACTAATTTTGTTTTATGCGTTCCTGTGCCAACATTTCTTCAAATGAAGAGTTAAAATTTTGTATTTTAAAACCAAGCAAAACTTTCTTACATTAGCTCATAGCCGATCTATTCGTATGTATATGTATTTACACATTCGCATACAAGAACAAAAAGCAATATACAGGCAGACTTGTCTACAGAATTAGTAGGGAAATCCCCGTCTTCTATTTATATCTTTTTTTTTTTTTAACTCCCACTTCTGTATTTGCTTATTCCAACTAGCTTAACTGAGACGATGAATACACAAAAAAAAAGAGGATAAATGAAAATAATAATGTATACCGGTGAAGTAAAGTAAAGTTTGTGCAATAAAATCGTTCGTTCTGGTAGATAAAATGTTGGACTTGAATTGAAATTGTTTTTGAATACAAATTTCTCTAACTTTAAGCTCGTCCGTGCTAAAGCTTAATAGCCGTCTCCTAGTCCTGATGATTTTTATGTTCGTTTCGTTTAACTTTACATTTAAAACTATAGACCCTGTCACTGCCTTTTGTTCATTACCAAAAACATTTGCAAGAAGTAATATATTTTGTTATTGTTTTCGCTTATTTTTCTGAATATCCGTTTTTACAGTATCTGTTTAGTTTTGCGTCCTTTTTCTGTTTATCGTTGTTTTTTTTTTTTTTTTCTAGTATGATTTTCCTTTCCATTTCAAGGGTGACGATTGTACTCGTAATTTAAAGGAAAAGAATTTAATTCTATTGAATATAAGAAGATTCCACGAAAATGTTAAGTAGTTGTATGGGAAGACGAATACTAATTTTACATTAACTATTAAACTGCATAACCAGAGAGAAAATCATACTATGAGACAGCAAAACCATAAATCCAAAAGCAAGAAATGATTTAAATTATCGTAATAGGCAATGGCGGTCTCACAATTAATTTTAAGGTGATCAAGGACTTTGTACCTGTTGTATACGTTACACATACTATGTTGCTTTTAATCAAGTACATAATAAATAATTAGATTCGGTCCCAAAGTACCAACGAGGTATCCCTTTATTAATAGAGCCTACTCGTAAATCATTCCGATACTTACATATAGGTAGTTACTATATATGGAAGTAACTCTATCGAAGATAGATGTAGAACTCTCTCTGTCCGATACTTTTATAAGATTGGAGGACAACAATCGTAACTGAAATTAGCTTAATAAAGGCTAAACTAACTGCAACTGATTGATGGTTGAGGTCCAGATCCTTTTATTTATCTCAGGTAAAATAAATTCGGGCCACAAACTTCTTTTCTCTAGATTCTGACAAATTGTCTTTCTATATTCGACCGGTTTTCTTACCCAGATAAGTAATAGAATCTTTCTTAATGCATACCAAGTTGTCACTTAAAAATTATAATTATTTCTTCCAATATAATAATATATAAAAATAATCACTATTTATTTTTTACATATGATAATGAATATAGTTATACATTCATATAAGTGTATTCATACATCCATATATTGTATATATAAACAAATATGTATGTGTATTTAACATACACTTATATATGCATACGTTTTCTTTTGGCAAAGCCATGAGTATTAAAGTAAATAATAACACATAAAGATTAAAAACAAATAAATAAATTAGTTAGAAAGGATACGCAGAAAAGAACGAAATATTTAATGAAAACAGTTAAAACAAAAAATAAAACATACATACATGACTTATTTACGTAAGAAAAAAAAAATACATTCTTTAAATACAAAAAAATAGATTTTTAAAAATGTGCAGACGTACCAAAGAGGGTAAATAGAGCATCAGGCGTGACCATCTACAGAAAAAAAGAGAAAATAGAGAATCAGTTAGCAAGAGTTTTGTTTTGACGGATGGCTGTGTTTAGAGATAAGTCCTTTTTTTGTAATAAAAAGTAACTAAAGTCCTACACGTTGTTTTAAATAGAAATTAAATTTTAAGAAGACAAAAAACGTACAAAATAAAATAAAACAAATGGAAACGGAGAACTGAAGAGACACTTTTAAATTATTTTAAAATTGAGTTTCAATATATCAAAAAGATTCGCTATTTATATAGCTACAGGTTTCTGGTCTACTAAATTGTTGAAACTTCACCCTGAAAATAAGTTTTAAAAAAAGAGGAGTACGTAGCCAGGCGAATAATTGATTCTAGTAGGTTAAAGATCAGCCGGTCATTTTACATACATCCGGTTATCTGAACTTGCAAAATTGGATAACGTCCTAAATGATTTCCTTTCCAAATGCCCATATTACTTTTGAAGTTGCCTTTATCAAAATAACACAGCATAAGCTTAGAATTATCGAAAATTTCCTAATGCCCAGGTTAGTATACCTGAAAATTTTACGAAATTCCTTTTGACGATTGTAATTAAGCTATGATAACTGGACAATTAAGTTATTAAGTATAACCCTACGATATTGGCACTGAACTACTTAAGCAATTGAAGCTGATTTGTTCGAAAACATCTTGAGTACCATATGCTCCAGCTCAATTGGTAAATCTTTTCTGCTATGTGAAGTGAAACCATTAAAGCTCAATGAATTACAATACGGGTATATTATAATTTTTAATCAAAAATGTTATTTTTAGACCACGAAGCAATTGAGCGAGTGCGCCTCATTTCGCGTTTTACGCGATTTCACAAAATTTATCGTATAGGAAAAATATCACATCTCACAATAACTTTTTAGCTGAGCTGCACATTTCCTACACATACTTGAAGATAAGTTTAAGCTAAAGAGAAATATTCATGAACCAATTCGATTAGCAATCCTGCTTAAAATTATTCATCATAAAAACTTTGTTACATGAAACAATAGAAAATTGTTAACCTTTAAAACTGTACATTTATTTGTTGTTTTTTTGTTTCTTCTAAAAGAAAAGGATTACTTTTAATTTACTAGAATTTACCTTTAAACGAATCTAGTACGAAATAAAAAAAATCACTTTTGCTGGATTAATTCGAAAAAATGATTTTAAACATAAAACACAGGCTATAAAGCCTGTTAAACAGGAAAACGCTATTTAAAAACAACATTGGAACAAATCATAAAAAAATAAGTGACAAAAACCATTTTTTTTCCTAGTTTCTTTTTTTATAATCGACTTGTTAATAAAATATAAATGTAGGTGAAATTGGAAAATTTAAATAAGGAAACAATAGGGAAATCTTCAAAGGAGCATATAAATGATCACGAAAAATAGACGAAAAAAAACAACACAAAACAAATTTTAAAATTGTAAAATGAAAATTAAATCGAAAAAACAAAGGAAATAATGAAATTAAATTAGTTAAAATATTGAATAAAAAAATTATAGTCTTCTGGTTTATTAAAGTACTTTTTTTGTTTTTGCCAGTTAAAATAATTTATTTTATTTGCTGTGGTAGTTCAATTTGGAATATAAATTTGCGAGGAAAAAACAATTCACAGTTCTTAAAAGTAATTGTTTTCAGAGAACTGTTTTCTTTTTTGTTTTGGAACAATACTTGTTTTTTTATGTAAAACGAAAAAAATATTTACCTCTTCATTCAAATTAGAAACCAGCAGGACATTTGAAAAACCTCTCAGTGCTGGTGTGGCAGTTGTAAGAGCACCACTGTTTGCTAATGCAAATGCCCCCAAACTTGGTATACCGCTACTATAACCACCTGTTAAAGGTGTTCCAATTCCTAATGCAAATGGTGGTAATACTCCAGGAGCACCTAGTCCGTTAACTGCAAGATAATAAACAAAATCATAGCCTACCAGTTAAATCCAGTTAAAGTGAACATTTACAAATAATAAAAATAAAAAATAAAAAATGTAAACAACTGAAGAGTGAAAATAAAAATTTTAAATAAATCAAATAAAAAGTTACCTAATTTATCACCTGTTAATGCTGGCCGTTGTCTGGCCGCAATTAGAAGTAGATCGTTTGCGTTAACTAATCCTCCAGCGGCTGGAATTATATCGGCACCCGGTTCGCCTGGAGGCAATGATGGATTTGTAAAGTCCCTCGATTTGTCATTATTATATTTGACATTAAGAGCTGTCAATTTACTATTATCAATGCGAAGGGTACAACATCCGTTGTAGATATTCTGGCCATCGAGAATGTTCTTAGCATGTAGGGCTGAGTGGGCATCGGGATACTGAATGAGAGCCTGAAGAGATATCAAGATAACAAAAAAAAAAAAAAACAATTATTAAAGAAACAAACAAGTTCTATTTTAGTGCTTTGACGCAATTATGGTTTGAAATATGATATAGGAAATGGGCGCATTTCTCTACCTACTCTTCCACCTTCCGGGCTGAGTGGAAAATTGTAAGCCATTGTCGAATTTGTCTTCATAATGTTGCATAATTTCTCGTCTAAGAATTAAAGATAATCGCTGCCAGTCGTGGGTGAATATATTGAAGATCTTTTCTCACATCATGAAAGTAATAACGAGATCCATCAGGCCAATCAACTAAAAGATGACTTTTTGTTCGTTAATGATATTAAACTGATATCCCAGTAACAAGTGACAAGTAGCTTTAGGTTTTCTTCTTTAGAAATGTTCTGCTTCGGCTAACGTTCACATTTAAAATCGATATATGTATTTTCATTGCCGTTTCTATCGAATTTTACATAGCTTCATAGACATAGCAGACCTCCGATATGTGCAGACTTATATTGTAAATATTTTCAACGCAATTATCTGAATCCTTTAAGTAATTTGAAACTTGCACTTAATTAACTCACTATTGATAACTATGACTGACTATGTTTTGGGCAATAGTTTTCTAAATTAAAGAGACGAGAAATCTTACGATGAAGGGATTCGGATCCCTAGTACCGACGTCTGTCAGGGGTGAGCAAGCGGGAGTGGAACACTTGGCTCCCGTGGAACAGAAAGCTACAAGTGAATCCAGAAGAGATCCCTTTAAGAGACGTGCAACGAACACCACCACCGGCGTCGGCAGTGAATACCCCTGTAGGTCTGCATGAGCCGCTCGCAGAAAATCCTCCAGCCGCTCGGGATATATTCCAGAGGACTGTAGGCAGTAGCGCCACGGTTGAAGAGGTTCCAGGAAATTCGACTGAAGAGGAACTGAGGAGACTTGTGAGACATGTTGAAGCCCAAAAATCTACGCAAGAGCTTATAGATTTGAGTCCTACAGAAACTCAGCTTCCCCTCTCGGCTCCCGAAGAGCAAAAACTCGAAGATGAAATTTCCAAGGAAGTACAGATATGTTGCGACATCTTAAAAATTATGAAGAATGCCGTTGTTAAGCAAAAAAAATGTTAGCATAGACATCAGAAACGGAATTGCTGCATTAGAGGAATCGCTGGACAACATGAAGTGGGACGCAAAAGTCCGAACCTTCCTGAAGCCAACTCCGAAGATACCGCCAGCAAACGAGAACAAAAAGCCTGGTGAAGAAACAGCTCCAACTACAAAATCAAGACCCCCAGCCGGAAATAAGAGACCTCCATTTAGCCCTCTTGTAAAGCAAACGGATAAGAAAACTAGAAAATCTTCAATTCCAGTAAACAAATCAAAGTGGCCACAAAAAAATCGACTGCAGAAAATCACCAAAATTTTGGGTATGTGCGGATCTGCAAACACCAGCGTTTGCCTTAAATCATGTGCCGGGGTCCGGTAAGTGTCGAGTTTTCCGAGAGGAACTTGAAAATGCGAAGAAAAAGGCTTTACAATGACCAGAATCCTACATTTCTCTGAAGATCCACAGAAGTCGAACGGCTGGCAATCTATTGTATACATTACTAAGCGAATTGCAGATTGATGTCGTCATCATCAGCGAACATTACGTAGACAAAGAGACAAACTGGATAGTGGACACCTTAGGAACCGCTGCAATCTGGATACCAGACACAAGTGTCTAACGTAAATACCTGCCATGTGGGCTTAAACCTACGGAATGCCCATACATCCATGGGAGCAAGGATACGCCTTGCCATCGCTCACCGTCAATCCACTGATACCAATTCGGAACTGTGTTGCCGGCACAAGAGTCGAGGCCGACCTAAAACCTCTTACTGCTCTTAGGGTTGCAGCACACGGTACTTTTTGAAACTCTACATTGGGCCGAAACCCTTCCCGCGATTTTGGGTTTAAACCACAGCCACCATGACGCTCCCACAAGGGAGCCTACCTCTAACAAGTCAGGCCCGGACCGAGATCCGGGGGGCTCCTGACTCCCATGGTACCGAGATTTAAGTCCTGGTAGGGACTACCGGTGGTCCAGTCGCCAACAAGACCTATGACCGGCAACTTGTGACTGGTCGAATCGTAGAAACCTTCGGTAGCGTCATCTGAAGATGTTTACGATAAGACCAGTAATTTGCTCTGCCCCTGTTCAAACGACGTCATTAAAGGGCGAAGCCTTAATAATTGGGCGGGGGTCCAAACCAAGGTACACAAAGAGGTTTCGCGTGGGCCAAGACCGATGGACTCACGGTAGTAAGCATGCATTTCAGCCCGAACGATATGATCGACGATTTCCGCCAAAAACTGGATGACCTGGAGGACTTCTTAAATACAAGCGAGATCCTGGTCGCCGGCGACTTTAACGTCAGAGATCAAGAGTGGGGAATGGCAACTACAGACTCTCGGGGAAGCCAAATACTTGAGATTCCTGCGAGACAAGGTCTAAACGTAGCAAATGTACGTAACATCCCGACTTTCAGGAGGTCAGGGCAAAGAGGCAACATACCGGATGTAACCTTCGCTACGGAATCTACATCCGCAAGAATAAAAAAACTGGCGAGTAATCGAGGATTATACGGGCAGCGATCATTTAGATTTAGAAGCAAACCAGCGAACTCCTATCTGGAACCGTTCACCAGCACCGAGATGGAACATCAACAGGTTAGACGAAGAGCTTTTCAAATCCGTCATTGAAGAAGGAGAAAGTGCCGTGTTCCAAGTACAAGTATCCGCGAAAGTAAAAGCTGAAGCCACGATGCAACTGATACGGCTCGCATGTGATGCTTCAATGCCCAGGAAAATCTGCAACAACAGAAGGAGACAGGCGAGATAGCTGAGCTCCGCAGGAGATGCCTACAACTTAGTCGCATAGTCACCAGGGGAAGGAGAAGACACGCTGAAAACATAGAGGAAGATCTAGCGGAGTTCAGAACCAAAAGATCCGAGCTCAAGAGGGCCATCAATTCGAGCAAAAAACGGAAGTGGGAGGATCTCCGCCGAGACATAAACAGCGGCCCCTGGGGGCTAGGCTAATAGGTCGTAATGCGGAAACTGTGAGCCCAATCGGCACCGCCTATTCTAAACGAAGACAAGATGGAGTGCATTGTAAATACCGACAACACACCAGCCCGACGACAGGAAACTCCAGGTTTCAGCGAAGAAGAGTTGGGATTAGCCGTGCAGAAAATAAAAAACAGAATAGCACCCGGCCCAGATGGAATTCCAGCAGAAGTAATAAAAGTGACGGCCCAAGCATGTCCTAACCTGCTGGTCAACATGTACAACAGTTGCCTCGAAGAAGGAGTCTTCCCAAATAGCTGGAAAAAGCAACGATTGGTACTGATCAGCAAAGGAAAAGAAGACCCAGTCTCCCCATCAGCGTACAGGCCGTTAGGTATGCTGGACACAGCGGGAAAACTGATGAAAAAGCTGCTTAAATCACGGCTCACAGATGCAGTACAAAGAGCGGGAGATTTGACAGGAAGGCAGAGTACGGGTTCAGGAAAGGACGCTCCACTGTCGGAGCTATTGACGAAGTAGTGAAGTCTTTCAAACCGCCCAACAAGAAGAAGATCGTTTTGCTGGCAACCCTGAACGTAAGAAATGCATTCAACTCAGACAGGTGGAGTGATATACTAAATGCACTAGAAAATAGATTCAACATCACAGCCTATATATTACATATGATGAAGAAATATCTCAGGGATCGGGAGCTGATCTACGAGACCACAGAAGGCCTGCGAGTGAAGGAAATAACATCTGGAGCAGCACAGGGATCAATCCTGGGACCAGACCTCTGGAACATGTTCTATGATAATATACTTCGAATGGTGATACCCGAATACACCAACATCGCGGCAAGAGACACTGAAAACGCGCAAAACGTTCGTCTTACGACGAACAACCTTCTGGATGGATGAGCACTTTATTAGTTTGGCAACAGAGAAAACTGAGATAGTCCTTCTGACGAAGAAGAAAATCCCGACACAAGTAGACTTCCAAATTGGCTCTGAAGTCATTAAGAGCAAGGATGCAGTGAGGTATTTGGGATTGAGGCTTGACACAAAACTAACTGTCAGATAAAGTACGCAACGAAAAGAGCCCCTAGAGTTACAACATCATTCAGTAGATTAATGGCGAACATAGGTGGTCCAACGCCAAGTAAGCGCAGGCTATTAATTTCGACAACGCATGCCATTCTCCTATATGGAAGTGAGATCCGGGCAGAGGCGCTTCGACAAGAAAAGTACCGGAAGCAGGTGGCGGCAGTGCAAAGACGTGAAGCTCTACGCGTGGCTAGCTCTTACCGAACGGTGTCGGAACCAGCCGTCCTTGTAGTCGCAGGAGTGACTCCCATCGATCTCCTAGCGGCACAAACGAAGTACGTCCACGAAAATAAGGCGGAAATCGGATTGCAAGCGGTAATCGACTAAGAAGAGCAGCAAACGATACGGAAGTGACAAGAGCGCTGGATCTCGGAATGCAGAGGAAGGTGGACAGCGAGGCTGATAAGAAATGTGGCTGAGTGGAAAGACCGGAAACACGGGGAGGTCAACTACTTCGTCACCCAGTTCCTCACCGGACACGGAAATTTCAAAGCTTTTTACATAGGATCGGCAAAACGGATAGCCCAGCCTGCTAGTACGGCGGCTCCCCAGCAGATGACGTTCATCACACATTTTTTTCCTGCAGAAAATGGGAAACCCAACGCACAGCACTAGAAAATAGCATTAGTGCCTTCATCCCAGAAAACATAGCGGATAAAATGCTGATGAGTGACCTGAACTGGGGAAGAATTTGCCAGTTTGTGGAAGATATTCTCAGAAGAAAGAAAAGAGAAGAAGAAGAACAATACCGGGAATGCACGTAAACCCGAAAGGGAGTAGAATCACAGCCCCTTGAAGTAATGCGAAGAGCGGCCCCAGGGGGTTGTGTGAGAAGCCACAGGGTTGGGAGGAGTTTTAGTCCGTATGATCCGAATGCATGCGGAGAGAGCCGGACACACGGGGATGGTCAACGCCAACAGACTTCCTTATGGTGCGTAAGGCATTTCTCCTCCCCCCAAAAGCCAAAAACCTTCTTAAATGCAAACCACTAAAACTTAACATTAACTCAATAGTTTCACACTCCGATTAAGATCGGCAACTGAATCAACCAGTTGGGGCAGTTAAATGAGGGGAAATCGGAAAATCACAGACAATAGGAATTCGAATATAACAGAATATTCTGTAGACATTCGCAGTTTTCAAAACGAATTTAAAACTATATAAATTAAGTCGCCAAGGACGATGAGAGACAACAAGTTAACTTAAAACCACCCGGATAAAACCTGAAACAAAACAAAAACCTGTAGAAATATCTTATTTCATCAAATATAAGGTCAAAACTCATCATAAAGTAATACTCATGGAATATTTGAAGCGTTGTATTTTGAAGAAAAAATGTTGGGCTCTGGCTATTTCCTAAGTTCGTTTCAGATAAAAAAAAGCGAAGGAGCAGGCCAACAGGTACAACAGAAAATTCCAGCGGGGTTTGGCTAATTTTAAGATTTTCAACGCCATATTAAAGCCCCGTATAATATGGAGCGCTCCTTAGAAAGGGTTATCTTTCCGCATCTACGTGTGCTTTTTGCTATACTATACACCTGTTTACATTCATAACATTTCATCACCGTCGCTGTTATATTTCGTTTTTGCTTCGTTCAACATTGGGATTTTGTGAAGCACGAATGTCGTGCAAAGTAACTTTCAGTTCCAATATCTGAAATATCCTTCTCATAATTTCATTGATCGCTTGTGACTGGAGTTCAGTCAGATATTTTGATTGGATCTGTGTATTCATTTTTGTGTATCTAATTCGAAAACCATTATCCTAACTATTTTATCCAATTATTAAATGTATTCAGAAGGACTGACGCATTGCCACGTATAATCTCGATATATCCATTGGTAATGTGAGCTAGTACACATATGTCAAGGAGTTTGCAGACTACCTCCAGATAATGAATAGATCTTTGGAGAGTCGTGATATGTCTCCATGCTTAAGTGTTGCACCGTAACGTACGTACATACATCGTCTTATATCCTGTAAAGTCGCATTGACTGGTAAAATTTGATTAGTTACAACTTAAGTTTTATCAATTAGCCATTTAAAAAGAAAACTTCCGATTTCTATTCATACATCGAATGACCCGGTCTGACAGGTTTTTTGACCATTCCCTCTAGAGCTTCGCATTTTATCATCAATCTGTTATTTGCCTACCATGAAGATCGAATGTTAGTAATGTTTATTGAACTCGTTACACATATTGTCAATTCCATTGCTTTTTTGAAAGTAAATTGAATCTGCTATATACGAGGTGTAAGCTCTGTAGTTTCTTTGTTGTGTAGCAATTAAAAAATTATAGGCTCGCTCAATTGTGCTTCGACGTTGCCATTTTCTGAAGTACATAATTTGTCTGTTTATTAGTATGAGCGCGATGATATAGCTATCTACTCCCTCGCGTCTTTTTTTAGCCAGTTCATATAGCTTTATTCAGTTTTTAGTTCACGCTTAAAAGACTTGCGTTTTCGTCGATAACCGACCCTTTTCTATTTTCGTCAACTATAAAGATCCTTTATCCACGTGGAGCCTCCCTTTCGAGACAACGGAACTTGCCGTTGGATGTGCTTCAACATAACTTTATACGTTTCATTAATAAGATGCCTAGAATCCTTTATTAATCGTTGCGCGTTCTTTCAGCATAGATGGTAATCTACCTTGGTCATGTGTTCCAAGTACAATATATTTACTCAGTGCTCTTGCTTAGTGTACCACGTATCAAGAATGACTACCTATAGAGGCTTCTTGTAAGTCCGCTTTCATACGTCGCATGTTTCAAAAGATTCAAGTGAGTGCAAAAGGGAGGGATAATGAAACAAAAAATACCCAATTAACCAAATTCCCACTGCCTGTGGGTAGCAATTTCATTGCAAGTTTTTGACATTTCTTTTTCTCCTTCTTCTTTCTTTTTCGCATTTGCTTCATTACTTCTTTCGCTGTGTTACGAGCACAACATGTCAGTATGACGGATGAACTGAAATGGACCAAAGAATTAACAAGGGGGCTCATTTTCAATTATGAAAGACTGAGCGCCAAAGATGAAATGAAAGAGAACTGTCAAATAACATGCAAACTCAAAGAAGGGGAAAGTCTTCATGTAGAGTTGCGCGCATCACTGAATGACAATTCAAAAGAAAATAACCAGAACATGCGCATTACACATTTGCGACGTATGAAAGCGGACTAAGCAGTCTATAATCGAATAATTATTGACATTTAATTCTCTTAAAATTTTCTACAAGAAATATTTAAAGGGTTCAATAAACTCTTTGAAATCCAGAAAATACCTAATCATCTTTTGAAAACACCTTACAACAATTTTGCCAAGTGTGAAATTCAGATAAAATATTTCTCTTTTTTTAAGGTCGTGATGTATAGAAAATCCTTCGGGAGGGTATAAAAGTTACGAGCGAGTGAGGGGCTAAATGTCTTGGTCGATGTGACATTTCTAAAGGCATAGAATTTTTTTCAAATTGGGATTGATGAACTCGTCAGACTAGCACCGATTATTTTATGGCTTAGCTCCCATACTACATTGCAAAAATATACATACAACAAAAAAAAACACGATTTTTATTTTCCAGCTTTTTACCATTCAAAACTGTGGAAAAGATTTCATAATGATTAACGAAACTTAACATTTCGCCCTTTTCCACTTCCACCCATTTCAATTAATAAAAACCCACAGAATAAAATAAAATAAATTTTCATCACTTACCTGGAATGAATTGTTTTTAGTGAAAGTCACGATTTTTAAAACTTTTCCGAAACGCTGGAAAATCTGATGTAAAATATCCAATGACACTGGATACAATAGTGATTCTACAATAACCCTGAGTACAGTATTGGGACCACCCTGTGTTGTAGAATTAGTATTATTTTGCATGACAGTCTGTGAGCCTTCGGTAGCTGTTGCACCGCACAACGGCAACGGTGACCCAGAACTTGGTGATTGAATTTTATAGTCTGTATTCTGAATGGCAACCAAGGCGTTTTGCTGCAAATAAACACAAAAACAAAAAAGAAAATATAAAGTGTGAGGACATTCCCAAAATACCAGAAATTAAATATCGATTTAGTGGGGAAGAAATTCGCGAATTCACAGATTCACGGAATCCCATCATAGTCAAGCCTAATCGAGTGTTTTATGAGTTTTAGAGTGAATGAAAACAAGAAAAAATAAAATGCGGACAAATTCAAAGGTTCAGTGATTTTTTCTATTACATTTCGGCCACACTTTCTTCTTCTTCCACGTGAATTATTCGGACAATTGTTTTTATTTTTAGGGTCCTTGAAACATAGTTTCGAGTTCAGCACCCCCCCTATCTATTTTACTGACTTATTGGGGCAGCTAAACGCCGACCACAGTCTAATCAATTTTTATGAGTCGGAGGAAAGCTGTTCTTTTTTTTTCGGTCGGTTATATTCAAAAAACAACACCCAAAGGACTTACAGTCAGACTACGGGGCTATTTACGATATTCCGAGAAATCAAAATTCAGCACGAACGACAGAACGAAGGACATTTACGAATTTCTTGGTATTGCTCGTAAGGTAGTTCCGTGCCGCTTTTTTTTTTGTGAGGGATAATGGGGTTTCTGTACAGTATTTGGCGGTTATTGGTTGGTTCTGTGTATGATTTGTGTGCTTCGGTGGGAGATGGCTGTAAAGAGGTTAAGTACGCGACATAGGGGAAATGATTTTTTCGACGGTCTGGGTTTGACGGGGTTAAGATTTCTATTTGCAAGGGACGGAGTTTAATGTTTTATTAAGTGCTTTCTCATACGTAACAGATTGCAGATTGTCGAGGGGAGTTGGAAGGAAGGGAGTGGCTCGGAAAATTAGGTATAAAGTGCGTTGGGAGGCTATAACTGTGCGTCGGTTATATGGGAGAAAATTGATTTGCGGTCAAGTGTTTAGTGCGTTAAGTAATTGAAAGTCAATGAACTTAGGTGGATGAAACTATGTTTGTTGCTGCAATTTTACTTTTACTATAATAGATGAAAATTGAGAGAGTTATAGAAAGGCTCTAGTAGTTCTATCGACTTGTGGTCACCTTTAAATGAATGGCATACCAATACCACAATTGAAAAATAATTCTGTTGTAAGTAAACCAGTGTGCAGTTCTTTCTCTCACATTGTTTTTTGAAAATTTGACAGTGATTCTTTAAGTTTTTTTTGTATTAGGCGATTAATTTAATCGGTATCATTCAGCCGTGAATGGCCCACAAATAGATCAATAATATGAAAACCATACGAATAAGCGAGGTGTTGCAATAGATACAGAATACGAATACATATACAAACATTTATTTCATTCGTCACTTTCGAAATGCACATAGGTACTCGTATTTAGGGATGAAACTGTACATATTTTAGAATGAAAATAATTGAAAACTGCAACATAATACATATCGAGCCCTAACAGTTTGTTTTAAACAAGACTCTTTTAAATCACGATATTAAACTTGCGATATTTCCAACTTGTTTTCATACAACTGAGGCAGCTCATAATTCGCTACTTTTGACTTAAGGATTAATCCTTTCTGGGCTATATCATATTCCTTCATATTTTACTTTGGTTGGAAAGTTTTTCTAATTCTTTAAGTCCTGATGGTTCATCATTATGCATTCGTAGGAAATTGGATTGGACCTTGTGTTAGAAATCAAAGTAGGTCACTCCGAAGGGGCCCATATTGTTTTATTTCGAATAAATTATTCAATCGTACTGTGGGTAGAGTCCACGCGCATCATTATGTGCCCAGGTAGTAGAAGCGTTATCTTTATATTTGTTATAAAGGAGAACTTCTTCAAAAAAATGTATTAACATGAACATGAACATTTGATTTTTTGGATCTTTCGGTGATCTACCAAAGTCAAATATTTAAAAATAGTAGAGCAAATTTCACTGCATCTCCGTTTCCAGTCACTTTCTCCCCACAAGAAACAAAAACCATCTCTGGCGCTTTCGTTGTAATATGCGTATTCTCGAGTAGTAAGAAGTTACACTTTTACCGTGTGGACTATTCAAAACATTTTGCAAATCAAATCTTCCACATAAAAATGATGGGTCTACCTTGCTTTTCGCTTGATCTGCCAAAAACATTTCTTTGATTTTTCCTTGTCCATGATATGAGTTATATATTCTGCCTTCTGCCTTCTGCCTTCTCTAGAAAACTCCTCTTTTCTTTCTCAGAAAGTTTGCATTTTTCACATAAAGTGCCTAAGTGCGTATCTCTTTTTTTGGCAGATGGAAGCCCAAGTTTAAATGTTTGTTAAATATTTGACTGAACACTCTTAATGATAATATGGACGACATCATTTTTTCTTTTCTTGGATATGTTGGGCATATAATTTAAATAATGTGGATAGGTTGGAACATTTTTGAGGAAGGTATATTTTATTGCTTTTGTTACAGCAGTAATGAGAGGCACAGCTGGATGCTGTTCAATAAAATACTCTAAGTCTAATATTGTACTTTATATTCGTCTGACTTGTTATGAGGTATTCGCGTTCTTTTATTAGTTTAGATTATGTTGAGTTCATTGACATTTTTGAATGCATACCGAATATTCATTTGTGAAAGAAATGTCAAGGGTTTTCAATAACAATTATTGGCAAACTTTAAGGTAGTCTCCTCTATAGCTAATTAGATACTGACGTGAAACATTTTTTATGTTGCTTGTCGCTCTTTTTCTACGGAAATTTTTGGCTTTTTGCCGTTTACTGGCCATTCCCCAATAATGTTCATGTATTGTATATTCATACACTTGCTTTCAGAAAATTTATTAGCACAATTATTTCCATAGTTCTTGTTTAAGGAAGGATTAGGCTTGACACACCTTCACGATGCTAACTGTATTTTATTCTGAATTCGATTTAGTAATGAATTTGATTTTTTGTAACCTAGCTTTCCAACAGAAATTTCCTCCTCAATTTGGGTATCTGATTCGTTAGCTGTGTTACTATCACTATAGGTAACAAGCATATTCTTATCTTTAACATTTCAGTTGAAATTGAAAAAGTTTAAAGATAAAATCTTCTCACACTTGAACAATGGCACCAACTAAATGACAAAATACGATATAAGCAACGTTATACAAAACCTAAAATTTGGTTACAGTTAGTACACTCCAGCTAACAGAAGCTGAATTACTCAGTTTGTCTGCCGTGTACCTGAATGATGCAAGAGAATAATTGTGGATTACAGAATATTACTCCTAGGTCGATTGCAATATTTGGCAGGAAGATGAAGATGTGAATATATGTAGGTTACGACATGATTGTTTTCTCTGAATGGCATACAAAACACAAATTTGGAAAAATTGTCCTTAACGACAAATTCAGATTCATCTGATATATTAAAATTTAAAAAAAACTGGATGGAAATATATTAGACGTCAATCGTATTTGAAACATGAAATTACCGAGTTTTAACTACTTTAACATGGAGGTGACAAATTTAGAGAGTAAACATAAGATATTAACCGTCACGTATTAGCAGACGGTTGTTAGAATAAGATTCATCTTTTCATTGGTAATTCTTAACTTAATCTCGTCATAACTAAGACTACTCAACATAAAATGGGATTAATAATGTCGACAAAAAGAAAGTGGTTGGAGTATATTGTAATATGTCAAACAATCCAGGATCATGTACGCATACAAGTTAGTTTTATGTTAGAAAGGCCCTTAGGTGTTCTTATCTCAGAACAGATTATAAAAATTAAAAAAGATTTATAAAAATGAAAGGAAATGTCTCATATTTTCAGTATATCAAATGAGAATATAAATAAACAATAAACCGCGAGCACGGATAAGTCCTCATTGAAAAGACCAACAGAAAGTTTTCTCAAAAATTCACCTAGCTAGAGTGTTATATTTTACAAAAGAAATTTGTATATACGAGTATGACTATCCTTGCCAAATTGTTTGAAGTACTTCTGGATACAAATAATCCTTAAACGTCAAAAACAACTTAAATTTTATTCTCGACATTTTTCTTACTTTTCATTATTACTGCTCTGAAATACTTATGAATTGACCAAATAGCTACCGCTCATAATCCATGGGAATACTTTATTTTTAAGTATTCAACTTTTCTTGTCTTTTTCAGTTTGTGGGTTTTTTTCTCGGTTTTTGTTTGAGAATCTCCTTGAAACATCATAGTTTTGTCATTCTCCAAAAGTACGAGCATCTATATGTTTTATATTAAATTCTTACTTAAAAGAAAGAAAACCAGAAAATCCTCTAACAAGGAAACCGTTAGAAGAGGAACAAAACTTTATTTTTAGTCAACCCCCATCCCTTTACTTTTTTTTTCGGGTTACTTAATACTGAAATAGAATTAAACACGAACCAGAAAAAAAAAGGATTAAACACTTAAGTAAACATTCATCACTTAAGAGCTTTTCGTTTTCGGTTTCAATTTTGCCCCTGTTCATTTTTTCCCGGTGTTATTATGATACAAACTTCTCTCTTCAAATTTTACGCAAAAAAAAACTTTTTTTTTTTGGTCTTAAAAAAGAATATTCCACTACAAGTATTCCTTAGTGTGAATGAGGGATGACAGAATGTACTATTACCAAAGGGACTTTAATGGAAACTTTCTTGTCGGAAAGTCCTCTTCAGCCGTATTTTGCCAACCTGGTTAGTGGCATCGTAATAATAAGCTGTGTTTTAAGCTGGAAAAAGTAAATATACGTAGATTTTGTTGAAACCCACACTTCATCCGTCCGTCCTATAATCCTTGATTTATAGAAATTACTTTATGCAAGCTATCCAGCATAAAAGAGGATAGGGAAATTTCATATTTGTGGAAGCGACCAGCCATCAGCTAGCCAAACGAAGCAAGATCTTAACATATTCACAATTGCGATAGAACATCGGCCAAATTGACTCGGGGAAACTCATCCAAAAGGAATGGTTACTGCAATATCTTTGCAGTACTCATCCTTCCTTTCTTTTTGCTTTTTCCATTTTTTTTTTCTATATTTCTATTTCTTTCTTGGCAGATTGAGATATAAAAATAAAATAAAAAGGAGAAAACATCTCTGGCTGAAGGGAAAAATCACATTCTTAGAAGGAAGGGCTTAGGTTTAGAGGGGCGGAAAACTCTTTAATACGTTTTCTAGTGTATGCAAGGCACTGAGCTAACGCTACCATACATAGCTGCAGGACATATTCGCAGAATGCAACAGTAAGCTGTCATCATCATCGTCCTTTTCGATGTGGTAAGACCGCATCGTCCTGCTTTCTTATCACTGCTGCTTTCCGTAACTACATTCAACGATGCTATTCAGAACTGTAGGGGGTTGTTGAGGGCTTTAAGAAACTGTCATCTGCCCCCTTCTTTTCCAACACGGTAAACGTTTTACATACCATTATAATAAATTGTGTGCGCACTTGCACAGAGTGTGTACGGAAGGACGTCGCTGACAAAGATGACATACGTACCAACGGACAAGTACAAGTGCAAAGAAAAAGGATTTCCATTTCTTTCCATTTCTTTCTTTCTTATTTGAGACGTGTTTTTTTTTCATATTCTTTTGCTCCTTGATTTGAAATTGTGTCTTTTACTCTGAAAATTGTCTGATCTCTTCTAAGTTTCCTGCCTTAATCCGTTGTCCTCGTTTGGAACATAAATAAAGTACATTTATTTTATTAGATTTTGAGTTAAGAAAACTGGTGTTACAGACTTAATATTGACGTGAACACAGTTATGAGAAAGAAGAAAGCGTTTCAGGATTGTTCTTGCCCAAATAAAATTTATCATATTTATCTTTTTGTATCGAATGGATTTGCAATTTTTAATTTTATTAATTAAGCTTCCACGCAAGCCCAAATTAAAAGAGAAAGTAAAATAATGAGTAGAAGGGGCTATCCTCGGTTAAAGGAGTCTGGATATGTTGAGCAAATGAACACCTACGCTCTGACCCGCAATGTCAGGAGTGACAACGCAGTAATCGAGCCCGAGGTGGGGCGTTTTAATGGAAAGTGTAGTCTTGTGGTTTGAGGATCGGGTGCACCACGGGCCCTAGCAGCCCCAAAGCAGAGGATGAATCAGTATGTTTCGAGATAAGAACGAGACACATGGGACTTAGGTGTACACAAGATGGGTCGCAGACGTTGGTGATGCTCTACGCTTTCCCCCGAGATGATGTCCTATATTAATTGCTAACTTATTCCACTTGCAAGCGCAAGCAGGTAGTAAATTTCACGATTTAAAAACAAAATATTTGCAGAAAACCAGCGGTGTTCATCTAGCTGTCAAAGACACTTTAATATTGTTTCGACTTGCTGATTGAATGGGAGGGTGAAGAAAATCAGACAGACATTCAAAGAGGTGAAACTCCAAGTGGTGCACAGAGGTCAGCAGATTTAATATAAGGCTAAAGGAACTGGCATGAGTGGTTTTTCCTGACATAGGGATTAGGTATAGTAGAACTTGACCATTAACAGTTGTAGAAAGTTTCTTTCCACTTTCAGAACTGGTATTCCTCTATCAGGTCAAGACGAAACCACTATGCAAGTGGTAATCTCATGCTAGCAGCAGTGGTTACACGAGGAATCTGAGAAATTATATCTTTTTAGAGATCCTTTTATACAGCTAATTTGAAGATTAATGAACTATACAAATCGTAAAATCTGCATAAAATTCTCCCATTAAATTAAATATCTTTGATTATCAGTTGCGGTTTGGAGTCCATTGATTTCCTCTTACATCGCAAAATGTCAACTATTTTAATTATGTGTTAGTAACCATTATAATTTATCTGTATTTATACATTAATTCCTTTTCAATCGGAATTTCTTTCTTCACTCACATCTCATTTAGTCAGTAATGGGTAATTCAGGAAAATACCAAACAATCAACGTATTTGTCCGTATTGTGCCTGCCACTTGAAGTTATTGCCATTGAAATCAACCAACTACCACCACCACTACCACAAATGTTTGTCCTTTTTTTTGCACATACATATGTGTTTGAGTTTGAGCCTCCACTTTATGGTGGAAATGAAAAGAAAACAATCAAAAGGATTTGCTTTGGTTTTTAAGTGACAGAGGATGAACGCACATATTCCCTAGTAGTGGGCGTACCCTACCCGAACACCACCCCAAAAAGCAAACAATAGAATCGAAAAAAAAGATTGGAACATCATATAGGAGAAATCACAAATATAACAAATCGATCCATCGAAGGATTTTGCTCTCTCGTTTGTGTCTTGGCTTCGTATCTGTGAACCAAAAAAAAAAGAAAAATAATAAAAACACATCCCTAGCTCAACATTGGTAGCACTAGAAGTCCGGATAGATGCTTTCATCACCTCTTAGACACACAGCCATCCATACTCGAAGAAGGTTATCTTCTGGTTAGAATCTCAAAGAAAAATAAAGAACAATCACATAACCGGATCACAAAAGTAATTCCTTGCTAATCGCATCCCATCTATCAGACCGTATACTGAGGGCTCAATCGAGGGGCCAATATAAGTCCTGCAAAGGTTACTTCAAGGTGGTTAAGATGGTAGTGACGTAAAAAGCAAGTAAAAGCAGGTAAACACTCCATGTGGTGAGTGTTTTGTTTGTTCTGCAGAATCAGAGGGAAGTCTCTAGGAAGTTCAGGGGAATTTCGGAAGGGTATGAGTTGTGTACCTACGACCACTTTATCCCCATCGAATTCGTATCACTTAGCGTTGCCTTAAAGAATAACAAAACATATTCGCATGGTACGCCTTGACACACATAACTTCAATAAGGCCAAAGCTAAGACCAGTTATTTTTTTATTTTTGCCAGGATCAAACTAAAAAAGGGTTACAGGAGAGACGAAAAGTTTCCTTTGCTGTTGTTGGCGTTGTTCTTTTTGACTTTTTCCGAGGGCAAATACGAGTAAATACATACATATGTACATCTTTGAATGCTTGGGAGGAGAAACAAGGGAGAAGAACCAAATTGAAAGGCAACAAAAATCCATGCTGTCCTTTCTTGTTTTTTCTATTCTATGGATACGAATACAATTGGCAAGTCAAAGACGACAGCTTAACCTATTGGCAATCTAATTTATAAAAATTTCCCTGTCATGTCCGAGCGAAAAGTTATATCCTTATCCCTTTGCAGAGAGATTAAGGAGCCAAAAGCACCTGCTTTACTCCTGTTACACTGTAACACTGTGACGGTCATGTCATTGAAGTTGTTAGCTCGAAAGCAACTACGTTTTGTCATTTTTATCCGTTTGTCCTGTTGATTTCAATACCCTTAGGATAGAAGAATATTTTTTTGTTTTATTTATTTTGTGTTGGTCCTTGGAAAGAATGTTTATTTTTCGATTTGGACATTTTGAATACGAAACAGGGATGTTACTTTTATTTCAGTGAATTTTACTAATATTAGGGGATGCAGAATGGGAAAATGGTTGTAAGCCCCGTACTCATACTCATTCATCTCAATTTCATCTCCACCAAAGAAGTCCTACGAGCATGTATTTTTTTCTCCTTCTTCTGGGTTGGTTTTTCCTTTTTATACCCGACTGTGACTTAGAAAAATGTCACATAAAGATGTTCAAAAATATGCAAGAGACAAGAAGCAAGAAGCAAAAATCATCCCCTCTGGGGACTTAACCCTTTTTCCAGAAAGACTTTCTCAGCATACGAATACATTTTGACTCGATTATCACATGTTATATTTCTTATTACTTCTATGTATGTTTGTTTCGTTTTAAAACATGATTCTTGTTGGATGTGTTCTTTGGGGGTTCTTGCTTGGCAAATTTCGAATCATTAAGGAAAAAGCATTGTTGCGCTTGTTGTCCTGTACGAGGTTCTATGACGTTGTTCCCTTGTCACTGGTGAAAGGTTTTTCCTTGCTCATTTTGTCTAGCATTCGTTTTCTTTCTGTTTTTATTTTTTTGGTTGTCGTCTTCGGAGAATGATGATAAGCATGTTTTTATTTTTCCTTAAGTATTTTTGTACACAAATTGAAGATGAAGTTCAAACCCGCATCCTGTTATAGTATGTGATGTGGTTGTATGTTGGGTACGTACGGATGCATCATTAAGGAATGACAATGTTGTCTTCCAAGAGTCGTTTGTCATTTTTCTTGCTCATGAGTTGCTGAATTGTAATAGAACTGATTAGTAGGGCAGGGGGACACTTTTGAAACACGCTCTAATTCGCTTGATAAACCGAAATAACATTTACAATATATTAGATATTATAGAAGGTCTGCGGTAGCAGGATTTTCGTTAATAGATCTAAATACGCTGGAATGAAAATTATCGAAGATGTTGTAATATTAGATTTGAATTAATTATCTGCAAGAGATGACGCAACACAGACCTTTTAGAAGTGCAAGGATAACAATTTTCTGTATTCTACTCTAAACTAAACAAGATAGGGTTATATACCAGGAGCAATACATTTTTATAGTGGGTTCTAAATCTACAATAGTGGAATAAGCCATTTCGTAATAGTGATCCGCGAGGACCCCTGGTCGATTTGCCGAGAATGTTTATAAAAGGTGATTTTTTTGCTGTTTGTTTTTTCAGTGTTCTATTTTTGACAGCTCACGCATGATTCGAGACATGTGTCAAAATCAAACATGCTCAGTTAGCAAGTAAGCAAGAGTGACCAAATTTCGCACCGATTTCGAGCTATTGGCCATCAAGCCCCCTAGTCGTGTGCGTAGAGTGCATACAGAAGAAAATATTGCTGCTGCCAATTGTGATTCAAAATTGGACTCTCCGTATGAACCACTTAAAACGTAGTCGTGGTCAACATTTACATGAGATAATCTTTAAAAAGTAAATGGCAAGCATTGATTTATCAACTCAAACAAAAATTTTATACACTTTTGCAATTTTCCTGTGTTTTTTATTTTTGACAATTAAAAACCAAACGCTTAAAAACCACCTATTAGTTACAAAGCCCCATTGTTCGATGTATTCAACGCAGGAGGTCGATTATATGTATAAAAATCATATTCTGCTTTAAATGGCACTAGCAGACAACTATAGTTTTCCAAGTTCTACAACAGCATTCTGACAACAAGGTATATTTATGTTTAGCGCAGAAATTCTCTGCGGTTGTGCTTTTTTGGTTAGGTGAAGTCTTTTAAATTTGCTTGAGAATCTCATTGTGCGTCAACTGTCTTTTGATTCCGGTCTTATGGGCATGCCGTAAAATGCCGTGCTATGAGAAACAGCTATGAGCTATGAGAATAAAAAATTAACTTAGCCAGGATAGGAATAAAGTTCACAATTCATGAACAGCTCTTAAACTGACATGAATGACATGAAAAAGGATAATGAAGACGACAACTTTAGATTTGGCTTATCATTCGTCAACATGCGTTTGTTTTCCAAGTCGAGACATAAAAAATTCTGATCGTAAGGAACTGTTTTGTAAAAATAGGTAGAGAGCCGAAGTGTCTGAGTCTGAAACAACAGCCAAGCTGTAATTATGACCCCAAGTAACTACTTTCAAGCTAGTTCTGTAGTGAGAGGCTTGTTCTCTCGCTATAGTCGAAGGCGGAGTTCGTTGAGTCACGGAAATCGCGGAATTTATGTGAGATTTTTGGGAGTTTTGTAAGACTCGTATTAACGCTAATAGGTGGTCTTTAAGCTTTAACAATTCACATGCGTATTTGGAGATATGAAAAAAAAAAACTATGTCTGTTACTATGAAAGTTTTCTTCTGGTTGATTTTCTGGGCAGCGTAATGGGTATGCATATAAGTATGTCAAGAACAGCCTTTAGCATCAATATTGAATGCCTCCGCACGAAGTAATTTAATTTTTTTTCCATTATTTTGCACTATGCCGATCTAATCGATTTGAAGCTTTAGGGAAATGAACAATCCTATTTGGGGTATCGAAAATTTAGTGAACATTGATTTAACTATTCATTCAGATAGCAAGCCGTTTTAAATCTTGCTTTGCACTTATGAATTCGCCTTTGACTTTCGTTGCCAAGCTGATTTTCGTTGCTTAGAGAAGTATGCGGGTTTTAATTGATTAACCTTCCACCCTATGAGCAATATTGATATTTCAATAAGGTGCGGTTTATATCTCCAATCACATCTCGTCTTAGCGAAGGTTGATAGAGCCGTAGTTGCATCTTTGGTTGGAATTCTTTCGCAAAAAGGTAACAAGAAAGAAATATTAGATATTCGTATGCCTCATAGGAAGTAGACATCAGATCTGTTTCGCTGTTTTATGTATTTTTGCCGGTATTTGCAAGGTAATATAAATCTCGAGCAAATAACTACGGACTAATTCTTACTATTGTGTCTACCTGTACCTGTGGGTTGATTTCCCAAAGTCGTAAGCAGAGGGATTTCAATAACAAT
This sequence comes from Volucella bombylans, assembly GCA_949129095.1. Taxonomy (NCBI): domain Eukaryota; kingdom Metazoa; phylum Arthropoda; class Insecta; order Diptera; family Syrphidae; genus Volucella; species Volucella bombylans. Next base: position 127,241,857 of record OX422140.1, on the reverse strand, counting down.
GGAAGAAATTTGTTGCCTCAAATTCGCTTTCAATATTCTGGCATTTGATTGATAGGCTACTTTTGCGTCGTATGAAACCACAATTAAAAAAAAAAAAAACAGTTAATGAGAGAAGGAACAATTTTCTCTCCGGGGATAATTTCAAAGAAAGTTAAACTGATGATTGTTGACTAGATGGGTATATGCGATATCTTGACAATTGTAAAATAATTTGATATGATTGATAACAAAGAAGAAAGGCTTCTTATGGCTTGTAGGGCTTAAACACGAGTAAACTTTGCATGTGTTTCACTTTCATATAAGTAATAAAATAATAGAATTGCGGATTAGATATAAGGGACTTGGATGCCCATCGCCTTAGGAAAGCAAATTAGAAAGAATTACCACAAACACGATATGTATGGCTAAAGCCGATGATGTACACTTTTCTTTCATATTTTCTATCGAGCAAATGTGATTAAAACTAACCACATTGTATTATTTAATCATTCAGAGGTATGAAGCTGGGTAAAAATACCAAAAGGGTGTCCACTAATAATCTCAGACAATTTCCTGAAAATCCTTTAGCATGAGTTGGAAGAAGTCAATCCCATTGTTAAAATTAATAAAATTACATGCGCCAAATAAAAAAAATCAACAAAACGAAACAATGGATTGCCCGACAAAGAAAATCCTCGCGTCAACAACGGAGTATTTTAATCAATCTGCAGCAGGAATATCACCTGAAGCCAATTCCGAAATTGATTTTCTCTCCAGGGGTGATGTAGTGGTAGCTTGTCTTGTCGGTTGCTATTAAATCCTCACAATCAAAAATGTTTCCAAAAGATTTCTACTCTATACTCGTACGAAGTCTACGAATTTATAAGATGTTCTCTTGTTGGTTTTTCATCAACCGCCGGTCAATTTAAATGGCGAAAATCAAAGGAATTTCAAGTTCTCAAGTTCAAGGGAACAAGGCCGAAACTAATTTTTTATCCACGAGGATGAATATGAAGTCTAAAAGTCTGTGGGAAAAATGGGAAAATTGTTTTTGACGGGTAAATAACTAAATTGCAAACAAAATTGCGCAGGCGAAAAGCCTGAATTATTTATGTAAGCTGTCTCGCGATGTCGAATTATTCGATTCAAAACCAAGTTCTTAGAAACATATAATATATATATATATATATAACGCCACAAGTTTGGAGAAAAAAATAAAAAAAATATTTCTTTTTGGTTTTTTTTTATTTGTTTTTTATTTATAAACTTACCCCAACAGCATGACTTTGATCGGTTTTAAGTTCACGATGATTCGAAAACTGAACATAGACCATGCGACCTCGCATTTGTGGTGGATTGTGTGTATAACAGGTTACCATTGATGTGGCAGAGGCCTCATCGGCCATCTCAAGAAATGCTTGGTTTTTACCTTTCAGTACGAGAACGTTTGTGACACGACCGAATCCTACACCCAACGATATGACGTCTGGTTCGCTGGATTCGTTTGGAATGTTTCTAAGGTGAATCACTCTGGATGGTTTGCCTGGAAAAGAAACACAAAGCAAAATATACAATATACAAGCAAAAGACATACAACAAGTTGGGTAAAAAATTTCAGTAAGATTTTTGTGAATTTTTAAATTTTCCTAAGTTTAAATTAAATAATGTTATTAGCAGCAAGTAAATTCGACTAATGACGAATTCCGACAGAAGAGGGATTTGTTAATATGATGCTTTAATTCGAGTAATCCTTTTTATAATTTACAAATATTAGACCGCCATCTGAACACGGCGATATTTCACGAAACTTGAATCAAACCTTACGCAGATGCGCTTTCGAGTTAAGAATACCATCTACTTTAATATAATTGTAACAGAGTTCGTAAGAAATCGAATCCATTCAAACGGCTTGCACATAGAGCGATGAATCTATAAATCAACCAATATAACACAATATAAAAAAGTCGGCAAACATCGAAGAAATTAAAACGCTTGTCTAAACGTTAACGCAATCGCTTCAAGCTTCTTTTTTAATGATCTTGGAGATATGTGCCTTTAAAACACTCAATCAGGTGGGTGTGATGGTTACGGCTAGAATTTTTGAAAAATTTTCTCGTAATCGGTAGGCGAAATTATGTATACAGCATGTATACAGCATTACGTGGGAGAGGTATTTCTGAAAAGAACATCATCGTAATAAAGTCTACATATGAGGGTCATATGGTTTTTGAGTCCAAAGCATTGATACAAATTACATATCCATCTGTGTTGTACTGTCGGAAGAAACCAAAGGACAATGATATCTTACCTAAAACTGAATATTGTCCAGTCAAAAGTATTAAATAGTATGGGAAGACAATACGTTCTCCTTACCCAGTCCGGTGGAATAACGGGTCGTACCATCGCGCAAAAGAGTAAGGACGGATTCGGCGATTTATGTACCAATTTGAACTAATTTCTGATACTGATATATTTTCATAGGCCTATTTTTGAAAAGAAATGTAGCCGCAAAATCAGAAAAAGGCAAATATCTGAAATGTATATCCGATAAACGAAAAGATATTACATGACATTATTACCTCCGTAGACTTGCACCTACTTTAGTAACATTTCAACAGAATTCCTTTGTATTTTAAAATAGTTTCGGCTTTGATTTTCAAAAGACGGTAAGAAGGAATTTAAAATTCTCCTTTGCTAATGCCGATGTACGAGTACATACCATACTATTGTACTTCTAAGAGAGTAAGACATTTCCGACCACCCTCCGAAGAAGGACTTGTTTAAAATCCTTTACGTATAGATATGGTTTGTATTTATTCAATATATTTCTGTCATGGCATTACAATTTCCATATTTGTAAATAACTTTCCATTTTTCCCCAATTTTCAGGTGACAATTGTAATTGTGTCTGCATTTTTCACACCGCCTAATACCAATTGGTGTCCTTTATTTTTACTTTCATTAACACTACTTTCTAGTCAGCTTCTATTTCTGTTTCTTTCTCTAAATACTTACATACATATATACATACATACGTATAAACTTTGGCACCTCGCTAATACGTAAATCCTAGCGGCTTAAATAATTTCTAACAAATTGTCCCCAGCATAGGTGCATACACCGCTAAACAAACAGACACAAAAAAAAAAAAAAAAAAGTAAAAAATTAAGGACAACAAAGAGAAAACCATAAAAAGGATCTCACAGAGGACGGAGAATGTGTTGACAAATATGCAAATCAGGACGACCTTTTACTCTTCTGGCGCGTACATACAAAAACCCGAAAAGCCCAAGAACAAAATGCTTCAATTTAAGAAGATTACCAACTTTGTTGCAAACATGTTAACCCCCAACCCCAACGCAACAACAAAACCCTTATGGGCAGAAGGTTCTAAAATAAGGACACAACCGCTGAAACAGGGAAGCTGCGAAACACGAAAAAAAAAAATACTCACACGGGTTGAAGTTCTTTTATGGTTGATTCTTTCTCAATTTTTTTTTTGGTCCTTCGCTTATTAAGGCTTTCACCAGCGCTGTCTTCGTTTGTATGTTATTGCTGGCTGTTAGCGCTTTTATTGTCGTTGGTTATGAAAATTTAACGTTCCACCCAGCACAAATAAAGACATACAACTCTTTATTCACAAAAAAAAATGCAACGGATTGCATCCCAGAGTAAACCGTGTACAGGATACAATAAAAGCAACTGCACACAAGTACCCGTATATGCGGCACACGAATATTGTTGGTTGTGTTCGGGGAAGAGCTTCTGGCAAAGAAGCGAAAATCCCCATTCGTCGGCTGAGTGATTTTATTTATGAACACCGGACAACTCCAGCTCAGAACTTTACTCTTATTTTTTCGACAGATTCCATCGTGGTTCTGTATTTCTGTAGTTTTTCTGGGCCGTTTTAACGTTGCACATATTTTCTTTTATTTTTTTATTTTCCTGTGTCAGGTGGATAAGCGAAAACAGGATAAGAATAATATTCAACTGTCTGTGGATGTCTGGTTTTGCTAGCGACCAATGGTGAGAATCACACGATGAAGACGCGGGTGTCAAAGGGACGAGCTTAAATTTTTTAATCTCATTTATTAATAAATGAACCCAGTCACGTGAGTTTATTAAATAAGGATTTTGTTTTACGCTTTTCTTCCATAAAAATTGTTGGTGTCTGTATATGTGTTGAAAATTTTACTGATAAGATTCAGCCCTACAAAAGAATAAAATTATTATCCTAAAATAGCCTTTTAAAACCATATTTCTTTCTCTAACGATCACGATGCTTTTCTAATTCGCAGTAACACAAGATATCGTAGAGCCTATGCCTGGACCGAGTCATTGGATGCTGGAGACATTTGTTTGAAGGGCACAAGACGTTTATGTTCAAGTAAATATAATCCACGGCTAGATTTTAATTGATGATGAAATTGTAAAACATCTTGCATCCAGTCCCGCAGTCAATAAACAACACTTCTCGGGTGATATCATTTACAAGTGAAAATCTATCTCAATTTGGCCGGTGTTTCTCACAAATAGAGAAGGAAATTCAGACTTTAGTTTGGATGGTGAAAAGATTTTAAGCCTATGAAAGAGTCGAATTCTGGCACTAAACTTATAGTAGGACTTTGGAGAACATTTTTTAGCCTACATCAAGCCGAATGGAGTTCAATGGAGCTTACAATAGAATTTTGGTTCGAACGTCCCTAGGAAAGAATCATCAGACTGGTGCTAGCCATCAGTCGGACTTTCTTTCTATGAAAGAGCACGGAGAAGATGGACAAACAGAATGGAATGTAGGAATGTTCTGCGTGTGCATGATCTGTACCTTTTGACATTTTTATCGACATTGAGCATGGTTTTGATATTGCATTTTTTTTACGGCATGTGTACATAACTGGACCAGACAACACCGCGTAAATGTATCATCAGCTTTATGGGGAATTCTACGATTCCTGTGGCGCCGTAAATTGAATATGGTTTTCAATAAAGCAGACCTCAGGTAATCTGGGAAAAATAATAAAAAAATTTTATTTCGATATTTTTGATTGTGTGTTTTTTTTTTAAATCCCACACATACGCGGCAATAATACTGTCGGTACTCAATAGGATCTGGTTAGTTTTTAACAGCGCGAGCAGCCATTCCTGTTGATATTATCTTCTACGTATAATATTCGCATCTCCGGGCGTATAAGTGTAAAGAAAATATGTAAAACTCGAATTTTCAGACTTTCAATTTCGATATCCGGAACACTGTTCGATATAAATTGTTTTTATAATTTTTCTCAGATTCTGCTTTATTGAAAACCACACTTACGAGTACTTTGCGGCGCCACAGGAATCGTAGTATTGCCGCTTTATGGATTAAAGTAATGCAAATGGCACTGGCTGGTTTGGTATGAACTTACATCTACTCCCAGATATATTCTGGTAACGTAGCTGCAGTTGTAGATGAATAACAGGCATCTGTCTTACAGTCAACCCATTAAAAACTGAATTTGACCTTTTGGCGATAGGGAGCAAGTTGACTGTTAACTCAACTAGAACGGAAAGTCTCACCATGCCTTTTCCAACAAAGGTAAGTAAGTATGTGTGTATTATCCTGGGTGGCAAATTTACTTAGTAGGTAAAAGGATTTGATATCGGCCCTAACTAATAGCCACAGTTACCAAGATCTTCCTTGTTATATGTACATATAACATAGTTGCTGAGAGGTTTTCTTTCCACCTTTTCAAATTTGACAGCGCAGTAGGTAAGATGTCGCTAATTAAAATGTTTCCGTACATTGAGACTCCACTGATAAAATATTTTTGTAAAATTAATGAATATACGTATCTCTTTAATTACTATTCCAGGGGATCGTATTTTAAGATTATTTTTTTGTAACAAGGAAGTTCTGGGCTAGGAGGTAACTTTATGCAAAACTAAATCGTTCCAAACTATTCCAATTAATAACAAAAGTATCAAGTCATTGTGGACTTTTCTTCCCATCAATGTAAAGTCGGGAGAAAAAATCAAATAAATCAAAAAATAATATGCGTGTACGAAACTATAGCAACTTGACTCAACCCAACTTGTTGAATCTTATTCGTGAGTGGCTAACCACTTTTATAGTAAATCAATTAAAATGCAATTAGCTGCACAATTAAATTCAATTTGTTTTGTCCTCAAGTATTTCACTAAATATTTTTTTTTGTTATTGGTTTCGAAGTAATTAATCGATCAATTAAAATTCTATTAGAATAATTTACATATTCAATAGGAGTCCTTCAAAGGAATCTTTACACTTATGTAACACTGCACTTGTCTCTCTGATGTGTCTCATTTGAACTTATGTAGATACCCATCCATTTCAATATCCAGACAATTATATTCCACTGGTATGTTACCACCATTGAATTAACCCCGACGTGGCTTCTAAGATCATATATTATACATATCTATTTCAAAAATTTAAAATGTCCAATAAAATAATCCATGATGCCTGAAATGAGTTCACATTGTTGGCAATACTTTCCCTGGAGTTATATATATTTTGCCTTTGCAAAACATAAAATATCAGACGAATTGTTTTCTATTGAAAGGACATATGGAAATATGTATGTCAAACATGGGTTTTTATTTTTTTTCTGTAATTAAAATGTATAGCAGCTCTTCAGACAACTAAATTGCTAGCTAACATGTCTATGTCCAATTGATGACACCATGTGATGAGTGCCGGATATCCTTGTACTTTGTATTTCAAATCCCTTTTGCATTATTGTTTGCTTTTAATTGCGCATTCGTCAGCAGATAGATGGTGATATCTAAAATACAACTGAAAAAATAATTGATACCAGTAGATGCGAAGTAGAGAATGAGGTGGTAAAAACAACCATTCTAGATTTATTGTCCTCTCCCGTTGTTCAGAGTCAGACAAAAGGATCGATTGCAGCAGGACGACAACTACAACTTGATAGTTCTTTTTTCCCCTTTTTTAATTTTTCTTTTTATCTGCACCTGTGAGCCAACTTCATCTACTAAATGCACTTCATTACACTCGTATGAAACAATTTCATTTTTCGATTCGTCGTTCTTTGGAAAAAAAATTAAAAAGAAAACCTACAGAACATTCGAAAGGATACAAAAATACATACTTGAAAAGAATAGAAGAGAATCGGTAGACTAAACTTACACTACGATTCGTATACAACATGTAGCGAAGTACATTTCAATTATCCTTTGTCCTTTCGACACACTATTGAGTATTGCAAGAGAAAGGCAACTATAATACAAAAAAAAAGAAGCAAAAACCGATTGTCTTTGCCATCTGTTTTCAGGGCTTTAAAAAAAAGCTTCATAGAAATGAAGAAAGAAAGGGATATTTTAGAAAATAGTTGAAGAAAGATTGTCCAGTTTCTCTCGGGAACTATCGTAGAAGTATGGATACTTCTACCAATCTGATTAGAGGAAACACTTATTCACACATACAAGTCATTGAAGCATTCCATTTTTTTTTTGTCTTGTTCATGAATGAAGTCTATTCGAATAGTCATCGTCGAACCCGTCGTCCATCACCATGTTTGTATATAATTTCGTTTAAGCTTCATTTCCGGTCTGAACTAATCAGAAATTGTAATTTCCGAACACTTGCGACTATTTTGCAGGATTTCTCCTACACGGTTAGATTTTTTCCTGACACCAATTTGGAATACACTGAATGGCATGCTTTTTTTTACTACTATTTGCATATGATGATGGGCAGTCTTGCATGAAGTGAGTGGAAAAGCAAAATGGATATTTTATTGATTGCTCTCTTAGGGTAAATGACTTCTGATGAGGAAGCCTTGGTATTTAATATTTAAATAACACTGGGATAAAGTTTGACGAACTTGTCAATTAATATGCTGGTTGCTGCAAATTTTTTCCTCGGCAAAAAGTTAAAAATGGGACCAAAGATCGACAGAAAACTTTTGTTAAAGATCGCTGAGGAACTCAGAAATCCTTTAAGCAATGTAGAAAGTGCTACATTTCTTTATACCAACGGTTACACAGTTATTGTTTGATGTTGATTTCTTAGAGCCCCAATCCAAAGAGGGCATATAACACCATATAGTTTTATGAGCTCTCATGCTCATATTTAGTATTAAAACTCTTTGAATTAAAAAAAGTTTACAAAATCTTTATTTTTTCGCTCCAAGTTACAAAAGTTATTAATGGTTTACAATTTGTATGTTAACGTCACGCACGAACTAAAAAGACTGACTACGCTAAATAAGCAGTATGTGCGACAAGCCTTGATTCAAGCTCCAACTCTATCTTATCACAAGATGGAGTTGGAGAGAATTATAGGAAAGCTTATGCAATAATTATAATGGAGATTTAAACTTATGTTACGTGTCTTAATATGTAACAATATGCTTATACTCAAAACAGCAAAGTCGAAATTATAAGGTTTTTTTAAGTGGGTAAGTACCTGAGGTGCATTTACATATATTTCCTCCTACGGAAGACAAATGACCCATTATTTCAGAAACCTTGCATACACATATATTTTTACAAATTTTGAGGTACAGCATTTTAAGGAAATATAAAATATATGTTGTACAGAGCGTTTTGTATTTTTTTCCAACATTTTTCACTATAAACTACAAAGTGCATTGAATTTTAAAATCTGCTGCACAGCGTAGTTTCCCACTGATGCTGCCAACATAATAAGATAATCAGATCTGTATCGTCTGTAGTTTTGAAGATAATGGGGCAAATGTACAAAAGAAGCATAAATTTCAGGAGAAGCACAAACATAAAGCTTATTTTTTTGTTATTAAAAAATATTGAAAACATATATTTATAGTAAATAAAAAAATAATGAATTCAATAAACAAAAATAGCCATATCTTGGAAAGGAACTAAGCAGATTGGAGGAAATTGGATCCGTGGTTTGCGAGGTAGCACGACACAGCGCGTCATTCGTGATATCATGCCTTGTTCCCCACTTTGACTAACATTTTAAACCACTTCTATAATAAATTTCAAGAAAAGAATGCGGTTTGTCGCATTCAGTTCCATATTAAGTTTATACAATATTAAATAAGTCGATTTTGTGTTCAATTCGGAGGTCCTTATGGCGTTGGCCCATAGAAAGAGTGATAGTGATGGTCTGCGCTGTTTGTGCTTTCAGTGCTTGATGGTGGGTTTCTTATAGTATTTCCGTATTTCCCATTTAAAATTTAAAAATGACATCTACTAGTGAACACCTCATTCGATATATTCGACAAAAACAACTCGACGATGAAACCTAGTTTTATGCGACACAACTTATTCGTCACACATTTCAATTGATCACGGATGACGCTATACATCCTGGATACAGGACGACAACAAGTGCGCATCGATTTACAACTCATTGGATCAATCGCAGTGTAAATATCTTGAAGAATATGCCAAGATCATAAAATCTGTGGGTTTTTCTCCAAACTTACTGATGATTTTTTTTTTTACTATTGTTTCTTTTATAAGAAAAAAAATTTGTAAAACATTATGTTAGTTAGGCATTTTCTGGAGAAAAGTGACCTCAAAGTCAAAAATTAGGATAGACTTAGAAATTGAATAGGTATCTAAAGACTCAAACAAGATATCAACTTTATTTAAACGCCGTTACAAAGGCTAGTAATTCTTCTAAAAATAAAGTCCTACACGAAGTTTCTAGCATTAGTACTAACAGAGCAAATTCCGTTAACATGGGTCAGGGTACACCAAAATAAGCCTTTTCTTAAATCCTCGATAAATGATGTCAACATTGGAGATAGACCCTTACTGTAGAACGATTTTTTTCTTAGAATATGCCCGGGAATCATTTCCCAAATTATCGTTGACGAATTAGAAGACACCCTGGATGTAGCCAATACACACTTGGGCTACAAACTACTCCAAGAAAAAACCTGTAACACAACCAAGATTGTGTAAGAAAGTATATAGTCGGGAGAAGAGAAGCAAATCTTCTTTAAGAAGAAAAGCCCATCTAAGGTGCCACTTCGAGGAAATTAAAGCCAGGTAATAGAAACAACATCCGTTAGTATCAACAAAATTAAGCAGCTACCAGTTGGCTTTAAGCCGTAAACGTAGATTTTGGTGATTTTAACAAAAATCATGTCAACAGATTAAAGGGAATAATACGAGTAGATGCATTTACACTTAAGCAGCATTTTCACTGCTGAATTAGAGAGAAGGACGAAATGAAAGAGAGAGGAGGCATATAGTGGTCTTATATGATCTTCCAGTGATGTATGCATATTAAAGAAAACCTTACGGAAAAACTTTCAAATACCATATTATTTTCGGAGCTGCACCTCTTAGCAGTTCTCCAGTATTTATTTTTTTTTTTTCTTTTTAAGAAGTCGGCCACTTTGTCATTATATTCATTATAGTCGTCAAAAAAACAGATGCGTAACATATCAGATGTCATTTTCTAATGAATGACTAGTTGGTCATTGCATCGGGTTTGGAAGACTGAAAAATCCTAAACTGTCTATTGCCTTAGTATTTGATGAAAATTAAACTCTTTACAATACTTCGTCAAAGTTTTGATGTGAAAAATGGGAATGAAATCAGTCTGTTTGACGGTTTCTTGATATGCGGACAGCAAAGTTATTCTCTGGATATTGAAGTGGAGGAAAACCTTACTTGCCATGATGACAATTTACCCTGCAGCAAAGTCGATTAGCTAACAAACAATTCATATTTCCCCTAACTTGACGCTAAACATTGCACTTAGGAAATTCATTGTATGTAGCATGAGCACGCAACACGTTTCAGGAATGATTCCGCGAACACCTCATATGCTTAATGCTCATGACTTCTTGCCCAAGTCTTCCTTTAATGACAAATCTACGATGGTTCTTCACTCTACAGCAATTATCATAGAAGATCTCACGGTTTTAGTTTATTCATTTATTTATTTTTTTTTTTCAATAAAAGAAAACAGTTTTCCACGATATTCTTATGCGATTTTAATGGAAAGTTTGAGTAGAAGAAACGAGAGAGCGGGGACCATTTGAAACAGCTCTTAGAAAAAAACAGAAGCGTGAAACTAGAAGCTGATGGTGGAAATTAGAAGCTGTGTGTCCATTTTCAAAAAGGTTGGCCGGCTCATAGGCAGAGACGTTTAACAAATCGGAAGCACGCTGACTTAATATTCATTTACATGATCCAATATAATTAGAAAGCAGATGAATAAAATAAAAAGCGACCAGGGAACACAGTGATGAAGAATGATTTCATAAAATACTTGTTTTCACGAAAATTTAAAACAAATTTAGTAAACAGCATACACGTTATTTGGAAATCTTAATCGGTGACATGTCTATCAACTCCAAGTCTGTTGCAAAATCCATATAAACGTACTGGAAAAAATAAAATTGCCTTAAAAACAAAATGAGTTGTGAGCTCACAAATTTCGTCGACACACCGCGAGAACAACAAATTAATTATGTTGCTGTAGAATAAACTTTTCGAATAATAATAGAAATGCAAAACATATGCCGTTGTTCGCAATCGTATTTATCTTTCATTTAATTGTCGAAATATATCATTATAGCACCCTTTAAGTATAACCATTCAACCCCAATCAACTGGAAGGAGAAGAGATGAGTGAAACGTTTATTTTTAATCATTGCTATCCTAAATAAATTTTAATTGCTACACACTACAGGTGACTTCACAACTTAAGGGAATTAATTATCTGCATGCATACGGTTATGTTAATACGTATGTACAGTGTTTACATACGTATATCCGATTGTAATCGAGAGACAAAACCACGTTTAAAACATTCCACAAGAACACTGAACAGGAACTTCAACAAAACCCGCCTAAAGGGTGGCGAAATACGAGTAAAACAAAAATATTCCTACCCACAGGTGCCTGTGTTGTGTGAGAGGGAGTGTATCTGAAACAACGAAATCAAACAATTATTTTAAATTTAAATTCATCGCACGATTTCACAACAACATCAACGCGTAAAAGAATACAACGACATATCGACAAACCCAGTAACTCAGTGATGGCACGTTGATGTGTTTATTACGCAAATTAAAAATACATCGTATCAGCAATAATTATCAGTTAATTAGGTTTCCATTGTTTCTTATGGAAAATTTGATGGCAATTGATCAGGTTGGTATCCTCCTTAAAATCAACTCCCGAACAAGTCAACCCTCTTAAAAGCTCGGCGTTTAACAACCACTGTGGAATCATTTTATCGATCTTCAGATTTATTCGCACCTTTCTACACACAATATATACACACGCATTACTAGGTGCGTATGTATACTTGTACATATACTAGTAGAACAGCGATTTCCTTTGCTCTTTTGAATTTAAAAGAGTGGAACACCATCCAAGGCCTAATCTGTACTCTCTGCACAAAAAAAAAAAAAGTTTTAAGGGATGAACACGGAAATCAGTTGATAAATGAGATCGAATGATACGCCTGCCCACCATATCAGAAGGAGTAATTCAAATACCCATGCAATGCCCAGCGCTGCGTAACCCTTGTAATGAATAAATGATGATTTCACTAGTTGGCACGCAAAATGTTTGCATCGACCCTTATTACTTTCAATGTCAGCAGGAGGCAGTTGCCGGTGGATATACTACATTCAAAGAGAAAAAAAATAATTTGTTCATTTTGCAGCCATGTTTCACACCGTAGCCGGCAACCGATATAATTTACAACCAATAGATTGGAGATTGAAAGCGACCCCCTGAAATATCGATTGTCCGTTTCCCAGAACATTGCGAACATGTGCAAAATGAAATACATCCCCTTTGGGCTTAATTAGTTACAATTAATATTCTTAATTTGCATAGTAAGGGTAAAGCACCGCACCATCATTGGCCATTTGGGGTTGCTGTTCTTAGGAAGGTGGATAGAGGATGCTGTCATAACAAGAATTTTTATTAGCAATTTTAATTGAAAATCCATTCCGGTTTTGGATATGGAAATGCATCCATCTACACGAGGATTCGTTCGTCCATAGCAAGGACCTTTTACAGATCGCTGGCCTGAATATGTGCTCATTTGGGCGAACAAATTTGACCTATCCGTATTGAGTTGCATACGCTAGTGCGTAATACGAGTAAATTGTCGAGAATACTGCAGGAGACAATTTATTATTTATTAAACAGAAACAGATTATTAACTAAATGGTAGACATGGTTTTACAACAGTGTTTGTAAAATGAATTTGACTGAAAGCTGCAGAGTCAGAGCATAGCTATGGAGAGAAGTAGAAATAGTAAATTTGATTAGCTGACATGCAAAAACATAGATCTGTCCTATAACGATTTGTTTTTTTTTTTTTTTCACAGAACTTGAAACTGAATGTCTACATAAATAACGATCGATATTTGCTGCCAAGTAGTTTGACGAATCCAGTTTTAAAATATATTGTTTCTACTGAAATGGAAAGAGTACTGTGCACACGTAATCTTGAGATCGTATTTGGTTTGGCGTATCCAGTCATAAAAATCGCTCTGCATGTGGGAATGCAGCAGTGCTTGAATTTAAGAGTCCTGGGAAAGCTAGAAGGACAATAAGCATCCTGCTTTCTTTAGGTCAATACTTGAGAAGCTTGAACTTAGCCTAACTAAAATACAGCAGAATCAGTAAGGCAACGAAGAAAAATATTGGGAATGCTGATTAAGAAAAACCCAATATAGATGCTGATAGTTAAGTCTACTAACTTTAAAAATAAAATTTAACAGAAACAATGTACAGTACATGATTGACGTACTTACTATACTCTGGATAAGAACGCAAATGCCTAAACGAAAAACATACGCACAGTTGGACCATGCTGATCGATGGAAAACATATTTCTAGTATACATAGATGCTGTACTTACAGAGGTGCGCGTATGCACTCTGATAGATCATGATACGATGACAATGCTGTCGACAAAAAACAAGTCAGTTGCTCATCATTTGAATCATCGAAGGGATACAGGTCTCTCGAGGGAGATGTTCACTCCATAGCTTACACCTTAGATCCAACGACGTTTGACCGATACTACAAACATGCTCTATGAAATACTGATCGCCTGTCGGTTTTTCACAATGATCACAAAATTAGAACTGATATTAAAATTGGGGTGTATTGAAATAGAAATAGTTTGCATACGAGTATAGATACTATGCCCCGATAAGCTTTGCCAGATTGAGCTAATGATCGATAATGCTACAGACAAAGAGTTTTAGAATCCCAGCCCCTTAGTACGAAACATAAGAAAAGACCGAATTTTCCCTTCAAGGATTCAGAAGATGAAAGAAAGTTTAATGTGATAAACTCAAAGCTGCATGCCAGTGTTTGAAAATGGTGTAAGGCATCTCTTTCTCAAAAACCTTCAACAGGTTGACAACCCGTTAAATAAATATAATAATTGTAAGTATAAGTTTTCCATGAGATTTCAAATATATTAATTACTACCTGGTAATTGCAGAATTCTCCAGTCGAGAATTAAGAAAAATTAAGTTAATGTCAAACAACAGAAGGATATTTAAGAACCAACTGAATTTTAATTAGTTCGCAGTGGTAATTTTGCTAAGCAAGAAAGGAAGTGCTGTGATATTTGCCATATCTACAGATCATAGACATCTGGATTTCAATAATATTGCCAGGATGTCATCCTTAATTTGCATCAACGGATTGATATGTGTCGCCGTAGCCATGGTGAACATTTGAGATAATATGTTTCACACAATTTATCGATCAATAAACCTTATTCATTAAAAAATTAAAATCATTCCAATGCAATATTTTTTTTAATTAATACTTTCATGGTAAAACCCTTACTGGCCGAACCTCTAAGAGTGGGAAAAAATGTCTTCAGGAATCGTTTAACAGCCGTCTGGAGTGGATAGCAAGCTTCTAAGGATGTTAAATTTAATCTACCCTAATTGAATATGAAAAGTAAATTTACGGTTTATACTAAGATGTAAAAAAAGCAGCAGTCAAGTAAAATAGAAAATTTTAACTTTGAATGAGAAAAACACTGTCATTATTGAGTAATGAGGATTCTTAGTAGTTATCTTAACAAAATTTGAAAGGGGTCAAATCCTTGAGAGAAATTCATCGTCGATTAGGATTCAATGATTCAATAAGAGGTTTTTAAAAAAAGTCCCCAGACCGGGATATGGAAGCACCCAAAATTGCAATACTCTAAGAATCGTCTACCATATAAAGAGGACAACGTTGACGAACCGGTTTATTACTGCACCACAAGTAAGGAGATATATAGTGGAAACCACCGGTATGCGCAGCCGTAACCAAAGTTCAAAGACGGCTTAACGTAGCCGGTTTATTTGCTTACCGGATGGCAAAAAACAGCTAGCTACGACAATAATTAAAAAAAACCGTTTGGAATAGGCAAGATAAGGGCAGAATAGGACATGGAGAACCGTTGAAGGGAGAATGTGTTGCAGCTCGTCCGTAGTCGTCTAATGGTGTCATGGTTTGGAGGATCATGGCTGCCGGTGGAGTTAGAACTCTTTTGCTAGTGGATTGATCCATAAATGTTTTAAGGTATAAAGAGGTTAATGAAAATGGGGTGGTTCCCACGATAAAGGAAGTGAGCCAGTATTACTCCGGTGTCCTGTTTCAGGGCGATTCTGCCCTGCTAAGACCGTAACTAAACAATGAATTGACCACTGTTATTTTGGTAATTTTATCAATCTTTATGCTGTTTTAATCGATTTTAACCAATCGTCTTCCCAGGTTCAAAGGTAAAAAGAAGAACTTGGGTTAAATTCACTCCATTGGCCCGGGAAGAATACTGACATGAATCCTATTGGTGTCGATGAATTTTGACATGCATTTTGGTATCAAAAAACTCAGAAATAAAAAGAAATTTGCAAGAATTCAAATTCAGAAACCACATCGATAAAATTTGGTATGAAGAAATTAACACAATACTTTACGATTTAATGCCAAACAGGGTTGTATCCTTTATAAAAGCCAAAGGCGCCCACACGCTATTTTGAAATGGGGACAGTTTTTGTTTTTTAATTTTAACAATTAAATTACACTCATAAAACGAACAAAGTAATGTTAAATCTATTTTGTAAATTGTAAAAAATAAATCAAACAGCATAGAAACTCATTTTTAAAGGGTATAATAAGTAAGAATATTTTTTTTGGAATAACACGACACTCACATTGGTTCTTTGTGGTTAAACCACTTAAAAAAGACCTATCCGCTATGAATACAAACGAGATATCTTTACATTTGCAATACCACAGTAAACAGAGCAGGTCAAAGTTTTACTTAAGTTCGGAGATACTTACTGCAACTTAATTTTAGTTTGTTATTTAAAAAGCTATCAGGGTGGATAAATCATAAAGCGTACTCATATATGAGATCTTGGAGAAAGGAATACGAGTCATAAAGTAAACAAAACAAAGAATTTCACATTTTGTATCAAACAAATTTTTGAAAATTCTAGAATATATCATATTTAAAAAAAAAATATGTGTACTTACAAACTCCTCCCAAAACTGTGCCCGAATCTAATTTAGCTTTTTTTGTTGCTAGATCTTGATTATTATTGTCTGAAGCTGGGGCCATAACTGCTGCTTGACTCAAAAGTTCGTCACTTCCTCTCTGAAAATAAAACAGAATTGAAAAAAAAAAATAATTAGCATTTAAGCACATCAATATTCTTTGAATTCTTTAAAAAAAATATCTTAAATGTTTATATATAAAATCCATCAATTATTACACGTAATAAATCACTTCTATAACAAGAATCAACCCTTAAAACCGCAAATCCACCCTACCGAACACTCATTAGCAAAGTTTAATTACCATCACATAAAAAGCTTTTACAAAGCGCTTATTAACCTAGCAACAGCATTGTTACACATGAGCCATTATGAAGCGTCCATAAACGATCCATGAGCCCAACCATAAGCATAAACTCCAGTTAAAGGGGCTGGAAAAAAACTCACACCCCTCACCGACAAAAAAGAACCAAATGAAGACACCACTGGTAGGAGGAAAGAAAAACCTTAACGCATTTCTATTTCATTTATCAAAAACCAAAAGATGCGAAGGGCTCTGAATAGAATTTGGAAACCAATGGCAATGGAAACACAAAAACGCTAGCTCTTGTTTGCTAAAAAGAGTACTCTGGTTACCCACCATTAGACTAACTGACTCCTTATTCATTAGCATCCCTTCACCAGCATGAGTTCTCATCTGGTTCTCATGTAACAAAAGTAATACACCCAAGTTTAGATTCCCATACACAGGTTCGAAAAAAAGACAAGTAAAAAAAATGAATGTTTGCACGAATCCGTAACCGTCTACCGACCATCACCGGCTAACCGGAAAAAACCATACTTCTACAGATACATTTTCAAATACGCCACTTCCGGTTTCAAATAAAACTGGAATTCATATGTACAGACATTTAGGTACTCAAATACTCGTATGTATGTATAGGTAGACAAACCTATATAACTGTATGGATGGCCTAGGATTTTTTCCCTATAAAACGACAGCTTACACATTAGAATACCTACGGGTCTGTTAGACCAGATTCTATAGAAGTTGCTTAGGTTTTATTCATCACAGTAACCAAACGAACGTACTATGTACGTACGTAAGTACCACCAACGTGCCAATTTAACCATAGGGTTGAGCATTGTATATTTTCCATTCCACACAGCAGTAACAAGAAACAAAAATAATTATAAAAAAACTAATACAATAAAAACGCCTTTAATTGGAACTTATAACACAAATTTCGGAAAATGAATCACCGAAGACATCATTCTGACGAGCTATCGCTAGGGCTGGTCCTTGAGCATAAAGAAAGATCCGCGAAAGGACATATGAGGTACCTTACAATTTTAAGTTAACAGAGCGCTCGTATTCATACAGTTTTCGTACAGTTTTAGATACATTTTCCTACTCTGTCATACAGTTCGTGGGTGTAGAGAGTGGGAAGAGAAAAAAAGGAAAATTGGTTGGTTAAAAGGATTCCACCTCATTAACAATGTAAATATGAGAACGGGTTTTCGTATGCTTCAGCCCGTAACTGGTGCTCCTGATGTTCCCGACGTTCCTGATGGTTCTGATGCTCTTGAAGGCAACGGAGGGGCGCCCCTGATGGTCCTGATGCTTTTGCTGCTTATTGCTTAATTTATAATGAAGGTACTTATTTTGCGGGTAGAATTATGCAGGAAAGTTTTTAACAAGTCTAGGAGTGGATGCATGGCTTTTTTTTTTTTTTTTTTTTTTAACGAAAACCTATACAAGAAAATAAAATGTAAAATACCCTTTACATCCCAATTAAAGGATGATTCCCTTTATGCGACTTGGAACAAGGAAAAAAAATATATAAAGAGACACGCGTACGTACTAAAAAAAAAAAAACTCACAGCAAATGAGTGGTAAATCAGACACAAAAGCAAATAGAGAAGAAAGAAAAAATGGTTACCTAATTGAGTTGATGTATACTCACATTTTGGGGGCCAATTTAAATCAGAGAGCTTATAATTGGGGGATGTTACCACGATAATTTGTAGGGAAATCTTGTCCTAAGAGACAGGGTATGGCCTAGGTTATTGCTTAAATTTATTTATGGGAAGCGATATTAAAGGTATATATGTATGTAAACATTTATATATACTTAACTTCAATTAATTTCTCCCGAATTTGAAAAAGGATTTCTCAATCGTTATAACATTTAGACGAAATTTTCCCCATACTCGTATGTGTTTTCCAAACAAATCTCTTGATAATATCGTATATGTTACGTAATAAATCTAGGCCAATGGTTGTTTGAGGACTGACCTTTTCATTGCATGAAGAAGTTGCCATGCCTTTACATTTCTCTTTCATTACTCATTGTATCAGTCGAAAATAGAAAACAAAAAAACCTTCTATGACGAGCTATATGGATTTAATAACAATCTCGGCGGAGTTAAAAAGAGAACAGTAGCCAAGTCAGAGATGACCAGACTTGAATAGCGGCCCTGCCCGACAACTCTTTAATATCATTCAAGGGGAAGCAGTAGAGAAATACAACACCGCCTTAGTTGGCTTGTGCAATTGGAAACAGATCTCAGTCAATACTTCATACGATGCCAATCATCGACGACTACAGAACAAAGTAAATATTAAAATAAAAAGGTCACAATGATTGCCTCCAAACAGATAGTACTTATTAATGATCGTAACCAAATATGGCAAATATCTAGTTGGACGTAAGCCGAATAATTGGAATCACTAGAAACAGCCAGATTAGCAACGTTCAGATACTTCAGATGTTAACTGTTGACACTACAAAACTGAACTGGGCGCCAATCAATAAACCTCTTCATTAATTGCGTGCTAACAGATTGTTGAGTGTGCCACTTGTGCAAGACATCTAAAATGAGGTCCCTGTCCACAATATTGTCTCTTCGCATAGGAATTCAGGATCTTTTGGCCTGAATCGTTGATATCTATTTATTCTACATGCCCTAATCCTCTCAGTCGACATTTTGCTCTTATACCTCACTCTTTAAAACGTCATTCCTCGCAAAGGATATCAACAAATTCAGCATCGACTGCGATTCTAAAAGTAGATTTCCTTGCCCATCTCTGCAGGTCTCTGATCGGGTCTGGTTTGATAAAGCCTTTGGTAAAACTCCTATTCATTACATTACTCGCTTTCATTACATGTTCTTCCCACATCTCTTGTTCGTAGAGCCAAGCCACAAGCTGCAAAATATACGTCTAGAAATTGTGTACTTCATCTTTCAATCGAATATATTTTTGTTTAAACAGTCATATTTTTTATTAAGAAGCCAAAGTAATTGAAATTGAAATGCACTCAAAAAATCCGGTAGTCGCTTGGACGAAAATGTGTCATTTTAGAGAATCAAATTAATTTTACACACTTCAGAGTGCTTTAAAACTTCTAAAGCCATCCTTGTTAGTCCTTTTCAAAATGTATCTATGACTTACGTTAAAAAAATCATTTTAACGAATATAAACACGTGACAGCAACTTTTCCATTTCAATATTCATACCATTTCGATTTGGAAAATTCCCTCGATGCAAAATCATCTACCAACTTATACTCGACTACTGTCATAGAATGATTACAATATATATATAGTTCTATGTTGCTGTAAAACCTCTCCAATATTGACAAGTGGGAATATTAATCAACAAACAACAAAAAAAAAAACCGAATGTATTGCAGTCTGCCAAATGAAAGATAGTCCCACGTGGCATATTGAGGCTTGTCAAAAAAAAAAAAAACAGGAACAGCTATAGTTTGTCTCGGTTGTTGGGTAAATTTAAAATCGCTGCGTCGATCGATGATTATGTGTACACCACAGGTATGAATAAAATATCATTTTTGTTAGCATAAAAAAGCTTAGAGTTTGCTTCAATCGCATAAATCCCTCAATGGATGCTTCTGCAATATGTATATATGTATGTATCTGCAAGGAAGGTAAGAAAACGAATACACCAGAAAGAACATAGACGTCAGTATGATGTACTCATATGCAAATTACTTTCGGCATCTTTCCTATTTTCCTCCATTCTAGATACAGCCTCGGAAAAAAAATATTGCAATTAAAAAAAAAGAAAAACGTATAACCCATTTCATTCAATATTCGAAAATGTTTTTGCAAAATGTGCAAACACGCTTTGACTATAAAATCCTATTCTAACAAACAGATGGATTTATCCTTGGTGTGGTTGTGTGATATTGATATTTGAGTGGTGATTATCGAGTATATGACCGACCGGATCTCCCTGCTGTGCATTGGTGAATTAATAGCCGAATAACATCAGAGATTGTATCCGGACAAGGTACGAAATATGTACGTCCGGAGGACTATGACCAGAGATGCAAGGATACACGAATGACGGACAAAGCATTTTGCTTTAAACCAATTATTCAGAAAATATGTTTCACGATGATCCTAGAGAACAGTGCTCGTGGTCCCAATGAAACACCGACATAGAGATAAAATCTATTCGTGCGGATGACTCCATAATAGATTTAAACTATTTGCATATCTCAAAATGAGTTAACACTATATTGGATTCGACAAATTTTTCGCCACCCCTCTTCTCAGTCAGGAGGGGTGTTAAGAGCAAACATCATCTGCATTCCAAGTAATTGATGCGACGAAGAACATTTATTTAGGTTTGCATTTTGACAATATGGCTTTGACTTTGGAAGGAGGGCAGAGAAAGATATGTACATATATGGATATTCCATCAAATTTGAATAGACTCTTCAAAAGTTCATTGTCCTTGATAGTTAAGATTAGTTAGCATTAGGAAACATCACAACATTTCTCGCTGTCGTCTTTATTTGAGATTACATTACATATTATCACTAATAATGAGAAACTAACGCCACGGTTTGCGCTATAAATAGTTATACTCATACTAGTCAATCATCAGACGACATTGCTCCAGTGATCTGGTTGTTAGAACATTTTGATAGATCACAGGACTACCGTAGAATTGTATATATGTATATATGTACAATATATGTATATATGTACAATATATGTATATATGTACAATATATGTATATATGTACAATATATGTATATATGTACAATATATGTGTATATGTACTCGTATGTTATGTATAAATGTAAATTTTCCAAGCGATTTTTTATTCTTCAAGATGAAGAAGTTCAGCGTCAAATTTTGCAACTAGAATGACCTTATCAGTTTTATTTTGTTGAGCACCAGGTATTCGAGATTGGAAATAATATCGTTGTCTTTCTATTCTTGGAAATTATCACGGATAACATCAGACTTACAGGAACCTTAAACAATGCTATCAAATTATCCTATTTGAATTCGAATTGAGTAGCTTTTTTACGTGTACCTATAAATAACCTTGTGCTTTTTTAAGACACACATAATCACGTATCTACTTATCAGTGGACAGGTTACGTGCAAGCCAAGAACACAATTTAATAAATAAATGAAAATTTTTTAAAAAGTTTACACGAACAAAGAAAACAAGCCACCTCTTTGTTCCAGTATTAGAAACAAAAATAATGTCGGCCTAGAGACCGTAGAATTTGAGAAGCAGAAGCATTTGAGAGGAACATGTACAAAAGATCAAGCGCATTAAAAGACAGCGGTTGCGCTGGCTGGAATATCTGAATGAAAGAAACCACTAAGATATGGCAGGCTTTCGAAATTATGCCCACTTCTGGACGTCGAGCATCTCTATTGAAAAAAAAAACTAATGCTACAGATCCTATCAGCTCTTGGAAAGGAAAACAGAAAGGCTTTATTAAATTCGGCCCTAGAGGACACCAGTTGTATTGTCAATGCATAACCCAGTAAACTTATTTAATTTCCAAAAGATCTACTCCAATTCACGATTTTCTTCGTGTGGCTATAAATGGTTCGATGACTTCTCTTTTGCTTCTGAGCTTGGTTTATAGGTATCAATCATATTTAAATAATATTCGGATTTTATCCTACTCTATGATAATCCATTTTTGTCATATGTAGAAAGTTTTATACAGAATTTTCCAAAATACTTCCTTGGCTTGCCTGCAATATTCCATTAACCTTTGAGGCATTGATTCGAAATATGAACACATTGATGTCGCACCCTTAACTAGAGTGAGTGTAAAAATGATTCCAAGTTCTGCGGTTGCTTCAGCGTCTATTCGTCAGTCGGGAGACTGGATCTCGATCGATTGATACTTGGTTTAAGCCAAGGTTGACGTCTTTGTCTTTGGCCAAAAATGACAAATGACTTACCTTCCCGTAAGAATGTTTCTGTTGTTTAAACTCAAAACTCAATTCAGACAAGTCAACTGAAGAATCTTAGACTTAAAAGATGAAGAATTAAAAAGGGGGGCGAATGCTTAAAATTAAGCCTGTGCTCAATATCTCTTGATGGCCCTATTTTATGAACCACTTGAGTGAGTTCTTTTTTTAAAAAAATCAATGAACGGTAATTTGACGGTATACAAAACACCCAATTGAATTGGCTTTACTTTTCAGCTGGCCAAAACAAAAGCAACTGAATTTGCTCCATAATTTTTTGCTACGAGACAAATAGAAAAACCGTTACTTTGACCATAACTACTCATATCTGATTTGTCAATATTTAAAAAAAAAATATAATTGACTCATTCGCGTGTATCAGTCTGATGCAGCAAGGTCTTTAGAATTGGTCCTTAAATTTTATCTAATAGTACGTTCACACCGACCCGAAAATCAGCATTTCGGACAAATTCAACATTTCAGACGAAATGTTCCATACAATTTCCAGCATTTCGAAATGTCGAATTTCAGTCAAATGCTGCATTTCGTCTCTGCATTTAGAAGGTTGTCAAATCGAACAAACCTTTTTAATTATTCCGCACGTCATTCAGCATTCACAAAAACAAATTTGAAAGAAGTCAGCTGTTCCAATATTTACAATCATTAACGACTTGTGCCTCAACCAAATGGACCAAAAAAAATATAAGAAAAGGAGGAAGTGGGAAGACGCTGACGACGAGTTTATTGTTGAACTCTGGGAAGAAAATATTGTTGGTCTCCGGCGAACAAAACAAAAGGGCATATACATAAAGAGATGTCCCTCTTGTTTAAAAATAAAGGGGTAGAGTTTTCACCAAACAAAAATTACAAATCTGTAGCTGACAGTAGCTGTCATATAAATGTTTTGCGTTCAATGTAAACGGTGAAATGAAATTCCGAAATTTTATTTCGAAATGTTGAATTTTGGGTCGGTGTAAACGTACTATAAAATGGCCAGATATAAGTACTCAGATGAGATTAAAGAAAAAATTATTGGCAAACATAAAAGTGGTATTTCACAATCTGAATTATCCAAAAAGTATTCAATCCCGAAATCGGTGATAGGCCATTTGATAAAATTATACAACTCCGTAAACATGATTCGCCGAAGTGACAGATCCAGAGTTACCACATACCGGGAAGACAAAGTGATCATTAGGATGATAGAGAATAATCCCTTTATATTATCTAGGGAATTACAAGACGAGATTAGTATAAAAGCTAGCGCCAGGACACTTTGTCAGAGAGCTGCTAATAGCAATCTTTCATCATTCAGGATCATAAAGAAACTATTTATTTCAACTAAAAACAGAAGAGTAAGACTGAAATTTGCAAATGACCATGTTCAGTATTTCCACACAGTATCGATGTAGAAAACGGTACTATTTTCCGACGAATCCAAGTTTAATTTGAAGGGATTGGATGGCTTTCGCCGTACCCGCCGGCTAATCAATGAAGCATTGGATCCTCGATGCTTAAAGAGCAATGTGAAGCAGGGGAGAGGAAACATTATGGTTTGGGGATATTTCTCTGGACATGGAATTAGTCCCATACATGAAATAAATGGAATTATGTATGTATACTCTTGAGTATACTTAAATATACTTGAAAACACTGTACTGCCACATGTTGAGAACGAATTTCCGCTGAAATAGCTACTTTAATATGCTTCCAAAATAGTTCAAGAGTGGTTCCGGGATCAGAAAATCAATGTAATGAAATGGCCAGCCCAGACCCCCGATATAAGCCCGATAGAAGATCTATAGGAGATTGTAGATAGGCGAATAGTTCGGGAGAAGTGCAGGAATAGGGACAAGCTCTATAATTTCAAATCTGATTGAGCGTATGCCAAGAAGGTGTAGTGTAGTAATAAAAAAACAAAGGTTTCGCAGAATATTCAGGTTAAGTTGCGATGATCATTACGAAATGTGAATTTACTACGAAGTTGCTTTAGTTTTGGCCAACGTAAAATCGACATGATTACAGTATTTTAATTTTTTTATTTTTTCTACTTATGCAAAATTATTTTTGTTTCTTTCATTTTATTTTCGAATGTATTTATATATATATATATATATATATTTAATACATAACAAAATATGTGGAAATTTTTACCGAAGAGTCTTGTGTTTATGTAAAAGTTGCTTTAGTTTTGGCCAACACTGCATGTGTAACAGAGAACTACCACACGGTTACAAAGACAGATTGCATAGTCGAGGGTTTGTATTACTTTAAAACCCTTACTGACGTCTAAGCATATGTTAATCGAAAATCAATTAATTTTCTAAAAATCCATTCCCACAAATACCTTTGTTCATCTCAATTACAAAAGATATCATTCAGCATGAATTCCCTAACAAGTAATGACAACATGAGCAAACAATTAAATGATACCCAACATTTATCATATAATACCTACCTACATAGCTAAATACATATTTCACAATCTTACCCTAAACAATATCAAACAATTAATGGAAAACCATCACCGTATCAATACCAGTTATCGGATGCTATTCCCAAATTACACATCAACAAAAATATAAGCAATTAAATAGAAACTTCTCCAAGTTTACAATTTTCTTATATCACCTTACTGAACATCCCTGCTACATAAGCTAAGGCAATTAATTTTATCTCAAGATACAAAATCTGCCTACAATAAGTTCCGTCCAACCAATGTCACTTTACATTTGTGGTGTAAGTCTAAAATAAGCGCCTGTTGCTTCCAAAATGGCAAGTCTTAAAGCCACCCTCTACATGTATTGTACATACTTATGTATGTAGTTTTCTTATTCTAAATCCAGAAAATTCAGGACACTGGAACACCAAAAAATGGGATATCGAAATAAAAAACAAAATGTCGTCAGAGTAAAAGTGAAAACATTACTCGAGTCATTGCCTTAAGGGTGTCACTGCAGAGCAAGGATTTGACTTCATCCTGCACTCTCCTAATGCAAGGAGCAACACACTCTACCATACCAGCTCATGTACACCCATATTTGTAAAAAAAAAGGAAAAAAGAAACATAAAGTAATCTTCATGTAAAGCGGAGTAGTAGTAGATAGAGTAGATCCTTCTTCCCTTCATGACGCCTGAGCACTTATATATGTTTGCTCCTGCTGTGCCGCAAGTCATTCTCGGCATCAGTCCTCCTCTATACTCTGTACATGCTTGAAAGTGATGGTGATGGTGGACTTAATGTTAAATTGCAACGTTTCCATCCATGTAATGACCTAGTTATTATAGAATGAAAATAATGCCCTCATATTCCATTTATTCTCCAAATGGCCTCCGCTCCAACACTCTAAGCTTACACTTAGTACTGCACAGAGTAGGAGTACGTACTCGTATAGGGTGGGATACATACTCTAACTCATATACTGAAGCAAAACAGAACTGCATCACTCACATCTACCCCAGCTATTCATAAATAAATATAAAATCTCAAAACCATCAACTAAAAGGACGAAAGCAAAGTAAAATAGAATGAAACTCTCTAGTTGGGGTTTTGCTTGCTTATTTATACGAGTACGTGTGTTTACTCCTATTGTATATCCCTTTCTTCCTTGGACTTTCTGTCCTGTTTTTGTCTTTATATAAAATTGTACACCTGAACCGGTAAAACAAAGGTAACATCATCTTAAGCTCAATACACCTCCAGCTGGAACAATTTCCATGTTTCAACCTTTAATAACTTGTACGTAGATCAACTTAATGGTACCACGCCATGATACAGCTACTGACTCCTACCGAAGACGAAAACGATGACGGAGACAGAGACTACACAACAAGGACGACGACGACAACGATGATGGCGAAGACTTGGCCTACAACTGTGATTACGGCTTGGCTATAACTTGGTCCAAGTCCACTAACTACTACCAAAAGCAAGGATGGGTTCACAGATGATGAGAGAACAGAACAACAAGGGAATCTACGAGGTTTCTAGTTTTTTTTTGTCAGGCCAGCACACCTCTTGTACTTAGGATGGCCCAAAGACTAGTTGTATCGCTGGAAAGACAACAATTTTCGGAATGAGGGAATGCGAACATTTTTTTTAATGAGGATCTTTTTCCTCGACTTATTTTTTTTATTTTTTTTTTTTGATACAAAATAAAATGAGAAAAATGGGTAATAGAAAAACTTTGTATGAGTTTTTGTTTCTTTCTAAAACTTTCTGCCGAAAAAAAGAGCAAAATAAGCAAAAAAAAAGTCACCAAAGGACGAGTACACATACGGACTCCTATAACTGTTGAGAAGGTGTTTGGCGTCGCGTCAAAAAAGCAAAAACCTCATGACACAAGGACCTATAGTATATCTACACAGCTACTCGTCCTAAGTAATTATTTTTGTTACACTCCACCTATATATCTTCATTAGAGTCATTCATAACTTTGTTCACCCTTCAGTCGCCGCCATCCACCTCCTCTCACATTTTGAGGTACTTTTCTTTTACATTACACATGGGTGTCTTTGGGGTAGCTGTCCAATATTACCCCCAAAGTAGGACACTCACATCTTGGAATCCTTGTTTCTTGATGAAGTGAGTTTTGTCGCAGAAAAAAAAAAAACTGTCTACTTCTACAAGTGATGATGGCTAGGCCTGAGTCTTGTGCTTATGCTTTCTTATTTATTGTTCTAGGTGATGTTTAAGAAAATGGAACACCTTTACCTTCGGTATACGCGCAATAGGATAAGAATAGATGCTAAACTAAAGAAATGAAGAAGAAGTGCAAATGACAGATTCAAAATGATAGTAATGACAGTCCTTGGAGAGGGGATTTCTATGAAATGTGCTTTGGGTTGCTGGTAAGTGGTCTTCGAGTACAATATGCGGTACGTGATAACAGGTAATGAGATTTTTTTTTATTTTATTTTAGCTGGATGTTAATTTCGGAGATTGGTTTTGGAATGACTTTGGAAAACATTGATGAGAGTTTTAGGGGACTTGGAATGAAAATATTTTAGTGAGACAAAAGTGTCGAATTCCCTTGAGAAGTTCCCTTAATTTTTACTTGTAACCAACCAATACGAAAAAGAAAAATATATAATGCACATATCCTGACATACTGAATAAACGATGAGAAATGATCTAAAAAAATGATTGAACGACAGTAGGCATATTTCTTTCTGCTTAAATCAGACAAAGTGCTTAACCATATTGTCATATGTACATATATTTGGATAGTATAGTTCGTAAAGATCACCCATTTTTCCTTTATTACATAATTTCAACATTAATACTGACTCAATGCAGGCATTTACAATAAATGGAGCCACAAGGTCAATATATGGTATGTATGTTTTTTCCTAACATTGATTAGGCATTAATTGTGCTTAATACCGGTCTATTGCATTTCCAGTCGCGAAATAAGTACAATTTTTTACAAGCTCGCCGAAATATAGTAGAAGAAATATAACAGTAGAGATACTCTGCAGTTTCATCAGTTGAATGAAATCAGGAAGCTTCCTCCTTATATTAAAAAGAATAATCTGAAGATTAGGAGGATTAATTGAGATCCACTTACTCGTAGTTGTTTAACTAACGTTATTTCTGCAACTTAGAACACAGTCGAAAAATATGACTCGAAGGTGAAAAATTGCAACAGCGTGGACGTTAGAACTATTGTATTAAGAAAGCAAAATCAATCTGCGTCAAAGCAAACTATTATATGTACATACATGTATTATAGATGGACTACGAGTATCAACTGTTCATCCCGACTCAGAATGTACACTACTTTCAATCTATTTAATGTATATCATATACTCACACCAATACATACATATGTCAAGTTTAGTATGAAAGCTAATTCCAAACTATCATCAATAAATAAGGCTGTACCTATATCGGTAAAAAATCACCTTTTTTTTAAAAAAAAAAGAACTTAACACTCAAGTGGGTATGAATACACTTATAATGCCTCAGCATGTGTTAAGTTTTTTTGGAAATTGGGATAAATAGAGAAAGAAAGATGTTTGGGCTCAGTGGTTATTTCGCTCCATGGGTGGCATCCAATATTTAATGGGAAGACTAAATTGTTGTTGTTGATTTCTAGTCAACTCATCTTACTTGATTTTAGTTTACTGAAAAAATTAATGTCTTTCGGGAGAGGCTGGGATTCGAACAACGAACCTTCCGATTTGGAAGCCAGTCTACTACCATTTGAGCCACGGCCACCCACTTGATAGCATTAAACAATGCAACGGCGTATGATAACCCTTGGACTACACAACAAACCCAGTATTACCACTATAACGTATAGAAAGGAGAACATCCATGACATATAAATGATCAATCTTCTCAGCTCCGGCTGAGTTGTCACGTAAGTTTCTTTTAGCCGCTTTGTTAGATAATGGACATTTATACAGAGATGTGGGCCATGAAGAAAATAAATATTGTAATAAGTGACCAGACGTGGACATTGAAGACAAGCATATATATTATAGCAATACCAATTTATAGCAGCTCTGTTGCATATCTATACTTAAGATACCCGACACACATACTAAGCAAAATGTGCAAGTAAGCAAAGTTCTATTTTAACAAATAAAGCAGCCCAATTTTCCGGGTAATAATTGTACGTTGCTTGCACTCGTAACTAAAATTTCGACATAGCTATGCCGTCTGCAAAACAATCAGAGCCGTTTTAGTCACGTCGGTTTTAAGCTCCTTATGGCTAAAAGGCTATATACGCTTCTACAACTTTGCTTTTAAATTATCTTAAGTGCTTAAAAATCCTACTTTTCCCAATACAACATATCCTTCGTTAATATGAAATATAATTAATATAATATGGGTGGCCAGCAAACTCATACCAGACGATGTAAAGTTATCCGTCTGGCAATTTTATTGCTGACAACTTTTTCACGCTACTTAAATATTCTCACATTTCTCATTCATTCATAATAAATATTTTATTTTGACCAGAAATAGTCAATAAAAATTTACCATTTCCCGCAAAAAAAAAATATTATAATAATAATAAAAATAACGAGAAGCCTCAGTATAATTAAAATTTATCTTTAACCTCCCCTGTGGTTGCAAGCAGTAGAATCAAACATTAACACTCTGTTCATTTGAATCTGACCAAAAGACTGTCGTAATTTGTAGCTGCCGGCCGCTGCATCAAATACGTATCACATTTTTATTTCCAAAATTAATCTACAATCATCTAGGAAACGTCCAAACAGATACATCTTCCTAGAAACTAAAGAAAGGTTGCTATAAGGATGCCCATTAACATTGTCATTAATCAAAAAATCACCATAAAACAGACCAAAGACGAGAGACCAAGTCTGCACCCAGGTGAAAAATACCAAAACACATCCATCGTCCATATCGACCCAGAGGGAGACAGAAAAATATTGTAACTACCACACCCGCTAAAAAGTCATCAAGAAAAATTGTATCCAACAAACAATATGTATCTAGATGCTTACCTTCCCAGAAAAATGGGAAAACTCCCAAAAAGAGAATAAAGACAACAATCGGACAGGTGCCTTAACCAATTAACACACCAAGAACACAACCACACTATGGCCATGATAAGACGAGAACAGACAGGACACCACACTCCGCCTAGAGACCTGTCCCAGGATCAGGACCAAGAGCAGGTAGAGTAAAAATGTCGTCATTAGCACAACGTCTAAAAAAGTTGAAAATTAATTTCCACCCATTTGCATTAGAGACATTTTGGGGATGAAGTGGCGCATAGAGGGAAGACAAGGTAGTTTCTGATGCTGATGGAATGAATACCAGGCATAAGATAGGAGTTGGGTGGGGAGCGTATCAGAAGCACAGAAAACCACCCGAAAACACAATTTAATGGGTAATTTCGAGGCCAAAATGAAAATTATTTATTTCAACGAGAAGTGGTATCATATTTTACGATAGACCAAGACCCAAACCAATACCATAGCCATCGTATATAGTGACACGCTTTTGAACCTAATTTTTTCCCCCATTGCCCTGTTTTTTATTTTGTTCTACTACCTTTCTAACAGGAGTGGTATCCAGGGGGAACCAAAAAAGCAAAAAAAAAAAAAACCGTGTCAACTGCTGTGTTACCAAAAAGGAATGCTCTATTAGACTAGGCCAGCAGGTATGGTGTGGGTAGCAAGCAAGCAATTAAGTTCCGAGTTTTACAGTTTTCCTTTACGACTTATTGATTTGGTAATTTGCCACGGGGACTTCTGAATTTTGAAGGACATTAAATCTTAAATGGTCGTAATTCTACGCTCGCGAAATATTCGAAGAAACCTGCGTTCAGTTCTAGCATACATATAAATGTGCTTAGTAGGCGTGCAATTCGCCAACAAAAAGTGGGAACGGCGCATTTAACCGTATGACAAATTAATAAAAAGGTAATAAAGTTAAAGAATCTTCACTAAATCAATTCCATTTTTGGGAAAGTTAAGAAGTACTGCGAACGGTGGAGGAAAGGTTGTTGTCTTACCCTATTCACATAAGCATACAATATACAATATGTAAGTGTGCATTTAGAAAAGTAGGAAACCTTGAAGGGTTCGAGCTTTTTTTATCGCCAAGTGGCAATATTCAAATATAACACTTTTGGATTTTGCCTTTTTTTCTCCTACATATACTCGTACATGTACTCGTGAAATACAAAAAGAAAACTAAAAAAGAAAGCTATTCTGCTCAAAATTTCTTAAATGAGAAATTTTTGTAGCGATTCGGATAGGTACAATGTGTTTTATCTTTTAAGATGATTTTGTGCTGGAAATTGAGTACAAGAACTCGCATCTCGCTTTTTTTATTTAAGTAGCTGATTCTGTTCTTTGCAAAAGAACTCTTACCAACGGCTTGTCTATTGGATTGCTTGATTGGTAGTTAACTGTCGTAAAACTATTTTGAAAGATCTGCATTGCCCTAAAATGCTCCTGTGATTGATCCTTTGAAGATTATGATATCAAATTTTGCTTTAACCTCGATAACATTAAGTATAGATTCATCAGCGTCGTCTCGAGGGTCATCTATTTTTATAATTTAATTTGAGCTTTTGCTCCCATCTTTTAAACAGAGAATAACCACTTGGTAGTTCTAGTGTTTCATTTCTTATGTCTTACGAGCATACATAATTTCGCCTCACACAAAGGCCTAAGTTAACGATCTTATAATGTCTGGGACGATCTTTAAGTTGATCTATCTTCAGTTCAATACTAGTTAGATTTAAACGTTATGATCGAACCTTTCTGCGAGGTAACAATCGGCAGTGTGGATTCCGGCCCGTATATCGACTATAGACCAAAAATTAACTTTCAAAAAAATATCAACGAATTTCTAGTGGAAACTCACCACATATTTATCGACTCCAAAGCCTTATATGATTGCATTAACATCTTGAGCTCTACAAAGGCCGCAATAAGATGGAGTTCAGATGTTGGAATACGCAGAGGACATCAGCGTGTGGCTTCGAAAATTCAAAAATAGTCGAAATTTTTTTTTCTTCAAAATAAATGAGGAGAAAACCAAATATTTAGTACCTATATGTTGTGAACAAAACAAAAAAGTTCATGGTCGAGGACAAAACGCCAATGTTTTGTCCTCCAGGTTAAGGAGTTTATCTAAAGAATAAAGAAAACTCCACCTCTGATATCTTAATGGAAATTCGGCGAAGAGCTATTATAACAAACCGCTGACACTTTAGTTTGCCAAAAATGGGCACAAAGCTCCTAACTCGGATTTTGGCAGCCCAGGGCAATAGCCGGGAAAGTAGGAAAACAGAGTAAATAATAAACACTTTTGACTTTTGGGATTCATCTTAGAAGAAGGTAAGTAGTTAGGTCGGCGGTTGACTTTTGACGGTGTCGCTGCTCACTTATACCAGCAGTGGGTATATTATGCCTGTACAACTATGGAATTGCTTCTTAAAAACTATAAAGAGACACTGGTAGATTGCAAACACTCAGGTAGTAAAATGAATCAATACTACGTAGTTTCTGCCAGCTTAATGAAAAAGTAACTCGCAAAGTTCTCATTCCTGTCTAAATCTTTTCTTCGTCGTATGCAGCCGAGTACTCAGCACGCATACCATGAGACAGTGCGTTATGATGATAACAGAGATCTGCATGTTACAACAAAACCTTATCTAGTTATCACGGAAGATTTTTAAAATCTACCTGGCTATTTTGAATTACGCTTCCATTTTATTCAGAAGTACTTGGCTTCGCCACTTCACAACCTGTAATGTGATGCACTGTTTTCCAGTAGGAAAACTAAACCGAACAAATCTCCAATACAACTAGCCCGCGGTTAGTTTTAAATAAATATGGATAACCCATCTCAATTTGCAGTAAACCCCCTCTATTTACCATCAACTTGCAAGACCACATATGTATTTCATGAAACTTCACAGAAATCATTCAATTCTGCAAAATTTCAGTTCAGCCTTTTTCTTACCTCTTTGTCAATGCGGTATTGAAATAATGTTGATTTTCACTGGAAAATCCATTCATAGTTCCGATTTGTATCCGTTCAACTCTTAAGGGTGCTTTCTCGATTTATACGAGTATACTATATCTTCCATCGATACGACAGAAAATGAAAAAGTTAAATAAAGGACGCACACTTGTTTGTCTAACCTGTTGCTTACAATAAGCTTGCAAACTGGATTCACCCTAACACTTTTCCCTCCAGTAATTCCACGTGAAAAACCTACTCTTATACTCAAGATAGACTGTTTCAATTCAACATACAATAGTAATATCAAAAAAGTTTTCCTTATCATTGTTGGAGGTAGAACTGTTTCACCTTCATTAAGCAGAATATGGAGAGAGTGCATCACCGACAAAGGTTGACTAAAAATAGATATCGTCGCCTAGTTTTGCTACACAAAAGAGTAGTAGATAGAGGGTGAGAAAAAAAACCAATACCATACTGACATTCGCACCATCAAAACAAAACCCAATTATGCAAGCAAAGTCAACGGGTTGTATTAGAGATACATATGTACATGCACATACATGTGCACATATGTCGGTTTGGTGTATTGTCTATCTGGGAGTGAGTGTCTTACCAGAGGGTAAACAAAATAACAAGCATTTTCCACCTTGATTGGCCCTGAGAAAGCTGTGGAAGCTAAACAAAAAGCATTCACAGCTACAACATATACTTGGTATAGGTACATATACTCGCATGTAGGTATAGATGTACTAGTGGGGTACCCCACAATCTTGGTATCCACCATTTGCTGCAATAAACAATTTTTCGGGTTGTAAAATGCCTAAGTGTTGACATAAAACATTTCAATTTATATTTAGAACCACATTCTCTTAGCAGCATCCACTAGTGAGCGGTATATTGTACCAACATTGCCAACAAAAGCGATGAAGGTGACGATAGGAGCTTTGAAACTATTCACCTGCTACACTGCCTTTATTCCCTTGTTTTACACTTAACTATCGCACATAATGCATTAGGCAATACAAACATTGACATTGTGGTGTTGGTGTAGTATAGGGAACAAGGAGAAAGAAGGTAGCAGTGCTAAACGCGGCGACGACTTTAGTCTATGGTTTGCTTAAAGCATGGTCTTCACTAGACGGCGTTGGTACGATGTTGTACAATACTATTCTTAGTCCTTAGAGCTGGGTGACAAAAAAAACAGAAAAAAAAACTATTTCCTCTTCTCTTGCTTTTATTACTTGTGTTTGCCCTGGGTCCCATTGGAAGTGGGTTGAGAGATTAGGGTTGGAGGTTGAATGCAGAGTATTTTGGTATCCTTTCAGGGAGGTCTCGGAACCATTTTCCCTAGAGTGCGTAATCAAGGATGTTGTGAGTTTGACTTTTTTTCAATTTTTTTTTGTTTTCCAACTTCCACCAAGCAGAATTGTGAATACATATATGCATGTATGTATTTGTATTTGAAAGGAAACTTAAACAAAAAATGTCTTTTAGAAATGAGAGCGAAAAATGTTCATCCCTTACGACCAAAAAGAAAACTCTGTTATCACTGCTCGTACTTGAGACTGTATGTACTCCCTTTGTCCTTTTGTGTGCATTTTCTAATCGATTAATGTTGATCCTTTGATTTGAGTGAGCAAGCAAGTCCACCGGAAAGGTTGAAGTTTAGATCATGGTCCAGGCATGCTGCCTTTTTATACTCTTAACCTAGCCAACAGTATAACGGCGGTGTGGGTTTTTTTTTTTTGTTTTTTTTTCTTTCATCACCCGTAGAGGGCAAAGTAAAAAGTTGTAAAGCTTGATTTTTTTTATGCACACTGCCAATCAATCTGACTTCCTTACAAAGATCCATCTTCTCAATTGGAGGAGGGAAACTTTAGAGTTTTTTTTTTTTTTTTTTAGAAAAACCAGGTGGAGTAGTTCTGTATACATATGTACTTAGTTCCATTTGAATTTCCCCAATATTGATTCATTTCATGATTGAACGGATTTAGTACGTACTCATATGATTAGCTAAGAACACAATTTTGAGTAAATTTCAAGACTGATTTGTAAAATTTAACGTCTGTGAAATGAACTGGTTCTCTAGAAAAAATAAAAAAAACTTGAAGCACTAAAGTGGTCAGAATTCCTTTGATACTTGTAACAAAGCAGTTGTTATAAAAAACTCGCACACGAAAAATTCTGAAAGACCGATTAAGATTTTTAATTCATAAGCTCATATGTCATAACATAGATTACAAGCTTGATGAACTCGAATGGTAGATGATTTGCGGTATGAATTTGCATAGTACACTGAGCTTAAGACTTTACATTCAGGGTAAATTGAAAAAAAAACTGGTCAGGAAGGCACAAAGGATTTCTCTGACGAACAGTTGTCAGTTGAGTTTCCCTTAATCCAACGTTAAGAATATTCTTAAGCAAGATATTCAATGGATGACTATTCTTATTGATAATACATTCAGCTTGGTTTGGTCCTTTTTCTCATTGTACACAAATAAAGTTTCATAATTTGAATTAATTTGAAACCGTATAATCTAATCTAATCTCCATACAAAAACCTATTAAAACTGTTCCATTTCCAACTAGTTACATACATGTATGTATGTATATAGGTGTTACATATATGTAGGTGTTAAGCACCAGTAGATGACTTTTCTCAGAAGCATTATAAAACATTACGTACACGGTCAGAACGACTAAAACAGCATTTTCTAGCGAAAAAGTCTAACAGGTCGTTCGAAAAGCCCCGAGAGATACAAATAAAAACACAATTTTTTGGCAAAATTTCTTCTAGAGTGACACAATCATTCCAGTGCTGCTCTAACATTTCTATGTCTTTCTTATAGAACGATTTGCCAACCCTTCAAAATACAATTCAGTTACAGCGATCACCTCTTCATTGGAGCCATTTTCTTTCCGGTGAGCATTTTTTGAGGTTTGTGGACAGGTAATAGAATCCATGTTTCGTCCATTGTCACATACCGCCTGAAGAAATTATTTTTATTTCACTTAAACAGCTCCAAACAACGCTCTAAATTATTAATAGATTGTTGTTTTTGGCCCAAATGGGGTACCTACTTCGAACAGAGCTTTCCCATACCCAAATATTCATACAAGATATGATGTGCACGGTCGATTGATATCTTTACAATGTCAGCTATCTCACGCACTTTCGCTTTTTCAAAACGATTTTGTGGATTTTTTTAATGTTTCCCGCCTCATTTGGGCGCCTAGAGCGTTCAGCATAATTTATATATGTACGACTGTGAATGACGCCCGTTATCGCGCCATGACATCGGACTATTTGCTGCCTAAAATTGCAGCCCGTGGTCTCGACGAGATTTGGTTCCAACAAGGCGGCGTCACTTGCCACACACCCCGTGAAACCATGGCTTTATTGCGAAAACAATTCGGTGAATAACGGCCACCTAAATCATGTGACGTCAAACCTCAAGACTTTTTCTATTACTTTCATCGAAGATTGGCCGCAATTACGGCTGACATTTAAAAAAAATATTCTTCAAAAAATAAATGTAAAGAATGGTTATTTTGTATGATAATAAAGATTACCCTATAAAAGCACTTCTAAAAGAATGACCCTGTAGACGACGATGTTTGAGAGATTTATTCCCCCATAGGTAGCGCAGTCAAAGAGGGTTCTCATTTTTGTGGATCGGACAAAAGATGCTGGGATTCCATGCTCTGGGAATGCTTTCCTCTGACTATATGTTACAGATAAGCTGGTGCATGTTCCCAACCAGGTCATATTTAGCTACTTTAAAAAGCTCAGCAGACAGTCCGTCGCGCAGCAGCAGCTTTATTAGACTTTAACTTCGACGGTCAGGAAGACGTTAAACGTCAGAACGTCATTCCTGATGTAACGTCCCTAAATTTCCACGAAGGCGCGCTTCTCGTGCTCTTTCTTTTGCTTTCCGAGAAGCCTGTGCTCCTCCCTTTTTTCTGTTTGTAGAGCTAATGAGCAGCTCTCTTCTTTCGATGTAGCGCAAATTTATAAGCTTCTTCTTCGTCAAATCAGAGGTTTCTTTGTGGCGGCGGCGCTTTGAAACCAATCACACCAGAAGTAGCTTCTCTAATGGCACGTTGACAACGAGCTTCTAAGCTATATATTAAAGCAAAGCCGAATGCAACGGTAAGCTGTAAAACGTTTTTGAAAACCGCAGTGGAATGCTAGAAGGCTGGAGTATTTAGAATTTACTAGTTATAATTATTGATCAAATCCAATACATATGGTATATATTTTCAACCTGCAGTCTTAAGTTAAAATGGCACCGTTCTACGGTTAATTAATTCGTTTCTCTATTCTAACCTGTACTAACATTGTATCAAAAATACTAATAACTTTGTTCTCGGATAAGCCCACTTATAATATCCTACCCTCTGTCCAAAAATACACCTTCAATTTATCTCAATTGCTTAAACGGCCTACCGATGGTATCCATTTATCTGCCGATTACATTCTATTTATTAAAAGTACATATTAGAAAATAAATAAATCTTTCTCTCTCGAAGTGAAGTAGGGACCCATTCGAAATTATATACAGCTTCATCTACAACGCATCTGTTTCCTTCCTTTTGACACCCTCAAAGCAAATAGACCTTTCCCATTCCAAATGAAGAGTAAGAAGAAACCCTAGAAGTAACTTTCTTTCTGGATATCTACCACGGTTGGAAAAGATACATACATAGGTGTGTGGTGTATACTAGGCAGGAGTATTCGGA
Source organism: Volucella bombylans (assembly GCA_949129095.1). Taxonomy (NCBI): domain Eukaryota; kingdom Metazoa; phylum Arthropoda; class Insecta; order Diptera; family Syrphidae; genus Volucella; species Volucella bombylans. Next base: position 127,203,866 of record OX422140.1, on the reverse strand, counting down.
AATATTTTTGATAATTTATTTCCTCCAGAGAAAAGGGCGACAGCAGCAAATCCCTAGCAAATTACTGATCTGTTTGCTGGTCTACCTTCTAGTGATGCGTAACATACCTTTACCTTATTCACATAAGGACAAGCCAAACCAAAGAAGACCAAACCATATTCTATTTGCCAATCTTGAAAAGGAGAAAATTCCATTTTCACTTTTATTCAGAATCGACTCCGCAACCAATCGATTTTGAAGAACCCTCTTCCGTCGAAGATGAAGAAGAAGACGAAGAGGACGACTGGTGATCTCAAAGTTATAACCCCTCAAGTGATTCACTTCCCTTATTCATTGAAGTTGGAAGATGGCCTATGAAGTATTTATCTTTTGTCGAAAGTTTCCTTTTTATCCCCTACTGCTGGTGTTTTCCTGGTGTTCCTGTTGGTCTTATGTCCTGGGTATCCTTTAGCTCCGGAAGATGTACACTTTCTGTTTTCCTTTGACTTCTGTTTGGACTCTCGCGCATCGTTAGGCATTTCTCACCTTTGTAAATGAAACCCTATTAAGGATTTTAGTATCCTAAATGCTCCACACCAGACTCACCACCCCAACTCTCTTCTTATGGAAAGGGTGCCAGATACTGTATCTTATGAGCAAGGAAAAAGATAAAAATAAATAAAAACAAGTATGCAAGAATAAAACACAAGAGTAATTCTGCATTCAACTGAGAAACATCATTTTGGATAAATTATTCGGTTCATGTCGCCATAGCTATAGTGAGCCGCGCACGCCAACACCCACCCTGGTGGGTGGTGCGTGAATTCTGACACCATCTAATTCCGGCGACTCCATTTCACTTTGAGTGCTGTAAAAGTACTCCACTTGGAAATCGAAAGAAATAAAGTTACCACACACCAAATGTATCTTTCATTTGATGAGGGAGTGTGTCAAGTGGGTGGAACGGTGCCAGTCGGAAGAACTTTTGCCCTTCATTTTTTTTGTTTCTACCTTTCTCAGGATTTTTTGGCTACATGATCCTCTTTCGTCTTGATGGTTAATTCAAAAGTTTGTATTTTTTTTGTCGGTCCTTTTTTTTGTGTTCTCTGTTTATTTCTTCAATTCGATATGGGGGTCCGTTTCAGTCTTTGCCTTGACATGAGTAGAAAGAAAGCGTTCGTTTTTTGTTGGTACGGTGTGTCGGCGTCGGCGGGATTTTAGGGATTACCCATCTTCTAGTACTCTTGCTTTCGGTTGGAGGATAAAAAATATATCTACATCTCATTTCTTTGGCTTTCTAGTATTCTTGGGTTTGCTTTTCACCAGAGCCGACAAGAACGACGACTATGACTGCTCTGACTACGACGACGATGAACGGAACGACTTATAGTCGAGAATTGGTTGGTTGGGTCTGCCATGGAACACGAATGAATGGTTTTAAATATTTTATGTAATTTTCACGATTACTGGTACACGCTTTTGCTAGAAGGTAGTCCTAAATGGTCGTCAAAAGAATCTCAAGCGGTGTATATTTATATGCGAAGACCGTTTACGCCAAAATGTGGTTTGAGTTGGGATTGCATTGAGTTGGGTATAGGTGGCTGTGGCCATGGCAGTAGTCGAGTATTTGTGGGGTTTTTTTTTTTTTTTTTTATTTTCCTTTGTAGTAGGCCACACCAACAGACGGTTAGTATCACAAGGAAGAGAGGAAAATAATTGCTGACCTAATTACTTGAGCAGACCTAAGGGGTGGTAAGCTTTACTCTTATCCACAAGACTGTGTGACAGAGCTATACTTTATGTTTAGAGTGGTATGTTATCTAAGATCACCCTTCGGTTTTCAGCAGCTTCTGGGTCATGTCGTAATTTTGTGCTTCTCTCGTGCTAGAGTCAGATAAATGAATCTCTAGTAAGCATTTATTTGCTTTTGCTTTATTCTTCTTTTTTTTCGTTTTTTACAGGAAATGTAGTACCTGGAGAGAAGTCATTGAACTAGAATAAATGCATTGCAGAAGGGTTATGGAGAAACTTTAAATAGTTCTAAATTACACTTTTATATTCAAATGAAGAGAAATAAGGAAGCACCGATTTACGAAAGTTGATAAATTTCTCTTACCAGATTCTCAACCTCATACATATAGTATATAAGATTGCACATGATATCATTCATAAAAGTGTACACATAGTGCTCCCAAAATAGACGGGATATCTGTCATACGTAGAGCTAGCTCCAGGTTAAGACTATCGAATGGTATCTTAAAATGAAAGAATGGCCGATTTAATGCTCAATTAAGAATGATGATCGGCTAGGTGTTGATTTGATTAAGGCTAAAGAATTAGAGCGAAAATAAGTTTGGCTACTACTGGCTTTCTCATACGTACGATTACATATCTAATAATTACTCTATCTTTCTTAGGAAGCTTGAGAATCAATCTTTCATTTCAATTATCCCCGTACCCCATGGACCTTTAACAATTTTCAGTGAGTGAATGCAGGATCTCTGATGCTGGCTGAGAAATCAGTTAGGTTTTAGTTTTAGAAATTTGGCGCCAATCCTGTTGTTGTTATATCCTGTTGTTTTTATATGTTAGGTCAAGATAGCAATTTAAAATGTAGGTCTCGGAACCGAACGCTAACTTAATTGGCACAGGTGATGGCGGTGTATCTTAATCAAGTTCAAAACGTCTCAGCCAAAATAAGTACTTCCAGTGCACCCAAAACATCCAATCATTTTTTATGAATTATCGTTCTGGCTGGAGATGTCTATTATATCTTTCAATGACGCGAGAACTATCCTTACATTTTTTAAATTAATCTTTTTTCAATAAATTACTAAATATCGTCTACATGAAGCCATTTTTTATCCGTGACGTTCGCATTTAAAGCACGTACTCTGAAAAAGTTACTGTCAAAGTTAAATCTGTATACTAGTAATATTCATAGACTCTGCGAGTGTTGTTAAGTCGAGTGTAAATAAAAAAATCAAAAATCTCCATGAATCACTTACCATTTTCTGTTTGTTAAAGAAACTGAACTATTTCAACCACCTGACAAAGCAGTATCTTATTTTCCTAAAGAAAACAAATCCTGTTTTTATCTTCGTTCACCAACGCAAGTTTATGTACGAGTATGTAATCGTATATAAATGTTTAATTATTTTATTTAAGTAAATATTTAATCACCAATTCCTTCCAATTGTCAAAACCATAATCAAAAACAATGTTGGTCGTTATATTTAATCCAACAAAATTTATACAAACCCGACTGACAAAATTATTCCATTAAAAATGCCCACACGACTGAGAGAATTAACTCCAACATTTCATTCAACTAATTTTTGAGTGGAATATCATAGAGAGTTACAATATGACTGACACTCTAAATTTAGGAGCCCGACCTAACCGCTATAGCTGGGCCATAGTCTAATAATTTGATTAAGGACTTTTAATTAATTCCTGCTTTTGTAAACAAAATATTATCTCTCTCTCTGGGTTGATCTGTTATATTGACATTGATGTCTTATCATCAGCAACTAACTAATGAGTGACAGGCGAGCGTACCTACCCAGATAGGTATCCGTTTACGTGGCACTTTTTTGCCCTGATTTTGACCCTGGCCAATGGTTGTCCAGTCTGATGACACGCGTTCAACAATATATAACACCGAATACTCAAACTCTAGACTCGACTGGAACATAAAAGCCTTTATGAGCACATTATCCCTTTTGGTTTGTATTTTCCAAGCAGCCAGACCATAATTGAATGTACGTGAGACCGTAATCGGACTAAGGATAGGCCTACCTACGACTATACTCGTGCATATTCATATGTAGACAGACGTTATCACATAGTTCCCTTAAATAGCGATTTAAAAACTCAAAACACAGCCCAACAACTCAGTGTGTTTTTTTGACATACAAAAGGATGTATGGTTTACGTACTTACCGGACAAACCCCATCTGTCACAATGTAGTTTTCGGCCTCTAAATGACACATGCTCATGGTTGAATGACACTAACATGAGTACACTCACATACAAAACAGAAGAGCGTGGGTTAATAGAAAGGCTTTCTAACCCTGTGTAAAAGTTTTATACGCGTGTGTCACTATGCCATTATAAAAGCATCCATAATTAGCAGATAGGTGGTTGAAGGTTGACAGAGGCTCAGTGAAGGGTGCGTTTCTTAATTTTCGGTCGACACAAGCTAAAAACCGAAAGATTGCCCTGTTCCGGCTGGTGGCTGTTGGTGCGGCGGACCCTGTGGTATTTTAACTCCTAGTCCGTTGTACTTCTGAAACTTTGCTTACAATTATGGCTGCTATAATGCCACTGATTTGATATATAGTAACATATGATGATGATGTCTCTAAACCGCCGCACAAAACCACCACAGCAACCAGACAACAAATGTTTGTGTGTTTTGTAATTTTACGGCGTCGACAAATAAAAAAAATTCTTTTTCGTATCTCTACCTTCTACCATGTGCTTGGAGATCTACTTTAGTCGGCAGAAATCTCAATGCTCCCTTGTCGGCAAAAATTGTTTCCAAGTCCATTGGTGGTGCAGAGGAGTAGTATCCAATGAGTTTCAAATTTGATGATGCTCGGTATGTTACGCATGAAAAAAAAACAGGCTTATGAAGCTAGTTTAAAGTGCATTAGAAAAGGCAGGCTGCTATGCCTGAAGAGTTAAATTACCGAACTTAAGTAATGGATCTCAGGAAATTGATTTTCGCCGTGATATAGATTTCGGTTGGAAGAGGAATAAAATAAATGTGATTAATTGCTTATAACCTATGTAGACTCCTTTCCGTAGAGGTGTCAGTTCTGAGAACGTATTGAAATTTGAAAGCAAATACCTATCCTGGCTTGGATCCACTTTCTTGGCTTGAAAAATGTAACCCAATTACTACCGGATTCGATGAGCTTATTTTGTATAGTCTGTTAACCTGTGGCCTCGAATATAGCAAATGTCATTAAGAATAAGCCGGTGCCTGCCAGTATGGGCATTTCGGCAAAATCTGGCATATTAACATGTAAATGTACTCATATGTACATATATTCTAGGTCATAGACCTGGTTCCATAATCTGAAACCGATACTTAAAGGTGAGATCCTTACAGAGTGAAGTTGATTGCAATTTTTCCAACATGAAAGAAACATACAAACAATATATCCATATGTTTTTGGAATTTGAACCAATTCTTTGGAGCATGCTTAGTGCTTTGTACTCTCCTTTTATTAGATCTTCGGCACACAAGTAATCAGTCCAAAATAACTGCAAACTTATACAATATAGCCAGGAAAGGAGAAACAGCAATTGGTGTTACTAAAGCTTTCCACATCTCCGTGCTATGCAAGGTGTATTATCCCGTTAGGACTTCAGTATTCCGCCTTCAATCAGTTTTCCTGTCGTATATCAAGGAAAATGTTTACTCTTGTTTCAATTTCTCAATAAATTATAACCTAGTACAAAGAAAATTCTCAACAACTTATATGTGGGAGTATGTATACACAGCTTCAATTTAAGGTACTTATGTACAGTGATTTTATACTCCTCCACACCTTACAATTAATTAGTTGTAAATTATCTACCCAAATTAATTTGATTTTGATAGATTTTACACTGGCTTACCACTGGACATTCCGCACATAAATTCCTTTACCCATAAATCCGATCAAGAAATTGCATTCCAATGAGCATTTGTATTTGCAGTCTTGTATATCTCCTGCCACTCCTATTTAGCCCCCAAAAACATTTCTATCTGTAATAGGGAGTATGTGCGTATTCGTATAAGAGAATTTGCACCGACAACCCTTTCTTAAGTGAACCTCATGTCAATGGCATCTAATGCCCTTAATGCTATTGCACAAATTCTATTTGTGCAAAATTACTCTTTTGACCCAATTTTGTTTCCTTGAAAGCTTTCTTCGTATCTTACAGTAAGTTCCTGTGAGATTCCTTCTTCTCATGCATCAATTGGAAAATCCTTCGAATGCATTTGTAATTGAAAAGATTCTCCTTGAAAATCCTTGTGGAGCGTTGCTCGTTGTAAACTTTCTCTCTATTACTATGCCACTGAATTCTTGAAGTACTGAGTACTCGTATATACGAGAACTATTTGTACAGATACAAAAATATACACCGAAACTTTAACTTTTGTTTCGTTTGTCATTTTTGTTTGCATATCCGTAAAAATCTGCAAAGCATTTTCGAAAATCTGCTCAAAATATCAATTGCCAAAATCAAGCTAACTCAACCCTAGCCAGAAAGTAAAGTACAATAAGTGGTAAGCGCAACCCTGTGTCTCTAAATTTTAAAACCATCTTATCACCTTTGAAATACTTAGCTACGAGTACTCTGGTGTTTGAAACCTTGTGCTCTGTGTGTATCTTTCTAATGTCAGGATTACGTACGAGGATTTGTATGATTGTGTGTGTGTGCCGGCGGGTGGGTGGATGGGGAGGGGGTTAAGGATGTTACTTGATGTGTACCTAAAATATTGTTCTCATCGTCATCGTCTCATGTGCACCGCCACAGCTGCTTAACGTTCACAGTTATTTTTCGTGAGACATACATTGCTACTTAGTTTGGGGTGACTCATTGTTTTTAGAATACACTGTCGTGGCGAGAGGTAGTGTCAGTAGATGGTATGGGAGATATTGTTTAAACAGTGGTCGTACTAAAGCCACCAACAAACCAACCTCCCTCTCGCTCTCGTCATCCTATTAAAGTGACACAGTAAATTAGAAATTTTGTAAACATTTAAATGTTGTATGAGGAGCTTAACCAAAATTGGGGGGTGTTTCGCTGACGCGGCGACATTTTGCAATTTAGATGACCCCCCGAGTCGTGTGTGTGTTGTCGAATGTGTAAAGGAGATAGATAGATAGATAGAGAAAGAGAAAGAGAGAGAGAGAGAGTGGAATATGTACCCATTAGCGCACCTTAAAAGGGTTTTATTTGCTATTGCTATTATGGAGCGAGTTTTAACTATTTGCCGCGCACATAAATTGAGTTTTTCTCTTTTCTTCATCTCGTTATTAGAGACTGGGGTGGTGGTTGACGTTGACGTTCTCGTTACCATTGACGTTGGTAAGGGTGTCCTGATTTTTATGCCATCGTAGGCATAACGTGCACATTTTTTTACAGATAGAAAGGAGGATGTGTAATAATCACTTTACGTAGCGCAAACACTTCTTTGGTGGCTTATGGGTACCGCGCTTCAGGTGACATACTTTACAATTCGGTGGCGCGGCGGCATTGCCAGTAGCATCATTAAATTCTCTCATTCCTAGGGTTGGTATTACGATTCTTCATTGCACGGCCTTCATTTGGAGGTTCGTTTTGGTAAACTTTTTTTTTTTCGTTTTCATTTTTGTTTTTCTTTTCCATTCGTCTTTCACTTTCTGGCAGTGTGTAGTAGAGCAAAAAATGAAAATGTTTGCAAAGCATGTGTTTGGGTATGTTGCATAATCAGACCAAAACCAGAGGGTGTAATAATATCCAGCCTATACTACATTACCACCCCAATGGAGGGATATACGGGTAAGTGGAAGAGGAAAATCCCATTTTCGTGTTTTTGTTGGAAAAAGATTTAAAAGTGTGAATTTATTAATTTTTGTTTATGACTTTGCGACTGGGGTTTCCTTTGGCGAATTTTTGGTAAACGTGTGTGATAAAATGGTCGGGTTAGAGGGGTAGTTAGGATGTCGAAAGTTGGAGGTTTTCAGTCGACTGTTCTTTTGCTCCATAAAAGGGAGGGGTTAAGTAAAACCTTTTAAATTTAAATTGCAGTCACATTTGTTTACTGTATTTCGGTAAGCCTAATGCTGACACAATATTTTTTTTTGTTTATTCAGGAGACTGTCGAAATTTAGAATTTTGTTATTTTACAGTGAACAGAAAGGAAAAATAATAATAAAGACTTATGCGTCTTAAAGTGACGAACTGTAGGGTATACAGGAGCAATTTGGGAAAGCAGACTGAGGAACTTGCAGCTGATATCAGTTAAACAGGTTTTCAGAGAATTCGTAACGATTTAACAAAAATTTGTTTCGTGCTTTTTACTAACAGAGAGTTAAACAGGAAGAATCTATAAGAATAACCACGAAATGGAAGCGAAATGTTTTGGGTAACCAGATTTAAATAAAAAATTAATCTGTATACCCAAGAGTCACTACAGATCGGAATTTATTCTTTAAACCACTTCTTCAGAAAAAAAAAAAAACAATATGGTTTAGTAATGTCGTGCAATATACGGTTAAGTTAGAAGACAAACGAACAAGAAAACTACCTATATGGACAAAAAAAGTGTTAACAATGGACACTTCAACTTGTCTGGAATAGCTAGAGCCTACAGTGAGCGGATGAACTTAGAACTCTACGGTATTTCATCGTTTCCCACGAATAATGGAACCAGTGCCACACAACCATTCAGGTAGCTTTGGACTAAACCGAAAAAAGCAATAGGGCGATAAAATAGCTAAAGAAAATCGAAAAATTCAACTGTAGGAACAACATCTGGAACTAGCATAAGAAAGCTAAGACTAAAACGAATGAATTGCTGGATTTAAACAGGAACATGGTCCTATCAATCTGGTATTGCCAACAAGCTCATATGGGGTATTAAGTAGCCCAGCCAGGCAAAGTCCTCGAAGCTAAGAAGAGATTGGCAATTGGTGAGCTACCTGCTCAAAGCTGGAGGTGATACTTTAATAGGCAGTAAGTTTCAATCAACAATTGTCAATCGAGCTCGATAGATGGAATATCAGTTCTAGATGTTCCATTGACCAGAAAAGCAGTCATAGATTACAAGAACTACGGAGACAAATTTTATAAAAGCGATCTCCCTGAATATATGATATGTAATATATGTATTTGTAACATACACATACATACATACAGACATAAGTTGATATCATCGACTAATACTAGTTTGGTTTTCGCCGCGGCCATACATTCATACTTTAGATGTGGATGAACGGATCTCAAGTTCATACGAAACACCAAACGATAACGTCTTGAGATTGTAAAAAAAATGTCACATTGTAATTTCGCAAGGAGTCAGTTAGAAATTAGAGAAATTTGAAGGATCAAATTTACAATGGATCGGCCTTACCATGCTGAGATTTCATTCGTTATGCCGAACAAATTTTGAAAATGAGTTGGGATATGCTCTCTACTAAGTTATCTCAAGCTACCTTAAATAGTTCGACATGAAAACCGGCAGACTCACTTCGAGGAAAGGAATATAAATCTCTTAAAATAATCGTGAATTATAATTAAATAATAATGCAAAAGTGTTAATTGCCTTGTTATGTTATATTAACACCTACTACTATGTACAATACATCGCAAGAAGCGGTACACATGCTAAGATATTTGACTACAATTATGATCGCTCGTACTTTTCAAGACTAGTAAGTTCACTTTAAGATATGTATACATATTTCGTCTACATTTCCATCCTCAAAAACCAGACTAAAGACAATATTGATTGACAGACAATGGAAGTCAGCCTAAAACGTTTGGATTTGCGATCTCTGTAGTCTCAAACACTTTTACATAACTAAGAAATAAATCCACAGGTAAATCCACGGAGCTTGAGCTGCTTAGAATCATCTGTAGATTTTGCTTATGGTAGTATGAAGTTCAAGCCAATAAAGAGGAGTCCGAGATCGCCAAAGGTCCGGATGATTACGCACTGTAAGGACAGCCGCGAAAACAAAAATTCTGTCGTGGAAGATGAAACTCTCATGTTATCACATTATCAAACAAAATTCAAAATTAGATGCATACAAAAGACACAATGTACACTTGCTCACAGTCGCACTGAATCAAAAATGAAAAGATCTATTCAAACGCTTAGCGACGATATCTGTTCTCTTATGAGAACACTTTGACCAATAATGATCTTTTAACAGCCGGATACCATCATCTGGCATCATCTCGCATAAGTAATAGTATGGTAGGCAGTATTTCTGCAAGAACAAAATTCAAATTTCAGCAAAAGTTTAACCGGTCGTGGACATTCTGAAAAGATTCTGCTATAGATTACAAAGTTCTACTCGACATTGAAATGTTGACACTTTGAAGTAAGCCATTGTCCGAGAAATGAACACTTTTAACTCCCTTTTATTTGGCATACATTTTTCCATGCATCAGTATTAATGACTAAGTGCAGCGGTAGAAGTGAAAGAATATTGTAGATCCGTAGATCCAAGACCTGCAATGGAATTCCGGTCGATATCACATCACACTCATCTAATAAAATTAAACCTGGGATTTATTCGAAAAAAAAAGATTTGAATGCGCCAATGTACGGGTAGCTAAAATACGTAACCATAACATAGATGTGACATAATGATAAGTGACAGTGCTCTAATTTCTAGTAATTCCTTGTCCACCTGTCCCAAACCTTTCTACAAACATTCTACTTAATCAATGATTCGGTGGCAAGATAAAGGAAACGGGGGAAAAAAAAAACTAATTTAAATTCATTTTGACATTCCTTCAAATTATTCCCCATTTAGCGAGTCCCCATCACAGGCCAAATCTCAAACATTTTCCTTCTTTTAACAACTTTTCGTTTTAAATTCACATAAAAGAGGGCATGATTTTACAGGGTGGCCAGGGAAGTACACTAAGGTAGAAAGGGGAAAAATTACCTTTCTCCTATTATGGCAATAAAATAGAACACGGCTTCTTTATACAGCTATTTTACTACTGTGTACTACATATACAGCTACTGCCCAACTCCGCAAATCACTTCAACTTTCGATTTAAATTTTCTCGAAATTTAATTATATTTTTGAATTTTACTATAGCAGAATAGGAAAAAAGTTTTCAGACCCCCACCAATCAAGCCGCTAGGTCCAAAATACAAGCTGAAACCGCCCTCAACAAACACAGGGATAAAGACTTGGAAAGACTTGGCATAACTCTGACAGGTTGTTTTATGAAAGCCACCATCCCGCCGACGAATTCAGCTCTGTTTGTTTGCCGGAAAGGGGTCGTGAACGCAATGAGATTTTACAGAGTTGGACAACTTGGTATTCGAGTGGGAGGGTGACACCGCCTTAGGTTTTAAGGAAATGGAAGTTTTTAGCTATTTTGTCGCCATCGAAGGTACTGTAAAAAAAACAGTTAGGTTGACAGCCAACTGTTACTACTGTAGTAGTAGAAAGGAAACGCGTGTAGTGTTATACATTTAACAACACAACAAAATGCGCGACTACAGTGGACTGGAGGTACGGATATAACAAGTTGCCCTTCGTTTTGTTTATGATTATCCTTGTGAAAGGAAACATTCGGGACGAAATTCGTCTATTAAATCTTATCCAGTGGCAAAAAATAGTAAAATTGAGCAGTAGAGCGGATCCTTTCTTCAGCATGGAAATCAACCCCTTTTCCATTTCAAGGTGAGTACTCCTAACTGAAATCACTTCTAAAATCAGATCCAGAAAGTAACTGGTCTTTGTCCCCATTATTTACTAATTAACAGAATACCGAACGAAAATAAAACAACATCCTCTACTCTATTTACCCACAATTGACTAAGGTCAAAACAATTTGCTAAAGCTTGCTTGCTGGCTTTAAGTTAATCATCGTAACAAGTCTTCATCGTCTTCATCGTCTTCTTTGTATCTCAGCATTAACATAGTTTCAGAATTCAAACAATAAGAGCCCATTTTATCATAATTAGGCTACAAACAGATTTTCAAATTGATTCTGATATCAAAAGTCTTGCAAAGACCGGAAAAAACACAAGTCAGGAGCTGGAATTATATACTCGTACTTTGGTATTATTTCAGCTAAATAAGTTGGTCGCATAAGATACACAGAGCAATGCGGACATGACTTTAGAGACCTCACTCTATAAATCGTGTGTATCCGTTTATATTGAGAATATGGCCAACAATACTCGGAAATTCCAGAAAACAATTTACGCGAGAAAATTTTTTTCATAAATATCATACAGAGAGACAGACAACTCTCAACTATTTAGACTACCGAACGAAATAATAATCTGAATGTGAAGGATTCGCGTCATCGTGCTTCGTAAACAGAACAATACGAGGCACAGGGGGGAATGATTTGAAGTATTTAATTAAATAGTTTTCAAAAATTGATACAATCTTATGGTGATGTAAGCGCTTCAGTGTAATGACTACAAAGCCACAAGGGGAGCTGTATAAAGAGGACGTTCTAGAGCAATAGACGACGGTGAATGTTTCACATGTAATTGAAACCCGAAGGGGATGCTTTTGAATTTGCTAGTAAAATAGTTTTTCTACTGAAACGGGGACTTTAAGTGGATATAGGGTTGTGATGCTGCATGTGACAGACAGAATATGAACAGGGAGGTAATTAGTGCGTGTACAAAGTCTTTGAGTCTATTTGAGAGCAGAATTGATTTTCCTTTCTCCTTTCAATTTATCTGCAGACTACATTCGGAAATTTATAGCGATTTAAAAACTCAATGGCAATTTGAAGTATTCTTACCGGTTACGATAGAATATGTTTCTATGTCAACTTACCTGAAATAAAAAAGAGAAAAATAACACAATAAGTAAATGAATATTGAAGAAAATTTTACAACAATTTATAAAACATTTTGGAAGCATTTATTAAAATTAAAATTATAGTTACACAACTAAACAAGTACAAGGAACAATGTTTAAAAAATAAAATCATAAAACTGAAGAACTTTATCTAAGAAGAGAACGGTATTTTACAATATATTTCGTTGATCTGTAGATGCTTTACGAGTACTACCTGCTGACCCGTTTCCTATTATTTCTTCTTTAACAGAAAAATACCATTTTACTGTCGACGTGTCGAACTGCTCTGTCCTTAAGGTTAATAATTCATCCTCCCACAATCTAATTCACACGCATCCTATTGACTCGGCTGTATTGACAGCTTGAAATTCAAATTCACAGATAAACAGAGTTCGATAAGTACTCGTATATCTCGTCGCGAGATTTTCGCTGTTTAATTGTTGCGGGTAGCCAAAAGTCCTTTAGTGCTATTACTTCGTGTTTCTTGTAAAAAATAGCGTATCCATTGGATGAATGTCAAGATATCACAATCATCATTAGATATAGTTAAATAGTGCTCTTACCGGATATGGTTGGACTTGAAAGTAGTTCCTAGGAGTATGAGTATTGAGTAGTAGCATTCAAAATTGATTTATTCATGCCGAGAACAGTTCAATTTTAAATCGCATCGTATTCTATGATAGATTGTTTTAAGAAAACGTATTTTATTTAGAAAGGAGGAAAAACTGCTTATGTATATGATTATATTCCCGAAATTTACAAAGGTGTTAGTGACAGTAAAGCGTGATATTCTGCGGCAGAAATACCATACATTTCAGTAACAGCTACATTGCGATGCTACATTGCAGATTGGCACCGTAAAATGCGTTTATTTGGGGCAAGGCTTTAAAAAATCACCATAGCGATAGTTCGGTTGAACCTTACTACCCTGACATACTTGAGAAGAAAGGGCAATTAAAAAAAAACAAAGTAATTGATCGTCATGCTTCGAGGATGTCGAAAATATTGTTATTGGTGAAAGAAGTCTCAGAAAGTTAGCTACTAGTTTTTGATACCCGAAACGAAAATATTGATTCTCCCTAACTTTAAGTGGAATAAGTCGCCGAAGAAATATAGATGTACTCGTATGAAGGGTTGCCATTCAAGTCTTTAAACATGTTTACATGGATTGCATGTACAGAATAACCAGCAATACAGTATGCCCTGATGAGCCCGTTTCTATTGTTTGAACTTTAATTTACGATTATAAGTATATTCCCCATATACAAGAAATGTGACCCGAGATTGTGTAAAAAATAAAATGCGATTCACGATTGCGAAAATATAAAAAGTGACCCTAGATTGTGAAAAAAATATAGACACATCTCTGCTGAATACAAAATCTAATCTACTACTATACTATGTGATTATATCACTACTCACAAGTGTGACATCGACATACCGTCATATCGAAAGCAAACCAAATGTTTACACCTAAGCAACCCCTGGACAGAAAGTTTCTAATATTTTCATCGATTTATGTACTTATCATTTCATTTATCATCTTCAGAAAATGAAGATTAATAGAAAATTAATCTAGCTATGAAAACATATGGTGTAAATCGCTGTTTAGGACCATCGAGCAAATAAGCAACAGCGCGAAGAATAAAAGGATTTTCAAGTCTCAGTCCCTTGGTTCGAAGCAAAAAAAAAAGTCGAACCAAGAAGAAGCTATCCCGGGTCTCAAAACGGTAAGTTCAGATAGCTGCAGGCAGAGTACCTGAGCCTGAAGAGTATGAAAGACTCTTCGAGAGAGAAAGCTCTACCATATTACCTATATCAGCTCAACGCCACCACTAGGATAAAATGTAAGAACGCACCCTACGACAGAGCTGTCAACCACCGAGAAGGGTGCCAACAGGACGCCTCGATCGAGTATCGAGGAATTGACAGGGGTGGGTTATAAAAATACGTCGTTTTGCTTCTTAATCGTTCTTGATTGTTCTTGTTCTATTCTCTTGCTGTATTTTGTTCTTTTTGCGTTTTAAATAAATATCTAATGTAAATAACGAGTTGTATTATTCCTTGAAACGAACGCCGACACCTAATTAAATAACGAAATTAAATTCAACCAATTCACCCTGTTAAGAGAAATAGTAATTGGTTAAACATAAGCTAGGAAAATTGCAAATGTTATCCCTAAAGATAGAACTTGAATTTGATCAAGCAATCTTAAAAAACTGAAGCTTAATTTTTTTACGAATCATAGATTTCTGAAAATAAAATGGATGGCTTGCATAATACAAAGAAAATACTCGTATCTACATATAGATACAATCCGCGAGCAAACCGAGGCTAAAAGCTTGATTGCCTAATTTTTGTATATAACTAAACAACAATCAAAGGGATAAGAACTCTGACTGGCATCCTGTTTGGGTTTGACAAAGATCAAAACAAAATCCAGTTCTGTGAACCAATCTAATAATTATGTATCAATATAGAGTATTGGTTGTGTGGCAAGCGGAACGCATAATAGAGTTCGCTACGTGACCTGGTATCGATAAATTAATTTGTGTCGCAGTTATTACGCAATTACGGACAGCTACTCAAGCTGTCTTACATTATCCGTCTTAATACACACTATTACAAACCTATCTTTCACCTTTCAGAAGTTTATTTATTTCGCAAATATTATAAAATATTTTCCAGCCTACCTCCCTTATTCGGCAGAAACAACAACATCTGGCAACAGTTACATTGTTTCGCAGGTTTCTGTTTAACCATACGAGAACTATTAGCAAATTTAATCACACGACTTACTCGTATGTACGTCTTATTTATATTCCGTTTGGTTCCCCTTCCCAACTATCATTTATTTGTTATCGTCATTCAAGCTACGAGTATCCAAGCCATCGAATCGACTTAATTACTCGTATAACCGTCAGAAAGGGCGAAAGATATGTACGAGTATAAGTTAGCGCGAGCAGAACCGTATGCAATTCTCTGCCCAATAATATCGGGTTAATATTGATTAAATGTCAATATTAAGTCAAATTCAAATAGTCGTACAAACGGTACATACGTAATGTAACCTGATTGAGAGGACATCCGAAGGATTCAACTCATGTACACATTATTCGTATGTGCATTATGCAATGTTTGCAAATACATCTACGTTTACCAAGTTAATGAGGACAAGACGTACGCCATGATGATGGCGACATTAAGCAGCTACTATGAACAGCTCATCCTCGCAAGACGTCATATTGATGCAGATCAACAACCGTCATAGGGGCTGTTTCTAGGGGTTATACTTGTACAAATATGTAGGCACATTCACAGGCAATGCCAATATGAAAACTTTTGCATGAGCTTCAGATTGTTGCCGCATTGTGCTGTTGTGCCATAAGTTAATCTCTGGGGTATGCATTTGTCATTAGCATTTAATATTGCATTAGCATTAGCATATTGATTAGAAGACTTTATTTGAATTCAAACCATCTACCCCTTGCAACTATTTAAGAAAATCACAGCTACAATACATACGAGTAAGAAATGTTTCCATGGTTTTGCATCGAATAGGGTCCTGTGGGAGTTTAAACGGTGCATCTTAACTACCTCACGTAGCATAACTGAAATTTAACTTCATTATCCTCAGAATATGCGATTAACATCTTTTCCGTTTGATTTATAAGACGGAAAAGGTAATCGTGTTAACAAAGTAATTAAATTTGTCGGGAGACGGAGAGATTATCAGACTGCAGGAAGCATATATAATGATTTGCAGTTATCGATTTAAAGGAGGGTGTAAAGAATCTCATGGGTTTTTGTAATTGCTTACCCCACACAAGTTATGTGATTTTAATCTAATTTCATAAAATATGCTTAGATATGTACGAGTATAGTACATTTATGAGTATGGTTTTTCGTATTTCAAATTGAATTACTTTACCGGAATTGTAATTAATCTACATATGTGCTAATGGGCATAATCATTGGTTAGAGTCATATAAGATATGTATATCTTACATCCGTAAATGAATGATGCACTCATATAAATAATGACCTTGTTTTTATTTTTGTAAATTTAAAAGATCTGATTTTCTAAAGGCTAAGTAAGTTCATAATGTCCTAAACGATGAGGATAATGATGATAACCAACTTTCTGATAAATGCATAGAGAACAGTGGTTCAATTCTTCTAATTTTAACTTTTAAGATTGTATTGTACATAACGACTAATACAATGAATTTATAAACAAACTATAGGAAGTGAGCCCACCTTACTCCACATGCACGTTCGTATTTACAATATTACTTAGAATGTAAAATGGCTTCTTGACATTACATTTTGAATCTGATACTTCTGGCTAAATATTTTTGACCATCTTGATAGTACCAAGGTCTAAAATTTTAATTCGTTCCCCTTTGTAATTGTTTAAATATTATAATTGAAAGCTCGCATTTTCTGGTGGCATCAACTAATCAAAATAAAATAGATACGAGTGGTTTCTGGTGCCATAAATATTCCTTATGCTAATATAATATATCTCCTGCATTTCCAATCTTATGTATACTGCTGACATTTTAGGGACAACATTATTAACAAAAATATTTTTCAATGTATTGTACATGAGACAATAACCATCAAAGATTTTATGTATCGCGGGCGGTGGAGGTGTGACGCTTTGCAAAAACAGCAACTGTGTTTTGGTCAGTGCCGCTCATATGTCATTTTTTATTGTACTGCATTTTTCTCACACACGCAAACCACAGGAAGCTCATGTGTCACAGGCCTTATGGTCTGAATGTTCTACCTTCTTTGTTATAGGGTATCTGAGAGTATTTTCAAATAACTAAAGAGCACAGAGATGCGAATGCGTTCTTATTAATACGCAGTGAAATTCTTGGACTTCCACCATATCGACACAAACTACAATATAATGCCGAGGCTCCGGGGCTAAATTTGAAAGTTTTCTCATTTTCTATTTATCCAAGGCTACTTTTAACAAAAGACGTTAAGAGATCAATGGATCTGTGGTATGTTATCATATAAGAAGGCTTGGTCGGCGGATTGTAAACACTTTCCGAATTCGATCGATTGCACGGAAAATTTAAACTAAATTTTTAACTAATCCGAACTTTTTTCCCAATAGATGGCTTTAAAGTTTGGCAATAATAACCTAATCAAGCCATATTATAGCGCGTTTAAAAGGTGACGGTTCATATATTATTAAAAAAACACAGTGACATTTGTTAATTACTTACTTACTTTTTTTTTTTGGATGAACCTGGGCCTCAAATAACAAGCCTCTCCAATTAGTCCGATTCTTAGCTAGCTCCTCCAGTTGCGTACGCCAAATCAGTTGGGGTCCCCTTCTACTTGTGCGAACCACCAAAGGTGAGGTCTTCCTCTACTGCGTTGTCCTTCCAGGTTAGATTTGAAGGCCGGAGCATTGGTGTTCATTCGCTCTACATATCTGCAATCTCAGGCGACTGTTGCGCGCAGTTTTCTGACTAGGCCGATGACGCACTGTACAGCTCGTATAGTGCGTCGTTGAATATTCACCTCCAAAGCCCGTCACCGCAAACGGGACCGAATTTTATAAGAAGGTTTTTTCTCTCGAATCAACTGAGGATATCCTCATCTCTGTTTCCGATAGAATCAACGCTTCAGCACTTTAAAGGGCGACTGGGGTGATCAATGCGATTGGGAACAGTGATTCTTCGTTTGAGGTGTTGCTACAGAGTTTATAGTAGACAAAGTCCTTTACTACCTCGGAATTTTAGTGCGTACGTGGGCGATCGCCCGCTGAGTTCTAACTGTTTTGGCATCGAAGGACCCAGTTAAATGGTTACCGACCTTGACAGAGCAGCGAGCGTTCTTAATCGTAATTTTGCGCAGACGGATGAGTTTAGCAAGGATGCTAAAACTAGATGTGGCTCTATATAGCTCGTAGATGTATGAAATGAGTTAATGTATGCTCTCTACTGTTATTTCTAGCAGCTGTGACTCTACTACCACCTTCCTTCTTTATCTCTACAGCTTTCTGTACGGGCCTTGTTGCGTTGACACGTTCCCTTTCCCTTTTGGTAAAACTTCAGTACGTTATTCTTCGATCGCGCACTTTTTTTTCCTCTGGAGAACATCGGCTTCTCCCCATTTCGTCTGGTCGTAGAGCTCACGAGCGGCTCTTGTCATTCGTTGCAGCTTCGCTTCTCGTACGCTTGTTTAGCTGCATGCCCTTGGACGTTGGCAGTTTTGCTACTGGCCTTCGGTACTTGATGCTGGCGGCATTGGCGAAGTTGTTGATTTCGGAATACGCGCTCCGATTCTGGCAGACTCTTGCAATTGCATCTTTTCTACGTTATATCGTGGTGTCGTGTGGGCTGTGCTTCCAACTGTATTACCAAGGATGTACTCCTTTCCTATACTGGCGTTGGTGATATTAACGTCATACTTAGGACATTGCATATGACTTGTCGAGGAACTCGTAGAAACAGTCTTTGTTAACGTCGCCCATATCTTCCGTAGGGGCATATTAAGCTAATTTTAGCGAATTTAGCCTTGATGCGGATTATCATAAGACGGTTCACGTGTCGGAAGCTCAAAACCTCTTGCCTCAGTCTGCCGCATATTGCAAATCCGCATCCGAATAAGCGTTGTTTATTTTCCCTATAGCAGTCAAGGGCCTTTGCTAATTACAGCTAAGTACAGATTCGAAGATCGTACTTTAAATGTTTGCAAGGGTCGTCAGAAATGTATCCATTTTCATCCGAGGCCATTAGTTGGTTCGTCACATCTTTTTACTCTTTTCCGTATTGGGTTGTGAGCCATTGACGGCGTATGTCAGTATTATGATACTTGTCAAGTATGTCCTTGCCATTTTAGCCTGCATGAGTAAGGGTTTACTTATTGGATTGACGCCGCGCACGGTAATGCTTTGTGTTTGGTTGTATTGGACGGGTATCGTGCATCATGAGCTCGTCCAACTTGACCAGGCGATTGACTACATTCTCTATTGTCAACAACTAATGCGATCAAAGCGCGCAATTAAGGTAAAACGGCCAGAATTTCAACATCGGAAAGTTGAAAAACCACACAAATTTTTAACGATTCGGCAAAAATTGAGAGAGCTTGGCTGTAAAACTTTTACGCATCCACCGTATAGCCCGGACCTTACCCCGTCCGACTACCATTTGTTTCGTTCTCTGTGCAACTCTCTTAATGTTGTAAAGCTGACGTCAAAAGATACATGAGAAAACCATTTGATCCAGTTTTTCTCCCAGAAATCCCAGAAGTTGTACAGTAATGGCATAATGGTTTTACCAGAAAAATAGCAAAAGGTTATCGATCGAAACAACACTTATGTAGCTATTTAGTTTAATAAAGATCATTTAAAATATAAGACAAATGTGTATGGATTTTCGGGAAAAAACGCCAAGTCTTTTCCTTGATCCAATAGATGTGTTACTATTGTATTTCAATGGAATTTCAATTGTCGTTTCAATCGAATGTTGAACGCGACAACATACATATATCCATCATTGATGTCAGCGGTTATATGTACATATATACTCGTATACATAAGTCCACACCAATCTTAAGCATCAACATATCACAAATTTATGCCCGTTAACAATGCACGGCGTGGTTACTTTTTAAATCCGTCAAAATAAAAACGACAACATTATTAAGAAATACGCGACCAATTTGGTTCCCTTTCATAAACCAATACATATGTATGCACTTTGATTTAATTCTCGTAATGACATCCATGTTGGTTGAGGAAAAACATGCAAAGCCCTACAGGTCCACCTCCTCAACGAAACACAATCAATTAATGACAAACAATACAAAACACACCACCTGAACATGAACTCGTCAGACACCGGACATGGACCAAAAGACCACGAAGTCAGCACTCATACTGATAGACTGACTGGATTCCGGACAATAGGGATTAAATTACCGTAATGTATGGACAAATTGAATATGCATTAGGAGTACTAAAATTGGTGATATTGCTGTAGCTTTTCTATTTGTAGGAGTGTTTGTCACCATCGCCTCACATTCCAAAACGTCACCAATGGTTACATTACGACAAGGACAACTACAACGACTCTACAGTGATGTTCTGAGTGATTGATTTGTGATAATCACATTGTCAACTCTGATAACTGTGTGTGTACGTACCACCTCACAAGAGCATAAACTAAAATCCAAGCCGTATGAATAAACGACCAAAGGACCAAATAACGACAACGACGGAGATGCAGAGAAAGTGACAGAAGTTTACATAACATGAAAACTTATGCCATCATTCTGGTTAACGGTCAAAAGTTTTACCATTAAGGTAAATCCCCTAAAAACACACATGCCATTGTACATAATAGAAGACAAAAGACCATGACAAGGGATCTGGGTCTATTTGTGTGTCCTTTTATAAAGAAGGAGACGGCATCACCATCACCAACCTACATACATACGAATAGTCACCATTACACGAGTACATTAACATTTTAATTTATGTTGGTTGTTTCTTGACAGACCTGAAGATACAAGTATTGTAGTCAACGTTCTAAGGTTATTTTTCGGTCTCACTCAAATGCACTTTTCAGCTCATTTGAATACCTGTACATTCTTTTTCCACTACTTCGAAACCGAACCTGAACTCAAACCATCCTCTATTCATTTGTCTATGAAGTGAATAATTTGGCCAAGTGATCTATTCTAACATTGTTTTGTATCTAACTGAGTGTGGACTGTATTCGTATCTGAGTGTGAGAAGTGAAATAAATCCCTGGGAATGGATTCAGTTTAAAATTGACGGAAAAAGCTTTTCTCTATTTCGCATTTTGGCTATCCCCAACTATTCCTTTTTTTTTGTGTTAGGGACATCCTCACCTGTTACAATAGTTCCGGACGCTATACAACAACCGGAATTTGAGTATCCACTATCCACTAGCGTCCCATCATAGCGTTACCCTACGTTCGAAAGTCAAAACACATTTCATGTATTCTTGGTTCGCTTAGTCGGCCATATTGCTTTATCCCGCAAACGTACACCAGGAAAGGATTTGCATTAAAATGCAACATTAGCCCGGTCGTGCCATGCTACAATGTATTGCACCATGCCGTGAGCCCGCCAGGGGGTTAAGTTTTCATAGCCTCACTTCGTCGTCGTCGTCGTTGTATACCATCTCCGCAAAGTCCAATTGACTGACTCTGACTGCGGTCAGACATTTTGTTTGCGTAAGAGAACTCACAGAGCAATGATGAGGTACATATGTACATACATATAGGGAGTCACAGGACATGGGGCCTCAGAGAATAAGGGAAAAGAAAATAACCGAATAGAAGAGAATGAAACTGGACAAGACACCCTTCCATGCCCGACATCGGTCGGTTGTGTTTGTGTCGCTGTATATTAGCACATAAAGCGAGCAGTTGGGAGCGATCATAACTTTGCAATTTCCATAACTACAACAAAAAAGAAAATAAAAACAAGAGGAGGTTTGTCTAATAGAATGAGGTTTTGAGTTAGATAGCTATCCAGTAGGACACTGATTAAGTGGAATGTGGTGCAGGAACCAACGCAATTGGGTGTCACGATGAAATGTGGAGATGTACCCTCGTACGTTAACACATTTTCTATAGTATACCGCTACAAGTGGAGCTACATATGTATAGTGTAAAAATATATTTCACTACCCCTTTCTATAATCAAATTGCTGATGGTTTGGATTTACATAAATGCGGGCACAGTCTTGTCGGAAGGAAAGAAGTCAGCTGGTTGTAAATGAAAAAAAATCCGAGAAATAAATTTGAATAAAGAATGGACAAATTTTAATAATAAGTTTCAATTGAAAATTGACACCCTCTAACTCCGACGAAATGTGTTACCCTTTTCACTGCCAGTGTTCCAAAGATACTGTCAGTTGATTTTTGTCTCTATTATTATTCAACCTGAAGATCGTTCTGGTTGCAGTTTTAAAAAAAAGTACGGACGCCGAATGTTAGAAAATTTGTTAAAAGACTGTGGTTTGATGAAGAATGCCGAAAATGGATGTTTGGTGGTTTGCATACAAGACTGAGAACTAACGACGATCTTCAAATGAAAAAAAGGTGGGAAGACACAAAAAATAACATCTAGAGAAGAAGTGCTTCATTTTCGCTATGTTTTGAGTTTTGATAGAATTTTTTTTTTTTATAATTCACGCGCCTAAGGGGTTAGATACCCTTTTACTGTTGCCCGAGCGAAAGGAAAATTGTTTTGTTGTGGTTTGAAACTCAGGTGTATTTGGTTTCTATATTAGCCCTCCAGGGGGTGGGAGTCCGAATAGGACGGAGAGTTCTTTCTTCACTCAGAGTGATTCGAAGTTATAATTCGCACTAGTTTTTTTTGTGGTTGAAACTCTACAACAGCCAAATCTACGTGTCAGTGTTATGCCTTCACACGCAGAATTTGTCTGTCTGAGTTCCCATTACACAAATGAAAAATTGACTTGCCATGGGCAGGATTCGAACCTTGGACCCTCAGAGTGAGAAGCGATTGCTAGTACCACTACACCATTAAGGAACTATTAAGGAAACCGCACCAAGGAAAAATAATATAACATAAGACTATTAACAAAGCGGAACTTAGAAAGATAACTTCTGAAGACTAACAACTATTGAATAAATCTGTGTAGTCAGGCCATATAAGCAATTAAATGCAGAGCTATTCAAAATGATTTGATATTAAATATTAACCAAGCCCTTTTGTAAAATATACTTCAATTGACCCTTGGCTTCATGTACGAACATGTACATACATATGTATGCTTTATACAGCGTGTGAAAGTCCACATAAATGTATCAGCGATTAGAGTACTCTTATAAAGCATACTATATCCTACTATCGCCATTAAGATGTGTCTCAAAGGTCTATAGCATATATCCCCTACGATATATCTGCCTTAGTCAGATCTATTTTATGTGTTCACAGTTCCCACAACACTTAATCTTTAAAATTCAAGCTATAATATTGTAAATTGTCTCATTTTTTAATGAAATTATGTTTGCAAAAATATTCGTATAGGTATATGCACATCTATAAGAATAGCTAACAGTGCAGGGGATTATCTTGAAATTTTCTATTAAATATCAGTACAAAAAGGAAACACTTAAATTTAAATTAATTCTACACACTATTAGGTTGATTATTAAGCCGCAAAAGCAAATTACATTAAATTACTAGGTCAGTCTAGTGCAGTATTTCTCATAGCTACTAACGAGTACTAAACAATTTACGATTAATAAGCCACCGCTGGGTTCGATGAAAACCGCAAATAAATTTATTTAATAACAACTTTACCTAAATCTCTTTTGCTACCCAATCACACAATAGTAACACTCAAAACAATGAAATTTCCACCCCATAACACCCACAATCAATCCCATTATACTCAGATTTTTCCCACCTTTCTTTAGGAAAACATAAACACAAATACGAATACGACTATGGGTACGCCCATCACAATCCCCTATGTAAATACGAGTACGGTTTTTTTTATTCGATGTAAAGTTTGGTTGAGCAGTGTAGTGCCGTGGTTTTCAGGCTGCAGTTCTGTGGCGTTTTATCCCCGGCTTATGGCTTAAAAGTAAAACAAACGAAATAATACCCGAATTTGTTTATTCTGCCTGTGCTCAGAAAAAAGGCTGCTATTGCAAAAAATTTGCATATTAAAAAATCCTTTGCGCAAAGGATAGCGGTAATAAAAACTTGAATCGAGAAGGGGCAAGTGTTGGCGGGTTGAACGAACAATATTCATTCCGGTAAAGCCTAATCCCTGTACAGAGTGAGCTTTCAATCGGGTTGGGGGTAGCGATAAAAAAAGCCTCGAAATCGGTAGGGGATGCATTTATACTCTGCGTATCGTGTCGGTTGTACGGTATACAATGCTTAGGATGAGTTGAGTACACTGTGATACTTCGGTATAAAGCAACCCGTAGCTTGCAAATCTCTTGCACTCTCTAAATTAATTAAACAGGAGTTGTTTTTTTTTTTTGTGAAATCATTGTATTGCTGCTGGCAGCACGGGTGCTGAGACCGGAATAACTCATTTCGAACGTCGATATGTTTTTGGTACTTGTATCGTATGATAGTGGTATCCGTTTGTTTCTTCTTTTTTTTTCGAATTGTGAATGTTTGATAGTCCACACAATTGCAGTTCGATATCAAATCCTATTTTTCACAGTCACAGCATGTGTGCATGTGGGTTAATGCTAGAACGATATGCGAATCCAGTTATACCCCGTTCGCACCCCATGGCGATGAAATGAAATAATCAAAAATATCTACTAAGAAAAATATGCGAAAGAAGTGGATTGCACGGTGCAGAAAGATTTATTTGATTTCGTGCTTTACACTCTGGTTTTCAACAAAGAAAATGGATTTTCTGTTCTTATTAATTTTTAATTTTTTTCAAATGCCATTAATAATGCATTAGATAATGAATATGGAAGAATGATTGAGTTCAAATTGCTGTGACAAATGTATATGTTTGCCATTTTTCAACGAGGAATTCTGAATTCTTCTTAAAACGTTCTAGGAAAAACCGAGGTCTGATCCCATTGAAGTGCAGGGTCATAGTAAAGGATCATAATAGATAAAAAAAAATAAAATACTCGTAATTTAGTTTCAATAAGAAATACTTTGATAAGGATGAGTTTCATATGTAAGTAGCGACGAGCAAAAGAAAATGACACTTTTTCAGCACGAATTTGTACGAACTCACATGTTAAAAAAATTTAGAGACGTGTCAAATTGGAATTCATTCTCCCCTATTGATTCAAATTGCATGATTATATTTTGAACTTGAGCTGTAGAGCAACATGGAATCAGCTCATTCGCCCCATGAATGTGAATAGCCAAAACAGATTTCAAAGATGAACCTACAATCGCAAGTAATCACGAAGGTTTTTGTAGACCATTATTCGGCAGCCTCTAAAGATACTAAACTCCATCACAAGTCAAGTGGTATTTGCAGAGACATCTAATTCGTATTATACAGTACCTATGATTCCACGACGAAGTCAATATTATTAACATTTCGATAGAAAAATAAACTTAAAAAAATCGGACACTAAGAAAGCTGTGCAGGAGAATAATATTGCTCCGGCTAGCAAAACAAATCTACGACGAAATGGTAAAATTATTTATTTGTTAACCTTGTAGAATTCGCAGTTGCACTGAACACATTATTGAGTAGCACAAAGTTCGTACGCGAAAGGAATCATTAGTCGCCTAGCTAACTGTTATACAAATATTAGAACCGCCAACCAAATCGACCAGATGCCGATCAATGGAAGATATGGTGCAGCGGATTATTCAAACGCCATCAACAAAGGACGCATAAATTAAACTTAATTAAATTCTTTTGAGTTAAAAAAAAACTTTATTCGGTCAATACTTTTTTAAGACTAACTTAATTCTAACATTTTTCTACCTTATATAAACTATAACTGCTTACGTAGCAATCCCGCATTCATCCGGTGTTTGGCGATTTGGTGCATGGGAACGTCTCATGTGCACTGCATTCATTTGGTCAAGTGCAATATGAGCTCCAGACGTTGTGTCAGCATTGTTTGCATGCGATGGGCTCGTGGTAGCTATGGTACGTGATGATTCGTGGGAACGTAGCGAATTGTAATAGAATTCGTTAACTCCTCCCGTCTTAAATGCAAAGCGTCCTCGTTTTGTTTAAAAGTATGGCAAATTGTAGATATTTGGATGTTCTATTATTCTTGAAGGTTTCTTTATTTGGTTTTCTGATTCGCCTAGGAGGGATATTGGGATGACTGTTGTTTCAGGAGTTCTTTTTGATCTTGGGCTTATTATTTGGAGGAGTAGTACGATAATGACTATTATTATTAGGACTGAGTAGTTGATCCATTGATGAATCACCTTTTCGGTTTTAATTAGATCGATTTGTTTTGTCGTATTAATATGAAGTTCTTTCATCCATTCAAGTGATATAATTTGTTCGATTTCGGTTCCTTCGGATGATGGTTGGAGGAAAGGTGGCAGTGCATGTAATTGGGTTATTTCTTCAGATGTAAACTTTTGGTTATCTATTGTGACTGTGGTGTTCACGAACTTGATGAGATACGTTCCTTTTACCGCTTGCGTGGTGTCATTTATTTTTATTTCGCCTTGAAAGTTGTTCAGAAGTAAGATTCCAGGAGCTAGTTCTTCCACTCTCGGGATATGTTGGCTATTTGTTACACTACATGTCGCATTTTTACTACTTAACAAATTTGAAATACACTTATCATTAATTAGATCTAAGACATCGTTTTGCTTACAAAGTAATAAGTTATTAATTGTTTTACAATCTTTTACTATGGCTAAGATTTCTTCATCTTTTCTTAAAATATTTTCGTATGGTATCTTATATATAGTATTTTTATTTGTTTTAATGGGTTTTACTAACAATTTTTCATATATCTTTCCATTGGTTGTGGGAATATCTATTATATATAAAAGTTGGGTTGAATTTAAACCAATCTTAACACTAGCTAATGACAATGCTTCTTCGGCATTTTCATATGGAATACTACTCTTATCTATCTTATTCAATATTAAATTAATTTCCGTTTTTGACAATATATTTGAATTCACAATGTTTGTTTTTGCTAACTCTATGGCATAAATTGTATTCGTTAATTCTTCTTTAATCAATTTTATTTTTAAATGTAAACTTAAAGCTAATTCATTTGTAAATATTCTATCCTTTTTTATTGCGTTAAGTATGTCATTGGTAACATTAGTTAGTTGATTAATTCTATCTTTAATTGCTTTATTTATAAAAAATTGATTATTTGTATTTTCAATTATATTATTTATTTTGTTTTCCATAAGGATCTGATCGTCGTGGTCGGGATTTCCCGCTATCCACTTCCAAGCTGACCCGATGAAATTTAGTGATCTTTTCGTTCTGTGCGCTTTAATATTGTCTATTAAATTTTGTATTAGGGATAATTCATGTTCAAGGAATGGAAGGAAGGAATTGGCCTTGGGGATGTGCTCCGATATTAAGGATGAAGTGTGGGTTATGAAAGTCTCGTACTGATTTATTTCGACGACGTGAATCAGTTTCACGTTTCCCTTCTGGATTATTGCTGTTCCAGTATGCAATGCTAGAACATAGGAGCTAGAGTAGTCTAGGATCTGGATATCACCATAGGAGGAGTGGGTGATGAGTAACCTGTGAATGAGATAGTAATAGCTGCTTAACTTCGGATATTACTTTTGTGTATGACCCTGCCCGATTTTGTTAAAACTGTTGTTGGTCTGTTTTCTTCAACGATTTCTTCTTTGAACCGTGGCGTAAGCTTTGAACCTAAACGTTTATTGTTTTTGACAAAAATTGTTTGACCTGGTGAGTACGTTTTTGGTTGCTGTTTATCTTTATTATGGTAATTAAGATCTTTTACCTGTTTTTCCTTCAGCTGGTTTATGTTATCTAACCTAGATTTTTCAAATTGCTCAGGATCTGTAGTGACGTTTCTACCATAAAAAAGGTCAATTGGTTTTTTTCCTGTAACAGAGTGAATGGTACAATTGTATTCATATACAGATCGTTCGAGTAATTCCTCGAATGAACGGTGTGTACCGTCGGTCTTTATGCACCGCATGATTTCCGACAGAGTTGAGTGAAATCTCTCAACTTGACCGTTGACTTCACTCTTGTAAGATGGGGTTTTGAAAATATTAATTTTTAGCTGGTCTTCCATCATGAATGTGATGGAAGCTGAATTTAAAGATTTCTCGTTGTCTATAACTACGTATTTGGGGATTCCAAAGAAAAATAATAGTTCTCTTAAAGGTTGTCTAATGTCTTCAATGGCTCGGGATTTAAGTGTTTTTGTTTGGGCTAGTTTTGTGAATTTGTCTATGGTTGTCAATACCAGATGTCGTTCTGTTGTGTAGATGTCTATATGTAGTGTGTGTCCAGGATATTCAGGTATGGGAGTAGGTTTTATAATGGGGTTGTTAGGATGGCGATCGTACTTGTTTCCTTTACAAATACCACATTGATTAACTAATTTCTTTATTTTGGAGCTCATTTTCGGAAAAAAGTATCTTTCGATAATTTGAAGTCTGTTTTCTTTTGCGTTCCTATGTGCTCTTTTGTGGCATTCTAAAATTATGGTTTCCTGTTCTGTTTCACTTCCTAAATCTTCTACTTTTATTCGGGTAAATCTGATTTTATAGTTGTGGAAATACAAGGGGTAAATTTCTTGGATTATTCCCATGGTGGTTTCATCAGCCATAATTGCATTGATTACATTAGGATTAAGAAATCTTTTAAATATACCTATTAAATTTTCCTTAGTATATTGAGGTTCGGTAAAGGTATGTCTCCAGTATGTTGAGAAAGGTTTTTCAAGTTTATAGTGGGTTTTTTCCCCTGTTTCGAGAATGAGTTGGGTTTTGAATGCGTTAATAGGGACCTCAACGAATGGGATAAGGTTGTGTGACGAACTTTCGTCACTATGTTGGGTTAGAGTTAGAGAGTTGGTGAAAGTTGTAGGTGGGGGTCTAGATAGGGCATCGGCTACAACATTTGTAGTGCCAGGTTTGTAAATAATTTCGTGATCGTATTCCTCCAAGATGGCTTTCCATCTTTTCATCTTAGCATTATTGTTTCTGTTGCTAAGTGCATACGTTAACGGTTGGTGATCGGTGAAAATTTTCACCTTCCTTGAACCGTAAAGGAAATTCCTCAGAGAGTTGAGTGCCCAGATGATGGCGAGCATTTCCTTTTCGTTGGTTGCGTATGCTTCCTCAGTTTTACTTAATGTTCGGGACAGAAAAGTTATTGGTTTGTTGTTTTGGGATAATACCGCACCAATTGCATGATTCGAAGCATCGGTGGTGAGTTCGAAATCTTTTGACAAATCTGGGTATGCTAATAGAACTTCTTGGGATACGAGTGCGTTCTTAATTTTCCCGAATGCTTCTAATGCTTGCTGGTTCAGATGGATAGGAACGTTTTTTGATATTTGTTTGGACACGCGTCCACGTCCTTCTTCCCCTCTTAAGAGATTGGTAAGGGGATTTGCAAGTTTGGCATAACCAGGAATGAAGCGACGGTAGTACCCTGACATGCCCAGGAAAGATCTTAGATCTTTAAGCGTTTTTGGGGGTGGAAAATCAACTATAGCTTTCACCTTATCAGGATTGGTTCTGATTCCGTTTTCGCAAACAAGAAATCCTAGAAATTCAACGGACGTTTGGAGAAATTCACACTTATCCATTTGGACTTTCATATTTGCTTTTTCTAAAGTCTCAAAGACTAGTGTGAGATTTCTAAAGTGCTCTTCTTCATTACGACCGAAGATGATTATGTCATCTATGTAGACATAGCACCTTATTCCTATGTGTTCTCTAAGGATATCATCGAGTGCGCGTTGGAATATCGAAGGGGCATTTTTCAGCCCAAAAGGAAGAGGGGTAAACTCGTATTTACCGTGATTGACTGAAAAGGCAGTCTTTTCGATATCTGATTCCTTCAAAAGTATTTGGTGGAATCCGCTTTTTAAGTCAATAACTGTAAATAGTTTATTTTTTCCCAGATTGGACAATACTTCGTTAATTTCAGGTATTGGATACCTGTCGGGTATAGTGACTAAATTAAGTTTCCTATAGTCAATCACTAACCTAAACTTTTTCTCGCCTGAAGCGTCTAGCTTCTTCGGGACTACCCACACAGGTGCATTATAGGGAGACCGTGAAGGTCGTATGATGCCGTCATCTAGCAATTTCTTGATTTCGTTATCCACAAATGGTTTTAGAGCCATTGGGTAAGGGTAGGACTTTGAATAAACTGGGTTATCATCAACAGTCCGAATTTCACCTCTTACTACTGTGGCATATGTCAATCTCTGATCCGGTTCCGCGAAAAGGTTAGGAAACTTTCTCAAAACGGAATTGAGATTTCCTATTTGATTTGGATTTAAGTGAGAAATTCTTACACGTATGTTGTTGACTGATTCTGAAATGTGTTGTTTTATAGGGATTTTGATGTTGTTTTGAAGGATGAGGAAACTTTTTGCGGTATGTATTACAGCGTCTAATTCTTTGAGGCTATCATTGCCGATGATGCCGTGAAACGATTGTAGTGAAGGAAGGATAAAAAATTTAAGACCTACGTTATTGGGACCAAAAAGATTTAGTATAGCGTGGTGTGTTATCTTTATATTGCCACCGACAGAGTTGGCGTAAAATGGGTTATCGTTAGGTATAAGGTTTCTTACACACTTCGGATGAATGTAGTTCTTGTTGGAACCTGTGTCTATTAAAAACCTTAAAACATTGCCGCTCTCCGTCTGGTATTCAAAATAAGGCAGCGAAGAGCTGTTTAGCCTAAAAAATGGATATCTTGGGATTGGTGGGAAACTTCAGTGTTACTGGAGGCACTAACTGCAGGCTCGTGGTGTTCCTGATGGTTGGTTTGCTCATGTCCGGAGTATTCGAGATACTCGTAATCAACCAATGTTTGATTATTATTTGCATCTTCTATAGCGACAAGTTGTTGATATTCTTGCAATTCTCCATTTGGTTCGCAGGCTGTAGTATGGAAGTTTCTCTGCATTTTGTTTGGATGCGGTCCTTGGGCTGGAAGGTTTGGTCTCTTCGGTGCAGGTGGCCAGTTAGTCTGGGGCCTGGGTTGGTTTGTATAGTTTACTGCTCGTGTTTGTATGGTGCTTGTCTCCATTGGTTCTTGACGAGATTGTCTTTGTGGTGCTGGTGGTTGCCCATGGTTCCCTTGGTTTAGATAAGGATATTGCTGACTCTGATAGGTTTGAGGTCGAGAACTTTGGTTTTGTTGTTGGTAGTTAAAATTAGGGTGGTAAGCCTGATGAGGAACGTTATTATGTGGAACGAGTCTTTGGTTAAAGTTATTAACTGGTTGTGGAAAGTAAGTGAGTTGTGGGAAGAAAGGAGTATTACCTGCATAAGGATATGGGTTTTGGTTTTGTTTCCGTGGAGGAAGTGGAGGAGGATGTTGATGGTGTGGTTTTCTGGACATTCCATGGTTGTTGTTAGCGTAATTGGATCTAAAGTTTTGATTCTCGAGTTTTAAACACAAGTAGAGTGCTTGTGGAAGATCAACTGGTTCACGTATTCCAAGGAGTCTTGGGAGGTCTCCTTTTAATCCTCTCACGAACGTGTCCAATGCTTTGTCTCTATATGTCTTCGTTAGCAGAGTTAAAGCTTCTGTACCGACGTCCATACTAGCGATCTTATTGAGGATCAATGACAGATGAGAGTACACGGCTTGATAGAAACCTTGTATCGTGTCATTTCCTTGCACTAGGGAAGTCATCTGGTATTCCAGAGTTCCCAGGTCACGCTTATCGGCGTAGTGCATAGTCAGACAGCGTGATATACAGTCCCAATCAAGGGGTGTATTGTAGGATTCCAATGCGATATCCGCATTTCCTACGATCTTGTTTCTTATCACATTTAGAACGCCGAAATACTTTGGTGAGCCTTTGATGGGCTCGTAGAGACGGATGATGCGGTCCACGCTCTTTTTCCAAGAGCTGAACTCGCCTGGCTGACCGGAGAATTCTCTCAGGCAGCGAACTACATCTGGGATCTTGTCAAGATCCGTCAGATTTCCACGTAATTCAGACCTTATTGTTTGATCAACTCCCCTACCAAGATCTGCGTTGGGATTGAGAATATTTTGGACTAAATTTCGACACTGGGTATTCAGTATTTGACTGATCATTCCCTCTATAACTACTCGTAACTCAGGTGAGACTTGGGGTTGGTTAGGTGCATTTGGGGCGTTGAGAATATTAATTACGGGGGGTCTAATTATATTTTCGTTAACCATTTTTACTAGTTAATCACACACAGACCGAAAGAAAGGAAAAATTATGAAAAGGTAAAACGTAACTTATGGAATACAAAATAATAACGAGTTAAAACTATTTTAATTAATTGGGTCTATCACTAAATATTATGTAAAATTAACTCTATTCTTATTTAGCAAACAGAATATGTTTTAATATGTTGTGTAAAAATTTAATTATCTTAGCTATAAATTCACTTGTATTCACTTATACTCTATGCAAAATAATGACGATTAAAACTATTTTAGTTAATTGCTATCGATGGAAAAAAATCAACTCTATTTTATTTAACAATTAAAGTATGGTTTAATGTGTTGTGCAAAATTTAATTATTTTAACTATAGATTCACTTCTATTCACTTATATTCTATGATTTTATATTAATTTGCTTAAAAAATAAACTTACAAAACTAACGCGAGCATCGGCATTCTGTGGAGCGGCAGCAGACTCTTGTGTCCTACGTCCCTTTCACGTTGGTTACTTGGGGGCCCTTTAGGTAATTTCTCCAACTTTGATTTGATCACTTATTCACTGTTTAGGAAACGCGATAATACCGATAGTCGCCTGGACTCTGGCTTTTGGTGCACTTCTATTTTCCCGTACCACTTGGGGACTTTTCGGATAATAGTTATTTTGTACCACTTTGGGACTTTCGCGATGTACCACTTTGTACCACTTTGGGACTTTTATTATTTTTAGTAATCGCACTAACACCTTTTTACCAGAGTCCCTGCTCGGGCGCCAATTAAACTTAATTAAATTCTTTTGAGTTAAAAAAAAACTTTATTCGGTCAATACTTTTTTAAGACTAACTTAATTCTAACATTTTTCTACCTTATATAAACTATAACTGCTTACGTAGCAATCCCGCATTCATCCGGTGTTTGGCGATTTGGTGCATGGGAACGTCTCATGTGCACTGCATTCATTTGGTCAAGTGCAATATGAGCTCCAGACGTTGTGTCAGCATTGTTTGCATGCGATGGGCTCGTGGTAGCTATGGTACGTGATGATTCGTGGGAACGTAGCGAATTGTAATAGAATTCGTTAACTTATACAAGCATGAGAAATAAAAATGAAAGCAGTCTACGCAGCGTCCAAGCTACAGAAATTTGAAATTTTGAGAAACAATGCTAGCAAACGAAGCTTATTCTAACCTCGAAGTGCATGATCTTCGTGATTTAAATGAATTTTATCATCAATCTACTGGCTACCACAGGTGCATTTATACAACACTTTAAGCAGCAATTTAGTAGATATAGGGAAGAGTGGTCAATGGAGTGTCAATAACACGCAGATCCAGTCAACAAGGAAGTAGTCCTTTCCCTTGAAAGACAGCAACGACTACTTGCAGACTTAAGGCTAAAAGTAATGCTTTGTTAGGGAGTATGCACCAAACCTACAATCGAATGTGGCTGTAACGAGACTATGGAGACAATCTTTACACGTACACAAACTAAATTTTTAAGGCAGCATATGGTTGGATTCTACGTCTAGTGCTTTATGTGAATCAGAGTCCTTCATATGCATATGCTGCATATGCCAGTAAGCTTGATGTGAGAAACCGATAGGTACCGCTGTATGCATGGGATTAACAGGCTTGAAAAGTAACTTTGCCTCGGCGAAAGACCACCGATATTTGGGACCTGTCAGGCTACTCTAAAGGGGAAAGTAGGTGAGTATTGTGTGAGAAATGCCTAGTGAATTATGGTAAAACAACAGCTGGATGCAGATAAACCTGAAATCTTCCTTTTGCAGCATGATACAAAAGAAAAAGAAGCGGAAAACCGGGAGATTACGCTCTTTAGGAATAAAATGTCTCAGAAGTGTGATTACGGGTGTAAGCCAACGTCAAGTTAGAATCATAATGCTATCAAATGTTTTGCAGGAATACATGTGTACACGTACAACATATACATATGTATGTATATAGGAACTCTTTAGTTAATTAGCGCTCTTTTTTTAACAATCAGTCAATCAGTTAATTTTGGTGTTAAAATAGTAAACAAGAAATGTTGTTTAGATTGTTTTTTAACTCAATTCTATGGTGGCATTTAAGTCTTTAATAGCTTTTAAAAAAAATTCCAATCTTTTATCGAATGCTTATTTCCAAAACTATACAACTATAACACTATAAATAAAGCAGTCCGTGTTCCTGGTAATTCTTTTCGTTGACTCAAATTCAAAGTGGAATCCTCTTCACAAATAAGAAAAATTAACCCAAATCATGACATTAACTTTCGTCGTCAAAGCAAAAATCCAACAAACACTATCAGCACGTTCCTGGATAGAACCCAACGCGAACCCAGTGCATCCTTTTGCTTACATCACTATTCGTACAAAGTTTAAAACAAGGAAGCATTGATATCAAATGGAATTAAAGGATAACAACTTTATGCCTGCTGCTTTCTCGGAAACAGAAATTCTCTCTCACACACGTACTATATTTGTACACATAAATACATATGCATTTAACTACATACGAGTATTTACTCTGCAACATCGTTAAGAAAAAAGCCATTACAAAAGAGATAGAGGAAACTAGCAATAACACATCAGAATAGAATGGCAGAATAACCAAGCTGTTTTTTGTTTATTATAAAGATTTTAGTATAATTCACTTTGCAAAAAGGACTTTTGTTAACAATGTGACACACACTGCGAATACTTGTGCCATCACCATGGATTTTTTTCAAAGACATTATCACCAAAGAAACTGTTTCGAAAAGAATTCTGCACTGAAGACTCATGCAGCCACGATTGCTCAGACATCTCCTTCTTCCTTTCTTCTAGGAAAGCCTTTGTTTAAGTCTTAAGATGACTGTCAGCTTACAATTTACACACATCTTTCCTTAACACACAAAACAAAAAAAAAAAAAACAAAAAAAAACAGCTTCCTAGTTTCTTGCAACAATACAAGTTTTTGTAGAAATGTATTTTAACTTAGTACACGATTAAATGTGAGTGTACACCACTTACGAGTAGACAAATATATCCGTACAATGCATTCACCGGGTTGTTAATCATTCTGACGATCTACAAGCACAACCAACAACAACAAGCAGCGTGAAAGACCAACAGATACGTGTATGCCGCCAGGTTAAGGTTCATTAATTGGACGTTCGCATATTTAATAAAAAAATCAAGAAAAATCAAGGCTGTTTTGGAAGCAACGACCAGCGTTGGAATGCCCAGTTAAACGCAAAATAAACGATCATGAACCTAAGGGGGAAAAAAGTGCACCTAAAGTAAAGAGCCAGCTGCTGTAGACGTGGACCTGCTCTTAATCATCAATAACACAGGGTACACCTTAACAGAGAATGAGATAAATTTAACTTTACCAGAAGGTCAGCCGAGTTCTAGTCACAGAAACTACTAGCTTATACTGCTTCAAGGTCTTGCCTCATAAGGCTACTCTTCCGGTTGTGCTAGATGAATGAAAAATTTCCCTAAGCGAAGAACATCAAAAGATCTATTGAACCTTGAAAAAGAATTATTAAAAAAAGGCAAGATCCTTTCCCTGGAATATTTATTATATTTTATTGAACAGATTTGTACAGGTTGGAGGAAATAAAAATAAAGCATCCGCGAATTATTATCCTGATTCAGTCGATTTCTTATTCTGATTCTCCTTTTACAATTTTAAATATAGAGGTATACCGTACACAGCAGAAAAAGGTTCCCCCAGGTGATCCTTTGGTCCAATACGAGTATATGTATGTATAAATAAAAAAAAAAGTATGAATCCTCTGCCGGTTGTGCTTGTTCAT
Organism: Volucella bombylans; assembly: GCA_949129095.1. Lineage (NCBI taxonomy): Eukaryota > Metazoa > Arthropoda > Insecta > Diptera > Syrphidae > Volucella > Volucella bombylans. Next base: position 127,167,650 of record OX422140.1, on the reverse strand, counting down.
TATTCAAAGGGATAAGAAAGAGTCAGTTGAGTAGTCGAACTTGGAAGAGTTAAGTAAAACGTAATGTAACGAAACGCAACCGAAAAGGACAAAATCGATTTTTCTCGTATTTACCATAAAAGCTGGATAGGTACTGGAGTAGTGCACATATACCAAAAGAACCTGGACAACCTTATAGTGAAATACCTAATACGGTACTACCACTTGGAGCAGAACCAGAGCACCCTAAAAGATTTATGAACCTTCAAATATTTATTATTCCATAGTACCCATCATTTTACAAAAGACCCTGTGACGTCGACGGTGATGGTTATACCTATAAGTATGGCATGGTACTTTGGCAATAGTGTATATAGCGCGCAGTGTTTTTACGCGGGCATTACTCTTACATATATATGTACATATATCAGTGTATTTTACCTAACAGAAACGCATCTAATCCTTTGTAAATGAAGAGTATACAAGTGTATGTGGCCCATAGGGGATACAGTAAAAACGAGTTACTTTCTGTTTACCGGTGTAAATTTGTATCTCCTAAAAGAATTCATGAGAGAAAAATAGATGATAGAAGAAAAATATAACAAGAATCCCTACGCGCTTCGTGCAGAGGGAGAATTATGTAATACGTACGGCATACGACATATGTACATACAGGTCACAATGAGGAAAGAACGAAAGAGTGAGGAGTTCCTTTCACTAGAGCAATCACAGTAAAGATGTGCGGAAGAAGAGAAGAAATGAAATGAATTCGAAATACTTAGAGGGTTACCCATAGTGGCAGTGACTAATGAGATACCTCAAAGCCTAATGACACGCATTAATTTACACGCACAGTTTAGCTGTTTGGAGGTTCTCTTTTCCCTTTTCAAAGATTAAGATACTTTTAGTCTGGGCACTGTGAAGAATTTTGCCAGCTCGTGGGAACATTTTAATTATCAGATTAGCTGTTGGTTTAGTATTTTTCAAAAAGTACAGCACCCCAAAAAGATGTGAGATTTTTTGGTTAATGATGATGTCCTTATTTTGTACGTTGTGGTGGTTACGAAAGAGTAGAATATCAAATAGGCTTCTGTTACTTTGAAGCTTACGTGGTGGAAAAAAATTGTTAGATTGACAGGTGCTTTTGACAAGCCACCTACATAAACTTGAAATGCGAAATCGATTTTTCTTGATTGAAATAGACGATTAGAATATGATACCTTTTGCAGCATATCTATAAAAACTTACTTATTGAGGGCAAGGCCTCATGATGTCCACGTGTCCACAATGCAAATGAAACGTAGACGATTGTGATAGGCTAAATACAATAATTGGATGAACTAAAAGTTATTTTCTAATTTTTCACTTTAGTTTACCATTAGGAAAATTATTATATGTAGTGATCTACGGGTATCAGTTTAAGCAAAATAAAATTACTAACAACAACACCATATTTTCGATGGCATAGCAGCCCAAATTTGCTTTAAATCTTCAAAATGATCTTGAGCAGATTTACGGTTACCTATAACCAGAGATCCAGACGTCAAGCACTGCTCTTTTTGTGTCTTTATAACTGTTACTTCTCTTGCATTATTTTATAGAAAAAAAAATTTTGCTTCAAAAATGCTAGGGTGAATGAATCTGTAGCTCTAAAAGTATGTACCGATAAATGTTTAGATTTGTTGGTGTATGGGACAAGATTTCCTATTCTCTTTTTTGGCCAAAACTCATTACCGACCTTTAAAATTGCAAAAGTCGTATTGATTGTACCGATAAGTTTACACGAGCTATGTGATGTTTCATTATTCCGCCAATATGTTAATTACGTCAATGGATAATCGAAAGATATATTTGTGATGTCTATGATATATAGGATAAACTTGTATCCTACGCTATAAATATACTCTATGTGGTCAAAATGTCAAATGCGTGAGTACAATTGATTTAGAAAAAATACCAGAAGCTTTAGCTTTTTATATTATCGCTACACCATTCTCGTCTAAATTCCACCGGAGAAATTATCTGGACAAAAGCAATGATGGATTTTTCCGATATTTTCGATGCAATTTCCAAAGTTTAGAACGTATATGTCGATGTCAGCAAAGACGTCCAAAAGTAAAGAATTTGTATTTATTATGACAGTGCATACGTACATTTAATTAGGTAGAAAATTTTAACATAAATGATCCACTCTCCTGAGATGAAGTGAAATTAATTTTAAGAAATCTCTTCTTTTTAGGTATTTTTTAGAAACAAAGCTAAGAAGACTTTTTTCCTGTCATGTCACTCACAACATACATAGTCCTAAAGCATGTGTTTTATATGGTCATAAGAACACTTTCCTGCAAATGGGTTAGGAATTTTGTATCTTGGCATAAGCAGAAGTATATTTGAGTCATATTGATTAGCTGAAAGGAATGTCCCATGGACAGGATAAGCGTCTTTTGATAGATTTTTAGGTAACTAATAGGCCATTTTTTAAGTACTTCCAAACTGGTTGTAAATACAATACATGTGTACTCGTAAACGGCTAAAGTTAGCTTTAACACAACACGTATTAAGGATTTGTGCAATGGTGTGAACTGCACGAAATACTTAGGCATTTCCATGAATTCTTAGGCCTTATGGTACATATTAAATTGAATATTGAAACGACATCATACGCTCCATAATTTTTTTTTAAATTTTTGTAACATTCATACACTACAGGATTCTATATAACGAATCCATTATAACGGACGTAGTCCCGAGAAGGGGCGAAAAATATTCGTTTAACCCGTAGAAGATTCAATGGAAGTTGAAAACCCTTGTTTCCATCTAACTTGTCTTAATGATACTCTCCAGGCAGCTATAAAAACATTTGTCAAGAACGCCCATAAAAAACAGAGAAAATCTTTTTCTCGTTAGTCTCACAGACTTATGTATATTTGTATATGTCGTCTTTCTAAAATCATCGATCGCCTAATCCTAACGATCGCCTACCAAACCAAACATCCTACATCAATCTGGTGAAAGCAACTTGATATTTCAAAGGCATTTAATAGACTTTGGCCTCAGGATCTTTTTTTCAGAGTACGTGAATTCGGGATTGATAAATCAGAAACTACATTGCAAGTCTGATATCCACAAAATAAATGCCATCGCACCTATACCTCGATTAAACTTTTTTGTAACAACGATATACATGGCAATTGGCAGCCTCGAATAACAACGAAATGGCTCTGGCTCTTTCCACCAAAAGTGAATCGCCAGAAACATTTTGATCTTTAGAATCTTCATCCTTAATACCTGTCTCGCTTTAAATGCGAGCTGTGACGAGATATTCATTTCTTAGTTATAATCTGCATACGGTCAATAGTAGGTATATACGAGTACATCATTATCTCTATTTCAAGATTGTTCATAATGTCTTGAGTAGGTGATAATTAAAAAAATAAAAATAAAATCGAAAAGGGTCACAAGCCAATAGATCTTAGGTTACCAAGCTCTTCCAACAAACGAGTGTCCTCGGAAAATTTTTATTGCTAACAAAATATGAACATAGAGGAAAAGCTATCGGCTATCCTGCCTCCTAGTTTCCAAAAGTCTAGCAACCAGTTATCATGTGGCTTTAAAGCAAGCTCTTCAGAATGTTGAGAGAGTGATTTACAACAAGAATAAGACATTTTTTCAGTCATTAAAAAGGCAGTTTCTCTTCTGTTATACTTGTAGAAAATGTGTTTGGATGATGTATGTAGTTATTAATTAAGTATAGAAAGCCAGCTTTAGCTCTTTATGCCTTAACTGATCATTTAACAACTATAAGCTTGCCATTAGATTAGCGACATATCACATACCCATTTACCATACACAATTTTCGCACTCAAATAAATTAAATAAAAAAAACACTGCATGTCGACCTGACTCTATACCTCTGGGTTTAATGTCGGAATAAGCTTTGCATAATCAATATATCCAGCATGTCATGGTGTTATCTTTCCATTATGGGTTCTACTTTTCCCAAATTAAACTACTGCTATTCATCGCTAGAAATATTTGTGAGTAAATTAGAGTCAAGGCTTGTATTACACTAGTTAGAGCATAGGAAAAAACTAAAACTTAATTTAATTTGATATGAAAAACTAAAAATATTTTTTATTTGGATTACATTTTTCATGACTTTTTCGCATAATTCGGCCGATGTCAAATTGTCGCCTCAAAGTTTAAAGTTCCTAGCTTAGTCGCATGGACCAGACCCTTAATATATGCCCAAAGAAAAGAGCCTATAGGTGTTAAATCGCTCGACCCAAACCAAAGGGCGGTTGACAGAGGTCTAGATTTATTGTAACCGATCCGTCGGTATAGTCCCGAAAGAAATACGGCCCAACGATGCCCTTGGCGTTAAAACCATATCAAACAGTCTGTTGTTGTTTTTTCTATACAAAAGCTTTTTTTGAAGTTGAAACATTTTTCGTATTAACAAAGTCATTTAAACAAAAACGTATCTCGTCACTGAGAATGATTTATCGGTTAAAATTCTGATCTTCTTCCATTTTCAATACAGCACAATCAACGAAATACTCAATTTGTTCAGATATGCTATTCGTGACTTCAGAGATTCTTTATTGAAAAAATGGGGTATATCTAATGAACTTAGTGCTGCAAAAATTATTGGCACATTTTATTGCGGTTCTACTCCCACATGTTTGATTATGCACCGTACCCTGTAATAACAATGACACCCAACAAATTAGTCAGTATAGCCACATAAACTTAGATGATGCCCTGTCTTGAATTTGACCTACAGAAAAAGATGGGAATGGTATTCATCTTAGTTTTTCTCCGAACTAACGATAGAAGGAATTATCAAATGTGCTTTGGAGAACCAAGTCAAATGAAAAAGGGAATAAAATGTAATCTTTTTTTCTAAAAGTCTATCTGTCATGATCAATCGATCACAGTATACTCTAATTCGAATCAGTAAACTCGAATATGTATGTGTACGGCGTTTTAAAAACAAGAAATCCATTTCAGAAATATATAAACGAGCTGAAGTGCAAAAATTGAGTAATGGTTGAAAATAAAAATAAAAATTTTGCAAAATAAGATAGACAATGGAATCGGCTTTTCGAGCTAGTCAGAATTTTTACTAATTACTATACGATTTACTAATTACTATAAAATATGTATGCATATTCCACGCCTTTAGAATTGGAGCACTATACCCTATTTTCGACAATAAGTAGGTAGTACCTTTTTCGAAGACATACTTAAAACAAAACCACTTATCTCAACGAATGGGGAGGGAGTCTAAAATACTTCGCTCACACCTGGTAGACACTCCACGGCTTAGTTTCTTTAGTAAAGGTAAATTTTAATTTGTTAATGGGCAGATGATTGATGGATAAATTCTATTAGCTTCAATCCTAAGAGGATCTCTAAAAGGCAACTTCCAGAGTAATCAAAACACTAATTTTTGTGATGAGATTTCCACATTCATTTCGTCCTCAAATGAAAAGTCCCATTTTACTTGTCTCTCCTCTTACTCACATTCGTATTTGTCATATCTAATTATTTTATTATGAATCAACAAAAATTTCTTCTCCATTTCATTTTGATAACAGCCATTTCCTTTTTAGAATTTCCTTCATTTTTATTTCGTTTTTCTTTTGACTTTATCTAATTTCAGGTGATAGAAAAAAAAATCTACTTATTCACCAAAAAACAAATACACAGAAATTACTCATCTCTGCGTATTGCAAGATAAAAACGTTCTCATAGCATACAAACGCACACACACTTACTCATTTAATTAATTAGTCTTTATTCAAATTAAATGCCTATTTGCCAGAGATGAAAGATAGTCCCTCTTGTTACCTTTCCTATTACAGAAATACACCAAAGTAAATGCAAGAAAGTAAGCACACAGAAAAAAAAACATACATATTTCCGAGTATATGCATACATACAAACATAAAGAAGGAGAAATTACTTGCAGACAAGAAAATCAAAAGTCGCGTGCTCAACGGCAACAACCCTCAGTGGAGTCCTTATGTGGCTGTTAAAAACAAAACATCACAACAAATAGCATAAAAAAGATAGAATAAAATAAAATAGAAGTTAAAGATGTTAAAAAACGAAAATAAAAATGGAACTCTACCCAAATTCCATAGAATGCCAAACACCATAAACAGAACCGAAGACAGTAGACCGAATACCGAGACTCTCATCTTTCTAAGTAAATATCATCAGATTAAGGGAATAGATAAATTAATCCTAGAAATGCTAAAGCGAAAAAATCCACCAACACAAATATAGAGTGCGCAGGGGATGGAAATGTTTACGCGGGTTTTAACCTTCTTCTCGGTCATACACGTTCTACGAGGTGGGAGAAATAAACTTCAACAGTATGCATATAGAAAATGACGCCCACCCCATCTACCAGACCACCCACTACCACATTGCAGACACCTTTTACCCCATCCCCTTACGATTGTTGAGCGAACGAAGAACGATGAACAAACGCGCAACAAAGAAACATAAAGGAAATTAATTAACAAAATTGAAAGTAAAGCGAATGGAGCCAGCATTGGAACAACCGAAAAGTCTCTTTGATACCGAAACCTAGAGCACGAAAGAATGAAAGCAACAAGTTCTTTTTCATTTTTTTTTGTTGTATTTTTCTACGCTCTTACTCCACCTTCCTGCCGGTGATTGTTTACTTAGATGAATAAAATAATTAACACAATTAAGCTTGGAAGGAGAATCTTTGCCTCTTGGAGTAGGTTTAACTTATTCCTAGCGAAAATTTCAAGCATTTATAAAATTAAAAAAGCATTAAGCTAACTGAGCGCTTCAATTCTACCTCAGGATGCTGAAGGAATCCGTTCTTTTTTGTTGTTTTATTTGAATAAGTTGGGTTTTTGGGATTAGTTTCTGGTCTAGATTAAGTTGAAGGGTTTACAAATTTGAAACTTAAGATTTATTCCATTGCAATATTGAAACGTTTTTTTTTCTTTCAAAAGTTTCTAGGGACTTTCACTATGTTAAAAATGTTTTTTTTATACGTGTAATATTTATGTTGATGTTGACACTTTGTCATTTTTTTGTCAGCTGTCATATCAACAGGGTGAATAACTAGAATCAGAATCCTAGACCAACTTAAAATATAAACATTCAACTTTAAATAGTGTCCTCTGCAAGCTATTCTCTGCAATACAATGTTCACCAATAGATCCTCGTTCAATTTAATTATATATACGGTGTGTTCAACAAAAACGTGTGTCTAAAAAACCAATGGAAATTATTAGAATTTTATTAAATCATATGTTTTTATTAAAGTATATATCAAAACGAATTGCGCAATTATATTAGATAGATAAATAAAATAGTTTATTTCTTATGGATAAATTACAATTTGACAGCTTACAACAATAATAATTCTTTTTTTTAAAAATTAACAATAATAAAAAATATGTGGCATTCTATATTTTTGCATACATTAAATGGAAAAATAGTATTTAATGCCACTTCATGGCTCAATTACGACAACAAATAATTAAATTAATTTAGTTTGGGTGGGGAGAACCCAAACCCGTGAAAATTTTTTATCGTGGCTATTTTTTTTTTCCTTAAGCCTCTGCTTCATTAAAGACCACACATTTTGTATTGGATTCGCATCAGGACTTTGGGACGGCCAATCTAACGTCTCTATACCATTTTCCGCTTTCCAACGCGTACAGAGGTGACTCCGATGTTTTGGAACATTATCTTCTTGCACAATTCAGTCGTAATTGTTTTGTCCATACAGAGATTCGACAGACTTTAGCAAACCCGTCTGGTATAATTTTACCATGAATTTTGGAGTCGAGGTACTCGTACTATTAACTTTTCGAATCCTTTGGTTGAGAAGCATCCATAAACATGAACTTTTTTTGGGTGTCTTATGGTGCATTGCAGAAACGTAGCCTTTTTCAATGTTTTTGGGTCAGTAGCGGTTTAGGTTTGGTGCTCCTGTATGTCAGGTTCTGCTAAATTAGGTCGTATTGTGTCGATGAACACTTTAATTCCTTTTCTCGACAATATTTGTTTCGCGTTATCCAGACTAATTGTGGCGACTTTTGGGTTACACTAGTTACTAAGAAAAGACTTTCGAAACGCTTTTTAAAAGCCGCACTCATTTTGTAAGGATGTTACACCGCCAAAGTACGGAAATATACTGAGGAAATGAAAAAAAATGTGCGATCGGTAATTAAATGCAGAAAATAATTTGGCTACAAACATGTGAAGTAAAAGTAAAAGAATTAATTTAACGCACGTTTTTCTGGAACACACTGTATGTATTGCCATCGATGCAAAATATTTGTATATTCACCTATAATTTTTAATACCCGAACTGAGGCTATTGGCCTTAACTGGATACATGACAGGGTGTGAAGTTATTCTATCAAAAGCCACGTTTTGAAAACCTTTTGTGCCGTCCATATTGGCGGCAAGCGAAGGAGGAGGTGATTCGATTAAAATTCCACCACATCGGCTGACAAATATAACTATTTAGTAGGGAGGTAAGGTATGAGTACAAAGAAGAGGGAAGATTTCTTTATGCAGCACACAAAAGTACTATATGGTATTTACGTACAAAGTCGCAGTTGTCGGGTAAGACTGGAAATAGTTTGAAACCAACTGGTCAACCCTAAGCTGTACCGCCATTTAAATAAAGATGCTGTGGGAACTGACAT